>VZTQ01013784.1:59339-188579 GCA_013400755.1 Pelecanoides urinatrix | reverse complement strand
CAAGCAAAGCAAAGCAAGGAATTCATTCACCACTTCCCATCGGCAGGCAGGGGTTCAGCCATCCCCAGGAAAGCAGGGCTCCATCACGCGTAACGGTTACTTGGGAAGACAAACACCATCACTCCGAACGTCCCCCCCTCCTTCTTCTTTGCCCAGCCTTATATGCTGAGCATGATGTCATATGGTATGGAATAGCCCATTGGCCAGCTGGGCCAGCCGTCGTGGCCACGCTCCCTCCCAGCCCCCTGCGCACCTGGCAGGGCACGGGAAGACAAAAAGTCCTTGACTAGCGTAAACATTACCTAGCAACAACCAAAACATCAGTGTGTCATCAACATCATTCTCACACTACATCCAAAACACAGCACTATACCAGTTAATAAGAAGAAAATCAACTCCATCCCAGCCGAAACCAGGACAGTAAAGCAAACTCTGGGGATGGCTAAAGCCATCTCCAGCCAGCACACGCTACTAGAAAGGGATGTCCTAGGAGTCCCTTCTTCTGTGCGTGACTGTAAGTCTGGATGAAGGAAAAGCCACCAGAAAATGGCAGGCCAAAGAGCGGGAAAGTGCACGCTGAGAAAGTAGTGTGTGAAAATCTCCCCAAAGTGCTAACTGTCAGAGGCTGTTGAGTCTGCAGGAACCGATAAGCTCACAACACCAAGAAACAGCTGAACCTGCACAAGGCCACCAGCACACATTAGTCTCGGCAGCGACGTGTACAACTCAGCCTGCATCCGCGAGGGCAACGGCTGCTGTATGCAGACAAGGTCTACAGGATGATGTACACTCCTCATAGAACAAAGGACCCTCTGAGAGGCTTTCCAAAATCTGACCTTGAAGCCACTGGTGTGGCAGTCCAGCCCTCCACTTCTGAATATACAGCTGGAGCTGGACTCCCAGCTCTTGCTCCAGCTGGGTAACAACAATGAATGTATGAGTGAATTAGGTACCCTCCATCCCCTCTCAATGAAAAGGGAGTTTTCAACAGGGAGAATGAGTTGTCCAAACTTCCACGTTTGCTCAGAAAATAGAATGATGAGGACTGGTCACAGTTCTTAGAGCTCCCCTTATAGCTCTACTTACATATGGTAAAATACTGAACTTGGTCCCAACATTTCCTCTTTACCTTTCAAACAAATTTGGCATCCTATAACTTTATCACTGCAGCAGAAATGAAGGATCATGCAGCTGAGGTTGTGAACAGTGTCCTTTGCTTTGAAGAGGCAAACCTTGCAACTTTATATTTCTTGTGCAAGCTTTATGTTTCTTGTTGCTTATGAGTTCTTTGGCAGGGTGAGAAGATTTTGTGGGTTACAAGTCACGTGTATGAGAGCAAGGCAGAGATGAAATCAATAGTATTGTGCTTTCCTTATACCTCAAGGAACTTAATTTCCGCTAAAGCTCAGCCAAGACCCAGGGGTGACTATGAATGAAACACGATTAATAAGTAACCTTAGTAAGCATTTTACATTTACCTTTCAAGTAGCCATTAAAACAGTTCACACAAAAGTGGTTTTTGGCTTCCCTTAAAATAGCCAGTTTTCCCCTGCTCAGTTTTCCTAGCCTTGGTGCTGTCCCTGTTGTTTGAAAGGGTTTTTGCAAACTTGTGCAAGGAGGGAACATGGTCCGTTCTAGTGCTGCCTTTGTCTTTCCAAAGGTTCTTGTATTTGTCAAGTATAAACCAACAATTGACAAAGGTGCAAAGACCATCTGTCTTCTATTCTGAATAAATCACTTGAAACTAAAGAGTGTTTTCTTTGGTTTCCTTTTTTAAGAAGTTCTTATGCTAGCTTTTCTTTTCAAGTGCATTTTGAAGAGGAGGTCATCTTCGGGGAATTCTGTATGAGCTTATTTTATGTTTGTTTATCAGATGTTTTCTGTAAGAAACTGCTAATTAATCGCTAATTGATAAAAATGAAATAGGCTGCCAGAATTCCCTGAAGCAGCAAGAGCAGCTGAAGCCAGTGCTTTGGGGAAGATGCTTTTCCAGGGACTGTCGGTCTAATGAATACATTGACACAACAGGTCAATTGCCTCTTCTCATGTAGGGTTTTGTACCTTCTTCCTCTAACACAGCCTAGACTGTATTAAGGATACGGGTGCCTCCTTCCATATTATTAACCCCTGACATTGCTGTTCTAATCCACTTGAATCGTTTGATGCTGAGGAAGTCAGAATTTTGGCGAAAGATAAGATTTTGATGTGAATTATTTTGGTGGTATCATTTTGATTATTTGGTCCCATTGACCAAATGGGGCCGGTGGCAGCCAGTCAAATATTTCAATGGCTGATCTCTACCCTGCGGCAAAAAACCTTCCAGTGGTACAAAGTTCACCTATTAATAAAAGTGTTTTGTTTTGTTTTTTTAAGCCTCTTTCCCTCTCCAGTAGAATAAAATTACATGAATCCACTCCTATAAATCAGGGTCCAGAGGGACAGAAACCTTTCCAAGAACAGCTGTTCCTTCAGTGGAGAAACATCTGCCAAATAACATCATGGGATCAGCCTTTTTCTTTTTGACTTAATAGGAATGAAATCACTGCCATACTAAATTGTCACAGGTTCATCAGCTATCCTGGAAATAAATCCTGTCTCTAAGTGTTCATTTTCTGTCTTATGAAGTGTTTTGATTTTTAGGATAAAAATGGGAGGCCACTGCTTTGAGACAACGTTCTGGGCCACTTTATCTGCCCCATCAACGTTCAGATTCAAATGCCAAGAGGACCTAGTCATGTGATAAAACCATGTAGGTACTTTGTGAATAAAGGTGTAATTATACATATCTTTAAGTAGTCATTGGATCAGGGCCAAAAAGTGAATTTGTTCACTTTCATTTTTTTAAATGAAAGTGGAGAAGGAATAGTCAGGCATGACACATATTTAGAAGTGTATGGGAGAATTTTTTCTGATATGGTAACCAGGCAAAAGGATAATTCCTGAAGATCTGACCTGAAAATAAACTTCTAAACGTTCACTCCTGAAATGGAAAGATAAACTTTCTCCTACATATTTTTGCTTCTTTTTTTAACTTTCAAAGTTAGGCAAATTGCTTGTCACAATGTCACATCAAGAGAAAAAAAAAAATTCATTAAAAGTGTTAAAAAATGCTCCTGCATTTCTTTGTAAAGCTGTTTTTCTTGTGACAAAAGATCAAAATATAGCATGAATTTACGAATCATTTTCATAAACCTGTATCTGCATTACTTTTGAAAAAAAGTAATAGAATACAATTTTTACTTCCAAATCCAGCTTTATTTTAAACCTAGTCAATATTTCTCACTACTAGTCCCTTTTCTTCAGTTATATAACTTTGCTAAAATTTAAGCACTTTAACTGAAATTTTCTTTTTAAGCATCTACCGGAGACTGATATTTTAATTTAATTTCTGACAACATACTCTACCCATATTTTAAGATGCAGGTTGGTGTGAAGTGCACTGATTACCTAAAAAAATGTTGGCATTGTGTTTTAGATTTGGAGTTTTTGTTTGTTTTACTTGTTTTGGAGCAAATTATTGAAACATGGAAAAGAAGACACTGGGTATATACCTTCTGTTATCACTGCTTACGTATTTTGTACAGGCTAGGTACTTACTAAAGCTTGCCAGATAGATTCCCCTGAAGGAAAAATAAATAAGTAAATAAAGCTAAGCAAGATCTTCCCCAGGGGAGCACACTGCCAGCTGCGCTTTGTTTGGATGCAGAATTAAGAGGGGCCTTTCTACCTTCATTCTCCTGTCAATCTCAGCATCCAAAGCTCAGCTACCTCAGAAGAACTGCCTAATAAAGAGGGCAAGAGTCAGAGCTGGGAAGGGGTGGGTAGAGGGAAGAGATATGGCTCTATACTGCCAGTAAGTTTGTCTTTCCTTGGGAGAAAACCCGGAGTTTCCTGCTAGCAATCTCCCCGTGTAACTTGGTCACAGAATCTCTCTTTCCCTCTCTAGGGCTGGTCCTCAGGGAGTATGAGAATGCGTTACTGGGGGTTCACTAGCTCAAGCAGCAGTGAATCAGAAAGTTCCTGTTGGGACCAATATTCATCAATATGATGAAATTTTGGGGTTTTCTTCTGTTTGCTCCAACAAACAAGCAAAAGATGGCATGCCCACATCCGCGACTCCTTTATGTTAAACAGCTATTATGTTTATTATTTTTCATACAGTGAGAAAGAGTTTTAAAAAAGAAATGTGGAGAAAATGACAATTTTAGAAATTGCGTTGTGCATGGTCATTGTGGTTTTTAACCTCAGGATTCCTGCCTCATGTGCTGCCTGGTGTGGAGCTGGTTTGGGAATGAATCAGGATCTGTTTGAATGAATCCTGCTTAATTTGTTCTAGAACATGGACATCAAGCAGAGGATCAGGCAGAGTACTAAAGGAGAGGTGTCACCATATGACAGTGAACATTGGCCCAGAAACTGGAGCCTATTTCTGATTTCCCCACTGAGGTCTTGTGTGGGCCTGGACAGATCAGGTAAACCAAAGTTTTCACAGGCACTGTCTGTGTTACCCATTTCCCAGCTGTCTGACTTGGGAGCTCTGGTTTATAAAAGCACAGAGAAATCACAGCTGCAGCTGGAGTCTCTGCAATTTGTGTTATTTTGAACACATATATTTCTAAATAACACAAAGCGCTCTGGAAATTCAGACCCTACTGCTTCAAACAGGACATTCAAATTCATAAATATTTATCTTTAATCTCTCTGTGCCTAAATTCTCCCTTTTTATATTGGGAATAATAACATCTGTCCCTATCCTCCCTGCCAACACACACACAGAGAAGGAAAGGAATTATCCTGCTGTGAGAACAGGGCTCAAATTACATCTGTAAAATGTAAAACATATGTTTTACATGCAAAGGAGCTCCTGGCCCTCCCTGTCTAAAAAGATAAGATTGCATTTGTTATCCAGGATAGCAATTTGGAGAAGTTGAAGAACAGTTCAGTTCTTCAGGCCACAGGGGTGATTCTCCTGGCAGGTTCTGGGTTCTGGATGTGACTGCTGTTGAATGTGAGTCTGTTGGATGTGAGTCTGTTGAAATTAATGCAAATCTATTGACTTCAGTAGACCTGGGTTCAGAGAAGGGAAGTTTCTTTCTAAGGCTTCTGAATTCTTGTTTACTGACATGGGTCAATGGGTTCATGTTGGATACATTCTTTTAATCAAATGTTTGATTCTGAATGATCTAGCTGGAGTTGGCTGCAATGGTGCAAGGAGAAGGCTTTTTAAGCTGCCTCTGGGGAACATTTGGTGTAGTGTCTCATTTCATTACCTTCTATGAAGGTAATTACCTTACCTGTTATGAACCCACGTGCTGCCGCAATAGTCACATAACAAAGGAGAAAAGGAGTCATTCTGCTATCCTTACCAAAGTTGTTGGCACTTCACTCTGAAGATCTAATTATTTTCAGAATAAAAAAGGGGGCTAAATAAAGCTCTAGAGAAATACTTTACCTGTTTAATGAGTATACTTTATAAAGATGGGTTTGAAATGCTTTATTGACTACACCGGAGGTCCAAATCACTGGTTTATACTGCAATTTTTAAAAAAGTACAGTCTTCAACACTGTGATGTGGGTCCTTGTTTCATGCACCTACTTGGCACAAACTGTGTTTGGGATATTTAATAGGCTACAGAATTTATCCTGATGGTTGATGTGGTGTTTACAATCAGTTAATGACTATCAAAGCATTTAATGAAAATGTATTCAGATTTTCTGCTTTTATAATTTGTGACACTGTTTTCCATATGCTGGAGATGTACTGCGTCTGCCCCCTTTCCCTATGTGAGTGGCAGTTTTACAGTGCACGGAGCTGCTAATAAAAGGTTATTGTTGACAGTTCAGTCACAATGTAAAGTTCTTAGAGTTTTTAAACATGTAAAGATGTTTAATTTGTTTTTTAGTTGCATTTTGGTGCTTAACTTGTAGTAGGATTTTTAAAAATGTATTATCTTGTAAAGTAAGCTGGAATAATCAGCTTTAATTGTGGATGCTCTGGATGCTAGAAGATTCATCAGTATTGCTGTGCAGCTACTGGCTTATTCTCTTAGGAGTACTTCTAAGAAAGTTGTGTAGGAAAAAAAAAAAAACATCAACGAAGTAATATAAAATGACCTATTAGCAGTAAAATACCTGGTAGAAAAAATCCTGCAGCAGTACCAGGAGCAATGGACAAAGCTGGGTCTAAAACTTAGATTGGCAGGACAGCGTGGGTTAAGTGCCTGTAACTACACTGAAACAAATGCCTGTAACACAATGAATCAAATCTGACATCAGGATTTTCTCTTGTTAATATATCTAGCCATTAAAGAAAAAAAAAGAAAAGACCAAAGATCTTGATTTTTGCAGTTCTCCACATGACGTCGGCACTTGTAAACTGTTCAGGGCTGGCATCTGTGCTGTTCTTATCCACCCGGCGTGTGGGAGAGCGGCACAGCCCTGCCGGCCCCAGCCCTACACCCGCTTGCGGGGTCATCCCCGAGGCCAGCCGAGGCTCCGCAGCTGGGACAGCCAGCTGGAGCCAGCTTCCTCCTGGCTTTTGTCCTACATCTGTTGCTTCGTTGTTCAGGTTGTAATGCCACGTTTTCTGGGCACCTGCATACCTTTCTTCTTCAGCCTGCACATCTATTTCATGTAAGCCATCTGAAGAGCTGTTACTCATTATTCTCTTTCTGCCCAGATGGTTGTAAACTGAGAGAATTGGTAGAATGTTGCATCCATCATTTTTCATCCTGGTGGAATCCAGGCCCATAATTTTTCCAGCAAAAGGGTTTTCTTTGTCATAAATCGCTGCACTCACATTCCTTATTTAATCTACAGATACATAAATAGGCACCATAAGTGGCATATTAGATAAGTGTGTCTTTGAAAAGAGACAGATGCTCTGAGAAATAGATAAGGGACATGCTTAAAGGAGTTCAGTAATTAAAAGCAAAGATCACAGATATCATGGAGTTAAATAACAAAATGGAAAGGAGCATACTAGGTGTAAATCAATCAGTGGCTGTTTCATCAGAGAGTGGGAATTTTACCATAGGTACTTTTTTGTTGCCTACGCCTGACAGCATGACATGGGGCTACTTCTTTGTGTAGTCTAGAAATGTGAAAAACCTTGTTTAGAAATGGAAATCAGAACAATTTTTTTAAAAAGTATCTAAACAGAACATTTGAAGTTTTGAAATTTGTTTGCTTTTTATCCAAAAATATTTAACTGTGTTCTCCTTGGATTCCTGGATAGTTTTAGTTAAAGCTAGAATAACGATTTTAATTTTATTATTTTTAAAACAAACACATATTTAAGTATGTGAAAATTCTAAAGGTATCCACACCTCAACTGCAGAACATTTTATAATGCCACAAAATTAGAAAATTATGAAAATTACAGGAAGAAGAGAAGAGTAATCCAGTGTATTCTTACCTCAATAGTGGTCTTGACAGTAGAAGCATCAGTAACACAACCACTGCAGAACAAGTACGGTTGTGAAGAGTGGGTGCAGGGTAGAAGAATTAGTCCTTGATGTCTGTTTCTTCCTTTATGCAATCCTTACAATAACATTCCCTTGCACTACATCTTCTGTAAGAAGGGTATGACTTTTTGGGTCACATTGAGATCAGTCTTTCAGTGACAATTCTTTATTTCCATTTGAACTTCCAGTACACAATTAATTAAATATCCTATTAGTCCCATCAGGTAACATAAATTCCATAATGCTTTGGAAAATAAATTGCAAAATTAACTTACTTATTTCTAAGCAATATCCATACATTTATATTAAATATAATTTGGACCTCCTTTCTTTACAGTTGTTCAAAGACATATATATTTATGCTGTGTAACCTCATGGCTAGGAGCAGAGATGCAGGCCTAAAATGTAAAAGTGAAATATATTGCTGTGGGTGGTTTTTAAAAGACACTTATTTTTATTCACCATCTGTCACATTGGTTCGCAGCCAATATCCAGGAGTGAGTTTTATAACTGCTTTGGGATTAATGGNACACAGTACTCAAGGTGCGACCTCACCAGTGCCGAGTACAGGGGCACGATCACCTCCCTACTCCTGCTGGCCACACTATTCCTGATACAGGCCAGGATGCCGTTTGTGTTCTTGGCCACCTGGGCAAAGCAATGAACATTTTCACAGTTGTTTAACGTGTTGCTTTATTTCTCCTTTTGCATTAGTGTTATCATCCTGCAGCATCCGTTATTAATAGTAACCATAATAAGTGTGCTGGATGCAGCACACGTTGCTTATAAGAATAATAATAATAACAACATAGTACATCACAGACTTGTGAAAGAATGAGACAAAGCCACTCCAGCTAAAGCTTCACACATTTTTCACTCTCTTGAGGCTCTCGCAGAGCAGTATGTGGCTCCTTGGGAGCCAAAGAAAGCCAGCAGCACCTCTTGTACAGACACGTCAGCTCCAGGTCCATTCCCTACCCTCTGTCTCCAACCGCAGCCAGCAGCTAACCAGCTGTTGTTACCTGACAGGTTATCCAAAACCTGAGCATCTTTATCCAGTGAAGCTCTTCCAGCGCTGCTTAGCAGAAATTTGCTGCTTATTCATGATATTCTGGATTTGTTGATTAAAATAAAAGGAAGTTCAAAACCATGGTAGATGATACGCACAAAACTGGTACAACAGCAAATAATGACGCAGTACTTATTTGAAGCTTTGCTGATAAGAGATGATATCCCTAAGAAGTATGAAAGACTGAATTTTCAGTAGTGATTCTGTGCATTATAGATTACAAAATTTTCCCAAATTGTCCTGCCCTGTTCTTTTTCATAATGCCTTCAATTTCTGCATTGTATTTCTGAGCGGCAACAATCAAATATTTCTGTCTTCAGTTGCCCCATCTGCTTTACCCACCAGGTGAATCTGATGGATACCTCAGTATTAGTCACTGTGGCTTCAAAAATATCAGCAAGCTTTTGGAGTTGCCATCATTTTTTGGGATTTGGACAATAACATTTGAAAATATTTTCAAAGTATATTCAGACTTTGTGACATTCATAATAATAAACCATCTGAGGTGATAGGAAGGTATTTTGCTGAAAGATGGCCTGTGCACTAGTAGAACATATATCACTTTCTCCAGCTAAAAGTAGAGTTAATCAATACAGGGTTTTTTACCCTAGAAAGCCCTTACTCTATTTTTTATAACACTAAGTGTCTGAACTCCAAAATACCCTCAAAAGTTGCAAATCTGTCTTTCACAGTACAATGTAGTCTTGATAAACACAAATCACATGAAAGACTTTTTTGCCTGCAGTTAGTGGGAATTTTCACAGCCCCCCATAATGTTTAGGAACCATGTGGACAATATGAAAGCACTGGATTTTCCTCTGCTTTTAACAGAGGATTTAAATAACAGTCTTTTTTTGTGTGTGTGTGTGCGCGCTTTCCTGTAGTTCACGAAGCAAAAACCAATTCTAAAAAACTGATACCTAGAAAAAAGTATGTCTTCATATGCTATCCATAAGACTGTGTCCAAAGCCATTAGATGACAGGGAAGGGGATTGCATTACTGCAATCATTGCAGATGAAGGGGATTGCATTATTGCTAATTAGAATCTTCTATTCAAATGATTGAGAACTGGAAGACTGGTCCACAGAAATTGCTGTAGAATAGAATTCCAGTATTCCAAAAATTGCAAAATCCATAAAATCATGAATGACATAGGAAGAAAGTGGATCAGGGACTGTTCATTTGCTGTCTCTCCAAGTAAAATGGGGCATCAAAGGAAACCAACTGGAGACAGATTCAAAACACACTTCCGAAAGCTTGGAATGTGAATGGTCTGACTGCAGAGTGCTGTGATGCTAAAACTGTACATGGACTCACTGGAGACTGGGCAAGTCTAGGAAAAAGCAACTTATTAAGGCTTACCGAATACACAGAAACCACACTGGGCTTGTAAGTCCTGAGACCTGCGACTATGCTCAGCATATTCAGCATACTTCACATGCTGACTGTGTCTATGTTCTCCTTCAGTCACTTGCTCTGGGACACAGAGAGAGGATATTGAGCTGTACAGACCTTCAGTCTGATCTGCTGTGGCCTTTCCTTCTTATCTTCCTTCTATTAACTCAAAATTGTGGTGAAAAGGCTGACATTGCAAAACTTCCAATAAGCTAAAGTAAGATATGATGTCTCTCTTATATAGAGAAATCTTATTTTTTACATAAATGTCTCTATATATCATATATAGGTTATGTTATCTGTTATAGGCAAACAGCATCTATATAGGTGAATAATTTCTAAAAATGGTGTAGGAACACAGAAGCATTTTACTTTGTTAGTTTTAAGGACCTTCCATCAGTTTTACTTAGACTCACATTCAAATGCTCATAGCATTAGGTATAAAGTTAAAATCAATATTTAATATAGTAATAAGGTAAAAAAAAAAAGGGTCAAGATGACGAAGTAGAAATGAAATCTTCCAACTGTTATTTCAAGCCCTTTCATTACAACTAACTAACTTCCACAACATATTTGAATTTTGATAAAACTGCACATTTCATCAGAATGATTTAGTGTTGATGTGCTTTGGATCAGACTAATTATCAGAATCCACCTTTTGTGAAACTGTGTTTGTGGAGGTGTTAAAACTGCCTAAATTTGGTGCCTGCCATTTCTGTCCAATATAGAAGTGCTCTTTTTTCGAACAGAGCTGGGGTAAGAGCTTTTTCAGGTTGCGATTCACTGTGGGAGCCTAATTAAAGTGCTCTGAATTGCTTCTTGGATCCTTCCCACCCCACCAGTGGCTATAAAATGAGATTAGTCTCCTAAACCTTGGCACATGAATTAAGTGTTTCATGTGAATATCCTTTTGTGCTATTTTCTTGAGTTGCTCCACACCATGCTCATATGTTGCACGGCTACATTGCCACAGGCCCTGCTAGTCTAAGTCTGTAAACAATTATAATCATGATTACTGCTACAAGGGTCCATAAATCCTCCAGAGCAGGACTCTCCAGCTGTGCTTGTTCTACTCCCATCGCAATCAGACCTGATTCTTGCCTCAAATTTTTAGGCACTCTAACAAAACAGGAAATAATAGTAATAGCCTTTGGCCACTACCTGCAGATGCTGAATCCAGGAGACAAGACTCTGCAGGCGGGAAGTACTAAAATACCCTGTTTTCCTAGGACAGCAGTGATAGATTGTTAAGCTCATGTGTTCCCAGCCCAGAAAGGCACAGAAAAACCCTGTACAAACATGAGAACAGTAACCAGAAACCGATGTGGCTGAAAGACTTCAGCCAGTTTCTGTTCTCCACTAAGTTGCAAAAATTACCATGGCTGGTGGGATCTGGGGAACCATAGCAGTTCTCTAGCATGATGCTGAGTGAAAAGACATTCACGCATTTTTACTATGTTATTTGAAAAAGTCTTTAGTGCTAAGTAAAGCCGCTTTTTGTTAAAGCTATTGCAACATCTGCTTGCAACTCTGTTCATTCAAATGTAGCCAGCAGGTAAGAGAATAATCATTTATCAGCCTCTGGCTTTCTTTGCCAGGTATGAAAAAAAGCAGCTAATAACATGTACAATGGCGCTTCTGATGGGATTAGCCAGAACAACCTGCCTCTGTTTCAAACCAGGCGATCAGCAGCCTTCTCTTATGACTCTTTCTAGATCAGCAGAGGACGTTCACCAGCAAGGCTGAGACTGTCAGCCACACAACGGAGCCAAAAAAAAAGGGCTGAAAAAAATTGCACATGTTTTAAGAGGACCCCAAACTTTTTTCCCTAAAAAATAGGACAGAAAAGGGCTCCATTTTTCTCCAGGTTGTAGCCTACCAGCACCTAGAATATCTTTTTTTACTCTTGCAGGAGGAAAAATTTCTCTTAATTTTTATGGCTCCAAGCAGAGCTCTGCTCTTCAGTAGCTGCAGGCTGACAGTAATTTACCAAGCATCCACAGACAGGCAGAAAACTTGCAAAATCAGCCAGCTCTGTCTGGTGCACCGTGTACAGCTCTGAGAGTCAACCCAAAATTCCTTGTCTGAATCACAGCCATGGCAATGGCAGGTGAATTGCAAATCTGCTTCCGGCATCCTGGATTTACTGTCACATTTAAGAAAGAAAAGCATTTGTCTCCAGCTCATGACAGTTGTAGAAAACAACATAACTTTTTTTTTTTTGCTACATTCCTTTCCATCATCTGAAATTGGCTCTACATCCCCAACTGAAAACAAGTTAGAACTTCTCTATAAACCTCTGACAAAACTACTGAGTTTTCTTAGTTTTAGAAGGTCCCTCTTTACAGTGTTATTTGTTCAGCATGGGGGATGATGCCAGCCGTGCTTAGCAGAAACTGAAATGTGTGGATCATTTCAATTTTGAGAAAGGTCTTGCAGGACTGAATATTATTGCATGCCTTTCTGTGGGGGTAATGGATTTGGCACACTGCTGGGCTCCAGAGGTCATCTCAATGGCTGTTGACAAGGAGGTCTGTGTTGCCTTGCTGTGAGGATATTCTTCTTCGACATTCATCTGTTGAGAATGTTTTCCACTGTGCTAACTTTCCTTCATCTCTCAGTGTGTTTCATAGGAGTTTTGCTTTGTGCCTCTGAAAGTGGCAGCTACTGGCTGTGTTAGCAAAAAGGTCAAGCTCTGCATTGACTTGTTTTGTCCTGAATATCATGACTTTGTTTAGTTTTTCCCCTTCTTTCCTGGGCAATGTGTTTCACATAGTAAGGCAAGACAAGAACACCATGTCTAGGGAGCACAAAATCATGTGAATCCTTTCTCTGGGAGCCTCCAGCCCAACACACAGAGAGGGATAGCAGCACTGGATACTTTGTGGAGGTGGGAAGATACTGGCCTGGCACTATGTAGAAAATTCCTAATACCTGATCTGGTTACAGGTCACTCAAGCATGCTACATTGATGACCTTGATGACAACTGAATGCTTTATCCCCCCCCCCAACTGCCAGAAAAACTGAGCATTTCTGGACACCCTCTTTCTATGAAACCTCAGTCCAGCTCCATTTTTTTTTCTTTCAAGGGAAACTGTTTAATTTCAAACCGTATTTCATTCCATAGAAAGAACTCCTGAAGAACAAACGAGACTTTGAATCAACCAAGATATTTCCAAGTACTGTTGTACCAAACTGTGATGGGTTAGTGTAAAAGATATTCAAGATTTTTCTGCTTTTTTGGTCAAACAATGTTGAAAGGGGCAATGGAAAATTAAATAATACTCCAATCAAGAACGACTGGAGCACACCATTTCAAAATGTTCTATACTCCTTCAGTTTTTCTTTTTGTATAAACTTTTGTTGAACACATTGTTTTTCCAGAAAAATGTTTTATTTTTACCAAATTGGTGTGAGCTGGAGGAAAAAGTTCCACTGAAAAATTTCCATCTACTTTTGGTCTCCCTCCCATTTGACAGGGACCATCTCTAAAGCACCCACCCAGCTATTCACTCACCAACCAAAACTCTCCAGAGATACGTCCGTTGGATGCAGGTACAATTTCTGTTAAGTGCTGTATTTCAGCCAGTGGGTAGAGGAAGCAAAGTGATAAGTTTGATTCATAACGTAATCTGCTGTTGATTTCATTGTAGTGAATAATGGGTGATTTCATTATAGTGAATAGTTACAGCTGAGACAAATAATGGGAGGTTGAGAGGACTTTCTCCCATAGTGCCCCCCCAGTCTCTTCCCACTGATTAGATTGTCTTAACTGAAGGATGTCCATTATTGAACATCTCACAGCAGATAGCAGATTGTTTCGTCTTAGCCGTTGATTTAAAATCTGTTCTGTCTTCAGGTTTGTCAAACAAATTTCCTTCAAATGTATTCAAGTGACTTATGAAGCAAAATGGAATCTCCTTTTTGTTCCTTTTTTCCATGTCAGTTGTAATGCCAGAATCCTTGGTCTTTCAGGGCTTCAGAAGTTGATTGGAGTGCTTCAGTTGTAGAAACAAGCTAAAATCATAATTGCTTCATTTTGAGTGATATCTTTTAATAATAGTACGTCATCTGAGGTTGTCCACCATCTGTAGATGTCAATAGCCTTTTTGGGTGTTAATACAGATTGAAAGTCCAGCCACACATTTTCTTGATGTGTGTATTTATGGGTGCAAGGTCAAAGGTAAATCAGTAGCACATAATATAGCTGCAGATCCTGATTTGCACTTTCATGTTCAAACTACTGGAGGTTTCTCTTCCCACAAAGACAGAAGAGTGCTCCCCAGCTGGGGACTTCCATGCAGCAGTAAAAAAACATATTTGATTTTTAAAATGTACGTAAGATTCATACGGAAATATCCTTGCAACCAAACACCACTGGAATAGAAGAGTTTTATTTCTTACAAATAGATCATTGCAGAACCTGCTTCACGCATTAGTAAACATAATGAAATATATCTTCAAACCCTATACTTTTTTTTTTCAAGTACAAATTCTGCTGTTTTCTTTCTTTTTAAGTGGTGCTCATCTGTTATAGACAAAAAGAGCTGGAAGAATTTCTGCTTTGAAGCTATATCCATTTTGCTTGCATGAGTCCAAGAACATTTGGAGCTCATCAAGGCTACATCAAAGAGTTTTATCATGTTCGTGCATCAAAAAGGTAGTGACAGAGCAGCACTTTTAAGAGCAAAGCCTGTAGTTTCATCTTGGTCTTTATATTTGAATAGGGCTTTCAAAAGGAGGAAAAATAACAAGCAAATGCAATATTTTCTCCAAAAGATGACTTTTTTCCAAAATAACTTCTCAATTCAACTGAAAATGAAATACATCTATTTAAAATAAAGAATTCCATTAGGAATAGCAAAAGCCATTCAGCTTTCTGGGATTAATTTAAACTTTGAAGAATGGTAAAAGAATGTTTATTTCTTGAAACATGAAACAATATTTCATCTATCTGTTTTAGAAAAGCAACCTTAATTGTCTCCTAGTGCAATCTGTAGTCTAAACAGGCCATGTGAGTGCAACCCTATGGTACTCTTCAGTATCTGCTAAAGCAATGTTATCCCTCTATGACAAGTCACTGTCTGGTAAAGATCCTTTCTCTTGGATTCTTGTGCTTCAGAGGATTTTAGCCACTAAGCTCCAAAGCCTCTTCTTCCCCCAGAGAGACTTACCTGGCATAAAACTGAGACAAACATCTCAGAGTATTCTATTTTTCTCATTTCCCTTTCTCATCCATCACTGCATTTTAAAGTCCTGTCAGTATTATTGACCAAGTTTAGTGATAGGTTAGTTGGTTGGTTCAGGCAATCACTTTCAGTTTTAATATCTATTGATGTTCATAAGGAAGCATATACAACTGATGTTGGTTGTCATCTGGATGCAGAGTAGACAAGGGTCCTGTCTGGACTCTATCTCTAATCCGTAATGTCATTCGAGGTCTCATGAGCTTGACAGCAACATGATAGTGAATAAATTCTGACAAGTTCCTCAAAGTCAGATGGAAAGGCAGTTCCTGGAAAGGTTGTATAGCTGATTAAAATGCTTTTCCTGTTCTGCCAGTATTCATAAGCTCTGTTTGCAATTAAAAATGCCGCAATTAAAAATGCCACAATTAAAAGTCTGGAATTATTTGTTGGGTTAGGTTGTTAAGTTTATTGCTCCAGTTGACATCCTCTTCTGAAGTATTTTAACCAGAGATAAATTCAGAAGCTTTCTGAAGTACTCACTTATTCTCTTTCTTTTGCTTTTGGTTTTGCAATAAAGATTAAGTAGATTACAATTCTTCAGTTTGGAAAAGGAACCTTTAGTGTGATGCTGGTGAGGGAGTTCTTACATTCTTACGTTTACGGCTGTTTATGTCATGGTGTCAGCTTATAGCATATTTTTCTTTTTCTTCTGTGTGAGGAGTTGAAATAATGCTATTGTTACCCTCAGATCTACTCCAATCTTTTTTCACAGAAGATTAATAAAGATTAATAAAGATTAATTTAATATACATTTAGCAAAAAAATTAATTTAATTACACTGTAAAATTTGAAAATCTATTGCATATCTAAGTTTAAACTCTCCAGAAAACTGACACCACCATATTATGATTAACGCTATAATTTTTCTCATTTTCTGTGTGGTTGGGCACAGAACTTGTCACTAATTATCACAGACGTATAGCATGGTGTTAAGGGGAGTCAATGCATAATTTTCAGCTTGCTTCACACATTCTGGTTTCAATCAAATCCATTTGACTTTGGAAAATCTAGATTCAAAGATCTTCTAGTATTGAAAATCATGTAACTACTAAGAAGCTGCAAATGAACCATATAACATGCTATTCATCTTATGTGCATAACTTTTATCAATAGACAAGTAAATGCCATTGATGGTTTTAATTTTTCCTATTATCTTCCCTTGCATACTGGTTCATGATGGTTTTGCAAGCTACAGGAGAGAGCTATGTACAGTCAACCTGGCAGCCTACAAGCATGCCTGATTTCTTCAGCACTCACTTGCTGATTAAGAATATCCTAAGCTTCCCTGGACACTCTGAATGAGGATCCCAGTGGAGACAGCTCAGCTTATACATTATGTTGTGTTTGAGGAAGCAGCCCTGCATTTCTGAGTCTTTTCTGATGCACCCCCGACTCCCAGAGCAGTGATGATACTGCTGGAGCTGTCATTTCTTGGGCACCAAAACTTTAAAAGAGAGGAGGTCAACCTGTATACTTGTGGTTGTAAATTGGTCCATAATTACAATTTCACGAAAGATTTAGATGCAGCTGTCATGCTTACATGTGTTACTCAGTTTAGCCATGACATTGAGTCCCAGAGCTGCATGCAGGTGAGCACCAAGGAGCCCCCAGCAGCCCCAGGGTGTTCTCTCGAAAGGGAAAGAAAATGTCCACATGCTTTGGGAGCCCCAAGCAGTGGTCACCTGGGATGGAGGTGGAGTTTCCAAGTCGCCTCCCTCTCCTCCCCATCCTGTTCTGGCATGCCACAGTTCCTTTTTGCATATTGTCTGAAGCTCCTGAAGGTAAAACCACAGCCTATTTCTCTGTAACACAAAGGCAACGCAGTTTAACAGGTGCAATTTCACTGAAACGCTGTTGTTAGCAAGGGAATTTGGGACTTATCTGGAGCAGTTCTTTTCCACTGTCCTTTAATAAATGAGAGTACTTAAGCTGGTAATCAGTCATGCAGTCCGACTGTAATCAGTCAAACTCTGCTGGTTTTGCACAAAGATCTTCAACTATGAGGTCAACTAAAGTGTTAGTTTCATATAAGAAACTCCTTTTAAGTATGCACTGAATTCTCAAGAGGAATTACAGCTTATAATGAAAGGTTAATGCCTTTTTGAATAGGGAGCTGGATTTGTGTCATACTACTTCCTCATACAGTCTTTCAGACTGCCAAATTTCTGCTAGACAGGTATGGGCTTCACTCAAAAGAGATATGAGAAGAAAAATCATTAACAAGATAAGAACGTTTATAGATATAAATCAGAAGAACTTAAAGATGTGTTGTATATGTTCCAAGTTAGTAAACTCAATAGTTGCCAGTTAGGCTTAAGTGTACCCAAGATAATATAGAACAATGCAGTTCCATCTCCATCTGTCTCATTTGTCTTAGGATTACACAAAATCTAATTTGGAACATATTTCTGGAACATGGGACTAAGAGGAGAATACAACTACTCCTAGTAATTGTTTGATGTATGTACCTCTGTCCTCTGTCTTAACTTTGTTGTCATATCACGCCTGTAGCAAGACACATTACCAGCACATCCTATAGGGTCAGTAGTCTGGCAAGAATTGCACAAGCTTCAGAAACAGATGAAGACAGCAGTAAAAAAATATGCAGCAACATATTTGGCTTGAAAGAGCTGCCCAACAGGCCTGATGAGTTCATCTATATCCAATAGAGGTCTTGTATTTTTAAAATACAAATATGAACTTTTTGTATGGAGCGGAAGCAGTTTCGATTTACTCATTCAGCCTAATCTCACCTTCCACCAAAAATGACTGGTATGAGAAGACTATTGACCACATTTGGCTATCCTGACTCAGGCTGAATACTGTTTTATCCCACTGGTTTCCTCATTCATCTTGCCTGACCTGCCCAAGAAGTAAGTGAATGAGCACACAACACTGCTGTACAAGCAGAAGGGATAAGACTCAAAGTCAGGGATAAGTTTACAGACGTAGCATGTAGGCATAACATGCTATTTCTTCTTAAAGTCAGAGGTTTTTTTAATGAGTAGAAGTACATCTTTGTACTTTTAAATAGTACTCCTCTATTTATCGTGTATACCACTCGCTCCTTCCCCAGCACATATAGATTATTAAAAAATCAATGGAAAAAAAAACCAAACTGTTCTTTTTCATGCCTGTTTGTCTGTTCTGTTTGTTACACATAGATCCCATGGTTCCTGTTTAGCTATATTCGTGCAGTGAAGATCGATAATGCCATCAATTGCCAAAGGACATTTACCCATCCAGAGTGAAGGCAAATATTTGAATTCTTTATGGGGAGCGCTGTGAGCAACATTTCTCTTTTACCTTCTCTGTACTCCCCTCCAAAAATGTAGATGATTTCTGAGCAAAGGTAACAGTAAAATTAGTTGAAAAATGCCATTACAACAATGCCATACAACAATATCTAGTGACCATAACTCCTTAGCTTAGCTCACAGCTGTGTGTGTATTTGTAGAGCATGGTCACAAGGAGGAGTTTTCAAACTCCATTCCTCTAACTTATCCCTTCTGTTTTAGAAACGTGCAAAAATCTTCCCTTGGAGCCTCTAACCTTTTAAAACACCGCTTTCAAGCCAACGATAGTTGCTGTGTGGCCCCTCACTGCCCTCAGACTGCACACACAGCATAACGCTCCCTGCACTGCCTGCCTGCATTTCATATTACAGCCGGGTTCCTACAGGGAAAATCCTCCAAGTCGGTCAAGAAAATGTATCAAGGTTATGCCTTCTGTGAAAAAAGTTGGAGTGGGAGTGAAGGCAGTGGGGGAGCAAGATAAAGACAGAACAGGCTAAGTGTCATTCTGCAGAGGTATGTGTGTGTGTGTCACACCTCCTACCATACAGCAGCTAAGTCATGCACCAACACGACCAGATCATCCCAGGCTCAAATATGGCTTTGCTCACTGCAGACCACTCCAGTGTGTCTGATTTTAGCATTTATTTTAAGCTTTGCAGGCCTCATGATGAGTAGGTTACAAAGACCAGCCATGGAAACTTGCTTTAGATTGTATATATAGATTTATGAATAAAAAAATTGTACAGTCGCATCACTGGTCTTGTATCTTATTTGTTCCTCATTTAGGAAAAGCTTAAAAATTCAAACTGTCCAGGAGTTCTATATACATGTTTCTATATACACAACATCAGAAAGATCACTATCTGGAAGGCTTCACAAGCTTCGATAAATGCTCGGAAACCAAGAGTCTTATTATTAAATCTAACTCTTGTTCAGAAACAGGTACGCAAGCTAGTACATCAACCTTTTAGCATGCCACAGGTGTATGGGTGGTTTTTACTTTTTTTTATTTTGAGGACTGCTTTTTCCCTTCATTACCACAAATGGGTTAACAAGGGTGGCCAAGCAGCATGTGTCAGTCCTCTGAAGGCAATCCTTCCAATTCATGTCCCTGTCAAGCACTCGGCATGGCTGTTCACTTACTGTTGCCAGCAGGCAGATGAGCCTATTCTAAAATTACTGTAATGTTATGCAAAGCTTGAATAACTGTTACGAATAACTATGGTAGGAAAAGCTAATTCAGTGCTTTTTATGAAATAAAAAGATATATTTACCTTAGGATGAGCGTATTTTTTGAGCTCTGTAGTACTGTTACAGTGCACAAAATAGGTCCTTCAGGCCCTGGTCCTGCAGCAAGAGGTGCATGGACAGACACCTTAGACTGCCTAGGGCATGGGGGCTGTCAAAGGGGCAGGGGTGTTTGAGGGGTGGTCAAGAGGAAATCACATGAGTACAGAGTCCATCGGGTGAGATCCTGGGCTCTTCAGTGTAGTCTTGAGCTCTGCTTTTCTGTCAGCAACATTTTAAAATTTTTGACCTGCCTGGGTATCATTTGTTTTGGGAACCTCAGATCTGAATCTCAAAATTCAGTGTGTTTGTTCTTCAGTGCTGCTAATCTGCACTACCAATAGAACTGCCAGTTTTGTGGATCACACCTTTTTCTTTTCTTTCACTTCAAACTTTACAGTAGGTAGAGAAGTAATCTGGCACAAATAACCCATGATCTAATAAAACATTAATTGCTCTGAGAAATAACTGAGTCTGCAAGGAACCCCCAATGCCTCCCGCCCCGCTGCAAAAGCAGCTTAGCCATTTATTTTTTTAATTAAGTTCCATGGTATAGAAGCAAACGAACAAAACAGAGGGGTTTGAGAGATCTCTGATTCTTCTAGCATTGCCTGCCAACTTTAATGATTAATTTGTTTCTGCTTTTTTCTGAAGTGAGCTGACAACTGAATTTCCAACATACTCCTCAGAATATACTCTCAAACTGCTGGCTAAAATGCGGGTGCATTTGTCTGTGGTTTTGCTTGGGCATTTTCCATGCTACATTTTATCCCCTTATTATAGCTGAGCCCCAAAAGGGTTTTTGTGTTGTTGCAAAAGAAACAGGAAGTTTCTGGTACTTGAACATCAATAAGATGACTTTTCAGAACTGATCCTCTTCAATAACTTGATCGATAAATGTATAATTGCATGGTGCATCAGTGGGAGAAAGGTCAGGGGAAAAGGAAATTACAGAAGCTCTTCCATATTCTGTTAACAATCTGATAATGAATACCTTTCAAGTTTGCCTTACTTTCAACATACTTTAGTCTGTACTTTGTATTTCCACATACACTGTCATTTGTAACTTTAAAAACAACTTGAAAATAATATTTGTATCTTAGTTCTTGATAAAGATGATCTCAGAGGTCAGTTCTTTAATCACTGAGTCTTTACCAAAACATTTATTGCTCTGCCAACATACAGTCCCACATTTATGAAGCAATTCTGCAGCAAACTTGTCAAGCCACAAACCATCACAGAAGAGCAGAATGAAATCTTCCTCATTCATGGAGCTGAGCGCGAGGAACTGACTGCAGTGGTCTGATTTGTTTTGGTGATTGTTTATTGAAAATTTATTGCATCATGACCAAAGCAATCCTCTCTCTCAGCTGTCAAACTACCCAGAAATAATTGCTGTCCAACACTGAGAACTGGAAAGAAAGCAGAGCATTTCAGATAAACAAGCCTCCTCAGAAACCCTGAACGTCCTGACTGGGTGGTGAGGGACACAGACAGATCTGTCATTCAGAGGTAATGTCTGAGAAACTCTGACATGACATTTTCCAGGGAGACTGCCAGAAACCTGGAAGGATTTTTCAAGCCAATGTGTAGATACAAGTCTTGGAGACATTTGTTTTGTACTGTAAATGACTGTGGGGAGTCCATCTTTTCTGAAAGAAGAAAGTGAAGCTGGCCTTTTATTTGTGCTTTTTGAGGGTTTTTTGTTGTTGTTGTTTCTTTTCTATTTTTCTCACATCAGGGTGACTAATGCCTGCTAGTGATGCTGTAGTAAAATCTCCGTGCAAATGGGAGATGAGACAGGTGAAGTCAGACATGGACAGAGAAATAGACTTGACTTTACCCAACTATCTCCTTTACTGTGTTCATCGTTCACACAGCAATGTGAGCCACCTCACCTGCCAGCAAACCTTCCCATCACCATTAGGATTGTACAGCATGACTATCCCATGTCAAACTCCATCACTTTTCCAGTCTAAGATACACTGCTTAATCATCTTACACATTTCTAAAGCAGCTTTTAAACCATTGTATTGACCTTTGTCCACAGGATGCAGATGCTGGAAGATTAAAATAGAGTGAAATGATTGAAGGATGGAGAAGACAAGCTCCAGGACTGATTCCTCCCAATGCCCGGTGATGAGAGAAGTGCTGAACAGCTGAGACTCACTGCAGTTTCAGTTGGTGCTTGACCAATAATGTTCAGCTGAAAAAATGATGGAGAGCTATTGAGGAACATGATATGCTCAACAATCTGCAATCCTCGTGCAGGGGTGGATTGAGGGTATAATTTATTCTGTGGATCCACAGCTGTCTTCAGAAGACAACCTCTAGGAATATCCTTCCCCAAATACGATCCCATGTTAGTAAATAGTCCAAAGGCAGAGCTGTTCTCTACAGCTTGGGTGTTGATCTGCGTCTCGGTGGGGCAGTTGACAAGATTTGTAGCAGGATGGGGCCGCCCCAGCACTGGGAAATTATTCTCGAGAAGGAGCAGCAAAGGGGACACTACGGGACCTGACTGGGGTATCAAACAGCCTGGTAGGTACTTTGGCTGACCAAAAGCTTTCTCTCAAAATTGATTTTGATGTGAAATTAAGTTTTCAGCAAAACAGTATTTTTGTAAGTACCGCCCGTGTTCTGCAGGCAGCTTTGATTTCCTTATTCCTCAAAAGAAAAACTTAGATGTTTTCATTTTCAGCCAAAAATATGCCTAGAATCTAGCTTTCTGGGGTTTTTTTACTGAAAAATGAATTTTCCACTAAGAAAAAAAAAAAAGATGTTTGCTAATTTTTTTTGCTGTCTACTTGTATTCTATTTTATACAAGAAAAAGTACTTTTTTTGCTTTTCAAGGTGAGTGTAAGCAAAATTAAAATCAATGCAAAACAGGAGAAATAGAATTTACCTTACTTATAAATAAGGCAGTAATTCTGCAAGAAAAAGCTCTTCCTTGGATTCTATTAAATGTAATTATATTGCCAGCCACCATACTACCACTAAAGGTCTGGATCACTTTTCTCGGTAATACATTTCACATTTTCCCTTAACCTTTAGACAACTGGATTACGCTGTGTCTTTTCTTTTCAGAAGTTATTTAGATAGATATGACTGCAGTTTTCTGTCATAAACTTTTCCATATATAGAAAATGAACCCATCAGATTCTGGTCTGCTTTTTCTCACTGTCTAAATATACATTATTTTTAAATTTGTGACTTTTTTCTATGAGGAGACCCAGGAGGCTTGAAGTTCTTTATCCACAAAGCAGGAGTGAATTTCCATGGACAGCAAGGCGTAGAGATGCTGCTGGCCAGGCCCTTGCCTGTGTGTTACCAAAGCTTAGAGCACTGTGGGAGTGCTGCAGCGGTTTTGATCTTCAACAACAGAGCTATGGGAAGATCAGCCGAGATCAGGTCTTCCATACTTTAGAAGCATTTCATCCACTTTTTCCATACTTACTGCATTTTTTCTTACCTTTCCCTTCTTCCCACTTTATCACTGCCCCATGATGCATCCTTTGATAGCTCTGCTTTCCCACCCACACCTTCTAATGCCTTCATAAACTTTTCTCTCCCTCCCTCGCCACAGAGGGCTCCGGGCAGCAGCAAGCCCCTAATTACACAGCCAAGGGAGAAATACAGTAAGAGCTCCCATTTTTCGTATAGGAAATCAGACAGAAATACAACAACTAACCACAATAGGGCAGAAATGTTGCTCCTATGCAGTCAGTCTGTGAAATACGTGTGCAAACCTGATTCAGGGAAAAGGAAAGACTAGATGAATCCTTCCAGTCTTAAATGCAATCCTAGGATCCTCCTCTAGCACACCCCAACTAAGTGTTCCCCAGCTTCCCCCCCCAAAAAAGTCTAAAATCCTACTGTCTATGCTAGCAACCTCAGTTTACACAAGACACCTCTCTGATCTCAACCTGGAATTGCCTTCAGAAAAAAGCCAGCAGAAACAGGCCTTTCTACCTGAAGAGACTTATCTTCTCTGGCTTCCTATCTGGGGGCTGCAAAGCAGTGTGACAGTCTTCGCTATGTGTTCTGTATTTTGTAATTATATCATCTGAGAAAATAGAAATGCAACAGTGAAAGCAGAAGTCAGCAAACCTCACGCTGCCTCTGATACAGCATTCTGGAGAGGATTAAAAAAGAAATAAAAATCCAGTGTATTAATGAAAAATGCCACAAATGTGGCACAAGCAAAATACACTAATAAACAGCCCTTTGATGGAAAGAAAAGTCCTGCAGGAACTGCCCAGTGTGAACACCAAGTGAGACCCTGGGAATTAACTTTCCCTCTCTGTCACGGCAAGGGCAGATTATGTGCTTTGTCCAGGCTTTCCTTTCGGTGCAATTCACGCCAGCGTCAGCCCTGGGAGAAATCCTGGTCTGGTCCCTCCATGGGAACACTTTCTCTGGAGGCTGGTAATGTAAATTCACTTTGAATTCATTGAAACTCTGCTCTGCAACCTGTGCTGGGTAACTTTCACTGGTGATTATTGTCCCTTCCCGTTTTCATTTTCATTACCCACCCAGCTGCTGCTTTAGCCAACACCAGGGAGGGTATAAGAAAGAAAAGAGTAGGAAATCTCTGCAGCGCTTTTCGGCTGCCGGAGAGCAGGAGCTGGCATCGCAGGCAATGGCTGGGGCTAGTGGTTGCTTCTCCCTTCTTTGCCAGGTCAGCAGCAGGCAGGGCTGGGCCCTGCAGAGCCACAGGGCTGGTCTCAGAAACCAAACTGCCTCCCCATAGAGCTGGGTGCCTATTGTGAGAATAAAGCAGCTGCTTCCTCGGGAAGGAAGAAGGCATATGACATCCAATTTCACAGCCTTTTTGAGAAAGTGAGTTGTATTTTTTTAGAAAAAGTAGGTGTCCATAATATTTTCCATCTTTCTGTGCTTTTTTTCTAGGCAGTTGCTCATCAAAGTCTCCTTCGTGTCTGTTGTTGTCTTCCTTTGTTTCCTCTAATGGAAAGCTGCTCTGAACTCTCAGCCAAACTGGGGGTATTAAGTACCTCCAAATGATCATCCTTCTCATAGGTGCAGATGGGAGCTCAATGGTCCAGCACACGGTGTTTGCTAATAGTTTTATGCCACAGGTACTGTAATCACATAAAAAAGACAGGATAATAATCTTCAGTGTAGTTTGTGGGATCAGTCCTATTGCGCTCCTCGTAATACTGACTTGATTATTCTGTTAAGCCAGAACTGCCAACCTTGTACTGCGCCGTTACACTTGGACCCTGGACTACCGTCAGGAATACGAGCAGAAAGGGGAAACTTCACATCCTTAAAGTTAGCTATGAGTCTGGGTGCAGGGTGAGTTTTCAATAACTGACACTTTCTGATGCTACTTGAACATTACACAAGGACACCTCTGCATTGACTTAAAACTGAATATAAGACCAAGGAGTAATGGTTCAAAAAGTTATTTATTCTTGGCATACCACATGGCTGGAACTGTAGTGTAATTCCTTGCAAATAGATGGTTTGTAGTATTTTAATATGGTTAAATGAAATTATGTCTGAAGAAACCTTCTTTTGGTATATACACATGATCTGTGATTCTGTCCAGTGAATGGCATGATTGAAAGTTGTATCACGATTTACATTTAAAAAAACTTCTACCATAAAATCACAGTATTAAAGGCTGTAGGGATTCTTTGCATCTCCCACAAATTTTGTACTTTCTTTTCTGTTAAAGGCATATTTCTCCCTGTTCTGTTTATTTGAACCAAATGCAACTGTGCATTTGATTTTATCTTCATTGCACTTTGGTCCCAATTTTCTCATAATGTTCTTCAAGTCTTCTCTTCCCCTTCACAGGATTAGCAAAGCAGCACCTATGTTTGCAAAAATGGTATTTTGGGAGTTGTGCTGTAACTATACTACCCCTTCCAGAAAGACATAAACTAGCAGCGGTGTTAGTGTATTTCCCTAAGTCTGCAAGATGCAATTCTGTATTTTCTACACTGTATTTTGCACTCCAAACATACAGTTACACCATTCCAATAGTTGCACCAGGTTTTCCACATGCTTCCATTTCAGCTCAGGCATCATCTTAAAAATATAAGAAAATTATACAGGCTTTCTAATCATCTTAACATTTTTTCTTCTCCAGTAATGACAAAATGAAAACAGCTAATTCATAGAAGATTTACTTTTCCAGAACATATATTTCATACGTATCCTCAATAAAAGGAACTTGATGATGAAAAAATGCCAGCAACAGGATACTATTGGCCATAATGAATGAGAAAATAAGGGTGTTCTTTCTGATTTTTTCCTTTTTTTCCACATAGCAAACTGACTGCCTGCTTTCATTCTCTTGGAATTCTTTTTCAAACCTCTAAATCTTGAAAAAGAATTGTCATATTCCTTCCCATTTCTAATAATTCAGTGGCAACATTATCAGCACCTGGTGTTTTGTTGTTCCTGAGCTCCTGATTGCCTCTCAAATCACTTCAAAATTTAATTCTTCCACAAATAGCTCATGTGTCTGGGAGACAGCTTTTTAGTCACTATTATGCATCTGCCTGTAGTGGACACATAAAAATACTCCTCCTTGCTCTTTTGTAATTCAGGTTTTTTATAATGAAAATGTTTTCTTATTTGTTCTTTATCAGTGAGGTGGTTTTGGCTGGGGTGGAGTTGATTTTCTTCATGGTGGCTGGTGTGGGGCTGTGTTTTGGATTTGTGCTGAGGGTGGTGTTGATAGTGCAGGGATGTTTTGGTTGTTGCTGAGCGGTGCTTGCATGGAGTCGGGGCCATTTCTGCTTCTCGTGCTGCCCCACCGGCGCATGGGCTGGGAGTGAGTGGGCAGCTGGGGGGTGTGTGGCTGGGGCAGCTGGCCCCGGCTGGCCGGGGGGATGTTCCATGCCATGGGACTTCATGCTTGGTGTATGGAGCTGGGGGAAGAAGGAGGAAGGGGGGACGTTCGGGGTGATGGCATTTGTCTTCCCAAGTAACCGTCACACGTGATGGAGCCCTGTTTTCCTTGAGGTGGCTGAACACATGCCTGCCGATGGGAAGTAGTGAATGAATTCCTTGTTTTGCTTTGCTTGCATGTGCAGTTTTTGCTTTACCTATTAAACTGCCTTTATCTCAACCCACGAGTTTTCTCACTTTTACCCTTCTGATTCTCTCCCCCATCCCACCAGGGGAGGAGTGAGCGAGCAGCTGTGTGGGGCTTAGTTGCCAGCTGGGGTTAAACCATTACAATCAGACATAGGTGTGGTTAATATCCTCTCTTCCTTGAATCGATACCCTTATAAAATGTGTTTAGTTTACTAATCTTGCTATCCTGTTTCATCTTTTTCCTCAAGCCATGAAAGTATTGCCTTTCTTCTTATACTGCTGGCCTCATGACCTCCCCTCTGCCTTTAGAGTGTTTCTCATCCAGAGTTCAATTCTGTTTCTGAAGGCTACAGCCTTGCTACACATCAATCTCAGTTGCTTTCCTGCAATGTTTATCAAACCATTCTTTTTCCATTATTTTTGGATTTATTCCTACAATCTGTTCTAACGCTTTCTTTACCATCTTTCTGCAGGTGTCCCACCTGGTATCAGTTTTCTCATAAACATCACAAAATCCTTTGAAGACTCCAAGCACTTTTAACTACTGACCAATATTCTTGTCCATATTCTGGATTCCCCAAAGCTTCTGTATTGTGTCTGTGTCTCATCTGCTTTATTTCATTTTGCTCAGTTCTTGGTTGCAGGAAAATTATTTCCTACACAGAGAGCTCGCCTGCAGCCAGCTCCCCTTCACTTTCTACTGTCCTGGGTGTCACTTCTATGCCTTGAATAAACTAGTATGTTGTGCAACCTTGTTGATACCAAACTATTTTGAAGTACTTGCATATGCTTTTGAATGTTCTCATGAGCAAACGACGTGACCTCCACAACCACATCTTTGAACTGGGCAAGTGCTATTTGTTCTGTCTTTAACGTTCTCATCTAGATCCCATGCATCTTCCTTCCCTTCCTTAGGATATCAATCATCCAGGAAAATACTGGCAATTGAAATCATCTTATCTTTAGTTCTTCAGTGAACCTATCTTCTATTTTGTGATCTATTTATGTGAGCTTCATCAGAATGAGAAAAGTCTTTTCCTGCTACCTCCCTTTAAACCACAGACAGGAGTGCAGAGAGAACTGCAAACCCAGTTGCTGCTGACAGCATAGTATCACCAGTGAGCCAGGTGCCGTTTCATGCTCCACAATTACTCCTCCATTACAAATTAGTGCCAAATTCCCAACTTCAAGAGATTTGTTTCCTAGTCCTCTTGGTTATTTCATGACTGTGACAATCAAATAGTTCAGAGGTTCCTGGTTTACGTAAGGTCAAAATGCTAGATGTTCCCATTCCCCAGTACTATTTCCACAGCTCAGGTTATTCAGTACAAAAGATAATGTGGATATCTGAAGCTTTCCTTTTTTTCCAATTTCAATTTTTGCTGGCGAAGGGACCAACAATATGCACAACAGCCAGTTTGCAGGAATGATTTCCTTATAATAATCACTATTCTTCTACATGTCTGACCTGGCCAACTTTGGGCATACCTGCTGCAATACAAAGAATAGTGAATAGGTATTGGTAACCAAAAGTCTAAGCACTACTTCAAACACAGGCTAGCACATGCTTTTGCACAATACCTTGTGCTATTAACTAACTGAAGAACTAATTCCCTCTGTAACATAATAAGCGTCAAAATTCTAAACAGGTCAGTAATATGTAAATAGGAAAACAACTAAGACTAAAGAGGAAGGGCAAGCAAATTTAAAGCAAATAATAAGAAAACCCCACATTTATTAAATTTGTGGAAAAAAAAATTAATTTAACTTCATCACTTGGATGATATATAAAGTTAGACGGTGTAAAGAGTACAAGGTATCTCCATGACAAATTCACATTGACAGAAAGAACTATGCCCACCTAGGAAGCTGAACCTAGAGTTTATATATCTTGAAGTTAATGAAAGTTTCCATACTGAGTTTATTAAAAATTATGTTTAACACTTAACAGAGTGATGATCTAAGCAAGTAGCCTGCACACTTGCTCAGAGTGGGGCTTCAGTGGAAGCCTCCCAAGGAAGGGGAGTTCAGTGGACCATGGCAGCAGGGAATCAGTGATCTCTGTACCTATGAGGATGTGGTCTTTGACTCCTGATTCCTCCACAGCTCCCACCAGGGCTGTGGAAAGACAGGCATGTTGCATCACCTGCCTCATTTTGTGTCCTGATGGTGGGATGACATCGGAAGAGAGGCTGCATGGTGTTTTTGAGATCTCTTCTGAGCAGCTCTCTAAATCTGTAAAGTATGACAGTAAATAGCCAATAAAAAAATAAAGGCTGGCATTTGAAATCTGGTCAGCAAAGACCAAAAGCCAGATACATTTCTGGCCAGAGAACAGCACAGGATGAGGCACTCACTTGCAAAGGGACCAACCTACCAAACATGTCTTCTCTTGCATTAAAGCATCATACACCAAATCCCACGAGCCATACAAGTTTTCCGAGCTTCCTTTGGGAATCATTGACACAGCTTGGCTGCAGGATCTTTGAAATACCCAAGCCATCTTCAGCTGAGCCTTCAGCTCAGCAAGGAGCGGCGAAGTCAGACCCAGCAGGTCTGGGAGAAGGCGGTCGGGCAGGACGGGCAGCTCTGGAGGCTCAGAGCCCCGGAGCTCTCGTCCATCCTCACACATGGTGGTGGCCGTGGACTCCTCCAGTCAACAGAGCCACCGCCGCCCTTGCGTCCAACACAAGGAATATCACATGAAGAAAAAAGCCCAGCAAAACTTCAGAACAGCACTGATTTCCCCCTGGAAGGCCCTTCATATTTTTCTAACTAGAACCAGCTCCAGTGACTCAGAAGAAAGAGTGCTTAGAAGAGGGATCTACTCTCTCAAAAACAGTTTATGGACCAGTTGAGCCCAGTTCTTTGAGGAGGACTTTTCTCAGTGATTTGAGCATTAGGTTTAGCAGATGTGACATCCTGGGAATGCCGTTTGGTTGGGGAATTGTTAACGTGGTTAAACTATACAGTTATCTTACTCTAGCGTGCTTTGAGGGTGATGCTGCAAGTTGCGGATTTGAAAGTTCATGTTTAGGAGATGAAAAATTACAAAATATTCTTTTTTTTCTCTCTTAGTGAAATTGTCTGAAAACAGGAACCAGATTTTGAAAATTTGTGCTAATATAGCTATTTTAAGGGACTGTACTGAAGAGGTTGAGTGTTGGAGACCCCCTCTCCCAGAGCAGAGGATATCCTTCACAGCATCAGAGAAGAGACTAAATATTTATCTAATTTTACTTTACTTCGGGGAAACCACCAGAAAATAAACATAGCAAATAATCCAGCATTCCTGGATTTATTTATTTTTAGTAAGGCTTATATTTTGCTCTGTATCACTCCTATCCATGCACAGGCACTAAAGAGTAAACACTTTCCTTAAGGTAGCATTAATTACAACTAAAAAAGGTCCAAAAAACCCAGATTTAAAAAAAATATTTTCTCTAGAAATGCTGATTCCTGAAAGCATCGTCTGCAAGATACAGGAAATATTCACTTTTCATTAAGTCCTATTAGATTCCTAACTCATATAAAGCCATACTCGTGAAAATTGGAAAAATAATCTTTCTAATGAAGATTGATAAACACTATGCCAAATGTTCTTTCTCTCTTTTCTATAAACACACAGAAACCTTTATTGTTAGCAGTGGGACACACAACTTAATTTTCAAGAATGTATTATAAGATCAGAAGGAAAATAAGGCCAATATTTTCACGGATGTCTGTAATTAAGCTTCTAATTTTGTATTTAGTTTTCAAGACATGAGACTTTAGGATCCTAACATTGGAAATACATTAAACAAAACACGGTCTGTGTCTTTATCATGAATCAAAATACCTCAGTATTTGAAAATGAGCATTGTTTGGGTTTTCTGTCGATTTCCTGAATTAAACAAAAATTAAATAGTCTGATGAATATTTGTTGTTTCAGACAACAGGCAGAAAAAGTGATTTATTCTTACAGTAGCTTGGACACAATCTAGAATGGCAGGTTTCCAGCTCACTGTAACAACACTTAGAAGGTCCAGCTCATTTTGATCAACACTGGTATCTTGATGTTTATTTTCCTTAAAGCCTCATCTGTAGTTCTTTCAACGATGGAATTATCTCAGTGAACAAGAAACTTGTTGGTTTTGTGCATAGAAATTAAACAATTCATGGTAACATTAGGTTTTTTCCCTCTACTAACAATACTTCTGAGTAGGGGCAAATTCTAACAATACCTTTCCCAACAAGTTAAGCCCAAATGTAACCCTATATATGAAACTTCAGACTAAACCACTGCATGTCAACACAGCCAGCTCACCAGGAGGCTGTGGGTCCCGTTGTGTTTACGTGACATTAAATCCAAGCGTAGCCCAGGCTATCTGCTGGCGGGTGCGAACCCTCTGTTTTGCTCCTCACCTCCTTCCCCCTCCAGCTTTTCTCTCTCTACATTTAGACTCTAACCTCTTTGCTGCGGGGACCCTCCTTCATCCCCTCTTTGCTCATTGCCGGGGCTGAGGATTCCCAGTCCCAGGATGAGTCTCTAGGTGCTGCTATAACACCAATAATAATAAATGTCGCTACGACTATTTTTCCGGATATTAAATCAGTACCAGGACTCTCCCTGGTGTCTGTGGCTCCTCTGAAAGAGATGGACAGAAATGTCATAGTTTCAGTTGACTGGGGTTCTGACACTGCAGGGCTGGTGTCTACCCCATGCCATATCCCACCAGCATGACCAGCTCCCCTCACCTGTACTGGGGCAAGAGGAGGGTCTGCCTGTGCCAGGACTTACAGCCCATGTTTCAGGTCATTAATGCTTTGACCAAACAGAAGCATGGCATGTATATACCCCTTTTAGATTAGTGTATCAGGAATTTTGCCCAAAATATGGCCTCTCATTGCACCTGTTCCCATTTCCCTGAAACTGGCAGGTTCACTTGAACTTACTATCTGAGGGGGAAAAAAGTTATTTCCATAAGCTTGCCAGGAGTTTGTCTCCTCAGAAGTGTCCGCAAGAGCGCTGAGTGGTGAGCTCATAAGACCAGAGTGTGATACACAAACCAGCCATTAAATCTTAATGAGATGAGGCAGGCCAGTACTGATTCTGCCTTTGCTTATGATATGCACACCTAGCATCTCTTAACTCTCGTGCACTCCCAACATTATAATTGGAAAATTGTTAATACATGTGGTTTAAGCAGCTACAAATTTTATATAGCGTCCCTACCACCTATTTCTTTTTTAATGCTACACATATTATGGGACTGGAGAAAAACAACAGATATCCAAATAAAATGAGAGAGAGATACGGTGTGATCCTAACTAGACAGAAAAAACAGATATTTGGTTGCCAATTATGCATTTCCTTCTGTCTACCTTTTATTGGAGTTGAAACATCTCACCTGCCTTTGTAGAAGTACTTTGAGACTGATGGGGAAAAACAGAATATACAGCTGTGTATTATTATTAGTATAGTTATTATTATTATTATTATTATTATTACTATTCTTAATTACAGTAAAAAAACAACATTTTGTTTTCTTATCTCACCACATGCTGGTGATGTCTCCTGGTAAACTTCTTAAGATATTGTTAAAATGCAACCTTCTGAGCCCACTCTGCTTTGATGACTGGCCATCTAGCCCATCCAAATGGCATTGTACAAAATGATATCAAATAGTGGTTGGTGTTTTATACTGTTACTCTAAGGAGACATTTGGAAAAAAATAACCACAATACCTCGAAGTGACACATACACATAGTAAGAGCCAGTCTGAATTCCACTCATATAACATGGAGATTCTAGTTCATATCATTAAAACTAAAGCAGATTATGGAGATTGTGAGTTCAAAGAGAAAATATAATCACTGTCAGGCAAGAAGTGGTCAGCAGAATTCAATGAGAACTAGAGGTGCTTATTACTTCTTGCTGTTTAGGGCAGACTGCTTCTGAGAGTCTGTTGGGGAGACTGTGGAGCTGTTCAGATGCTCATGAGAGCAATTAATTTATAGAAATATCTCTGAGGTCAAAACTCACTATAAGAATTTTTATTGCTGTGGATGGAGCACAAAACATAAAGAAGCCAGCATGCTTTTAAAAAAAAACAAAGCAAACCAAACAAAAATAAAACAAGAATGAACAAACAAATGATAAAAAAACTCAAACCAAAACAAAAAAAAAAGACCAAAAAACCTCAACACCCAAACCTCCAACTGACAGGTAGGGAAGTAAGCATTTTTCTTTTAAACTGCTTTGTCCTAATATGAAAAACTGGTGATACAGCACCCAGAAAACTATTTTTACAATCCACTTCTCAGGGCAATTTTAGGCATTAAAGAGGCATTAAAAACCCAAGTGGAAAACTGAGATTTGAGGGAAATTTTGTTGCTAGATTGCAATTTTGGTATTATCCTTTCCTTTATATTATTGGGGATGCTTAAGAGCAAGAAAATTGACCTAGTGGCACAATTTAGTATTAAGTATATGTTTATATCTTGTTTCTGCAGAGGATTAGCTCCTTCCTGAGGGCAAGCACAAGAACCCTCATGTCAGTAATTATCAAACGATCTGCCCACAGATTTTTTTCCCAGCTCCTCCAGTCTCTCCTACATTTGCCTGCTCAGAGATACAGCATTAAATTTACAGCATTCCAAAGTTTCAAAAGTTTAATGCAACCAAAAAATCCCATGGCTTCTAGATTTTCAGTTCCAGTTTGAATTATATTTAGTCCTTGTCTTTGCAACAATGAGTGCTAGTGGTTTTAAAAGTATTAAGCCCATTTCCATACGTGTGAATCTTACAATTCTGCCTTGCTTGAATGGTCCCTTGCGCTGGTGTTGAGCAAGGCAGGAGACAACCAGTCCTTTGCCCTCTCTGAGCTGCTGCTGGGCGTGGAGGTGGGGGTGATGGGACATCCGCAGCTCTGCCTGTGTGGCCCAAGCAATGGCTGCCTCAAAGCCTCGGTTGCCCATTTGTAGGTGACGTTCTCTGCTTGATGTTGCCCATGCAACATATATGCTGATAGAAGTCCCTTTCTTCACTGACCCCAAAGGCTTCAGTCAGCCCCAAAAGAAGTGTACAGAGTAATTAGCAACTCAGCCTTGGCACAGGCACAGAAGTTAATCACAATGAACAGCGAAGCCATCCGTCCAGTGAGCCAGGTAACTTCAGCCCCTCGCTTGTTCATGGCAGGGGAGCCCATTTATTTGAATTTGTTAGCTAATGATTTTCCTGGCGTGTTAAATTATTTATCAATTAAGTTAAGTGATAATAGAATTTTGTAGTGTTGTGCACCTAAAGCGGCATCAGAAAGCTGAATTGGTCATTCATGGACTTTTAATTCTTGGTTTTCCTTGCTGATTTAATTTTAAATAAATGTGAACTGTTTAGCAGTCTACGAGAGTCAGTGTGGCAGAGGAAGGGAACAGGGAAGCAGAGCCTTTGCTCTGAAAGTGTTGATGAAGCGCCAAGCAGAGCAAGAACTGATACCTTAGACCTGCTGAGGCCGCAGTTACTTCAAATTAGTCAAAGGTGAAGACAATGTACTTCTTAGAGAAGAATGGGTAAGTAGAAATCTTGTCTGAAGGTGGACCTGTCCTATTTGGGCCGTGCTGATGAAGGAGCTGTCTTTTGTTTCCTGTTTGGGTTATTTTAGCAGATTACCTGAGCCTTTGATGTTCTGTTTTTTCTCCATTCAGCAACATGTTTCCTGGTCGTTAGGAATCACGAAGCTCAGTTATAATCTCAGTTGCATCTGTGCTTCCCAGTGATTTCCAGCTAATTCTTTCACTCCTATTTGTAAACCTCAGTGCCTATCCTCCATCAGTGATTGTGGTGGCTATGAGAGATGCTACAGATGAGGAGAGGCAGACGAGCAGTAACAGGCTCCGCAGCCTCGCAGGAGGTGCTGCGTCAGGGGAGAGGGTTCCCCTTGGTGCCTGCAGTGCTGAGAGCCTCTACAGAGGCACTGAGTGTGAAATGGGGCTTTGTTGAGTCCCAGTGAGGAAAAGGTTTTTCTATGAGAGGCAACGAGTGCAAAATCAGTCATAACAACACTCATAACAGCAATGCTGTTTCATGACATAGCTTTTCACGGCAAAAACTACTTGCTTATTTGCTGTCATACTCAACCCTTGCTACATGATGTACTTTGTATCTTTTATAATTTACCTACTTCTGCAGCTCATGTATTGGTCCCATTGACTATAAAGCAATATAGCTAATAGAAGGTAGTGGCAACACTCAAAACTACGGATATTAATTTCTTATATACTGAAAAAAAGCCTTAATCTTAACAGGGCATGGAAAAAGAGACAGAGAATGAATACAGAAGACTATTAAAGTTCAGGTCCCATCTCATCACGTAAAGGAATAAACAGTGCGTAGCACATAAGGGAAAGAGGAGCTGGAAAGTGAAAAGGGTGGAAGGAGCCATAAACCCCATTCTTGCCTTTTATGGAGAAAACATTACAAAAAATGGAGCTTTATTAAGATTTCCCTGGGGCCTATGCTACAGAAAATGTTGGTTTAATGTAGCTCATGGATTTTTTTTTGACATGGTATCTTGAAAGGACCATGGCTGATGGAGAGCTGTAATGATGGGCTTGATTGCCATACGTGGAGCAGGACTCCATAGCTGGGCCTACAGAGGCAAGCTCCAGCATCGGTATTCACCTGGTGGTGGGGGAAACGGCAGGGGCTCTCCCCGAGCCCCCAACCCCTCTCCTGCTGTGGGATTTTACACAAGAGGAGATGATTGAGGCCTTGTGGCTTTTCCTGTTGCGGTATGAACATCCTTTAGGAAAGGAAGTGGCTGGTTTGTCTGGACAAATCTCATGGGGGTAGGACTTCTAAGAGAACCAGGTTTTTAACCCATTGAGAGTGTTGTGTCCAGCATCAAGTTAAAAAATTTTATTAGTGCAAAGACTGGAGACTTTTGACTACCTATTTTTGATTCATTTGATATGGCAAACATTTTTTTATGTTTTGCACTGCTCCTTTGCTAAGTGGCCATTTATTCAGCAAAGAGTTTATCTGATTATCTTCTTTTTTCATTATTATTACATCAGAAGACTTTAAACACAGACTCTGTGCATTTAACTCTTTTTTTCCTGTGCTCTGCATCTTTCAGCATCATGCACCCATGAGGAGACTCCTTCACAGCACTGTGCCGCTGTGCCCTTCATAAAGCTGCTGGTACAGGAGTGTCAATCTTTCACAGAAGTGTCCTTTCTTTAAATTTCTATTTATTATGAACAGTAGCAACAATCTTGGCTGTATATTTTAAAAAGTTTTCTATTTTAAAACATATATTTATATACACATATATATATACACACACATACATATGTTCTTCATGAGGCTGTAAGTACACAAAATTCAGTTTGTTTTACTGGTGTTATCAGGAGACCTGCAGTATCAATGTTTCTATTAACACCTAGTTACTGGTAATGGTTGAGAAAATGTCTGCTTTTATAAGAAAACAAGGAATTTTTCCTGCTTTTTTGAATTATAGAAATAACTCTGAACACATTAACACAATGTAACAAAGGCTGAGAGAAAAATCCACAAGGTCATTTAAAAAAATACCCCCCTAGACATTATTCAGAGAACTAGCATAGATATTTTTCTCATAAAGAGAATCTCCTAATCTTCTATACTCTGGTTTAGTGTTTCAGTGCTTTTTCTTACAAAGCAAGGCTAATATCACAATACTTATGAGTTATTAAAACTGAGAATGAAGTGTGCTTCAGGGAGACTTCCTTTGGCACGAAAAGAACATTTTTATCAGGTCCGTGACTCCAAAGAAGTGTTGGTTAGCCCTTTTTATGGGCTTGTACTTCACATCTCTCTATCTGCATTTCATGAGCTGAGAGAAAAAAGGCACTTCTCAGCTGCTACTCGTTTCTCTGACACAGGCAGCGAAACAATGAGTCCAGCTGAGAGCTGTCCCTGTCCTGGAGGATAAACCTGGTGTCCCCAGAAGCTTAGGAGATTCTCAGTGTCAAGAATGCATCTGAAATGTGCCCTCAGGGCTCACTCTGAAAGCGAAATGCTGCTGATGGAAAATTCCTACTGAATCAGTCGCAAACATCTCTCTCTCCTCAAAGAACCTCTGTTTTGACATACCCCAGCTGTGGATGAGTCAGGTAATCCTAGGCCAAAAAATAAGGCTTTCTAATTCCCTTTATAGCCATGTGGATCACTGAAACAGATGAGATAGGACTCTGTATGTGCAGATATTGAATCTTCTGTTGAGTAAATCTAAGTACAAGAAGAATATTTGGCCCATCGCTTGAGCAATGTCTTGAATAGCAGCAAATGGGCTGCTAAGCTGAAAGCAATGTATGGCCACATAGAGTGCTGGGGCACTCCATGAAGTCGATGCTCCTGAGGATGGACCTGAAGTTGTCCAGGAAGAAAGGTCAGGCAAAAAAGTTATATCTGTCATGTCACTCTTCTCTGGGGTTTGAGATGTTTTCTCAGATTTCCTCAGAAAAACAGTTTAAGTCCACCTTGGGCAGAAGCAGGGATAGGATGTGGGTTCCCTCTCTATTGAGAAGCTCTCTTGCAGCTCAGCCAGCATCTCCTGCACAAGGGTGCTGGGTCTGGCCCTGGCACGTAGGTGTGTTTTGCTCAGCCAGCTGAGCAGCAGGTTGGCTGAAATCCAGCGAGTCACTCTCCTGCGAAAGCCAAATGCTCTAGAAGTGAATTAATCCCTCTCGGGCAGAGCAGGGTGTCAGACCAGAACCGCTGCCCATGGCAGCCAATACTGTCGTGCTGAGGCTGGGGTCTCAGGGGAATGTGGGCACTTCCTTGGGTGAGATACCTTTGCCTGCTGAGCATGGGGTCACCCAGGTGCTCAGTGAAGACTCCTGCAGCCCATTTGGAGGGGGATGGACGTCCCTCCTCTGCCCCAGGACCAGCCCTGCTGTGCCTAAGCTCCAGACACCTGCATCCTCCTGTGCATCTCAGTGTGTCTTGCAATCGTTTCCTCCCTCGCGGATCACTGCGAGTACTTCTCTAGCGGCTTCTCCTTTCAGAGCTCTTGCTCGTGCTCTCTCTCTCCCTCCTTATCAGGGTGTTACTTGGGTGTTTTTTCGGAGCCTCCAGGAGGAGATTGTCTACAAACATATTCATCGTGGCAGCTGTGTGACTTGACACACCCGACAGACATGAAGTGGAATAGGAGGAACAGGAGCACTCGTAAGTTTTGAAACAAAACATGGTCTTCAGGTAGAGCTCAGTCTATTCCTGCAGCAAAAAGTCCTTCCCAGCATGAAGAAAGTTATTAGCCTTTGACTCCTGCTCATAAGCAGTCTAATGACCTCCAGTTTTACTATGCCCATCAGTAACTCCTAGAGATTCATCTTCAATGTGAAAACTTATTGACTGCAGATTGAAAAAAACAATGGATTTTCTATATCTATCCAGACAGTGATGTCTTCAGAGACTATCAGGTGGCTGCTTAAGCCTACCCTTTCCTGCTTGAATCTATGCTAGGTACTGCCATTTCTTCGAGAGATAGGAAGGAAGCTGAGGAAATAATCCTGGGGATAAAACTTGAAAATAATCTATTTTGCTGTAAAGATTCAATAACAGGCTATTCATATGAAAGCCTGGGAATTAGAGCTAATACCCTCATACCCCTCTGACTCCATTGGCTCCTGGTGTGCGTTGATGTAAGAGGGAAGAGAATAAGAACCCAATTATTCTCTATTTGAATGATGCTATATCTAATCACAAGTAGGACATATTGAAGGCACAGAAAAGCCTTGGCGATGTGCTGATCAGTCACCTGGTAAAATACAATGACTCACGTAAAGCAGTACTTGGAATATTTCTCCCTCTAGTCCTTCGCATGTGCTGAGCATTTACTGTAATACATGTGAGGTCTAATTTACCTCCTTCCCTTCATAGGCTGTTTCACCTCCCTAAAGTGAGTCAGTCTCTTCAGCCAATGCTTTTTGCTATGCCTCCTGCATCAAATTCAAGACATCTCCTGATGCATCTCCTAAACAGATACAGCTGAGCAGACTAGCGAGTGAAGTCAATTTACTGTGATAAACACTGAAAACTCTGATAACAGTGAAACTGTTATAAAGCTCTGAAACTTGTTACACAGTGGATGATCATCCTTATACCTAGGGGATGGGAGGAAGAATTTTCCCTTTTACTGAAATCTGAACATTGTGAGTAAGTTTGACTGCAAAGATCACCATGGAAATTCAGCCGTAATTTGTAGCCCCTGGGATACAAATGGCATCATGCTACTATTTTAGGAATGCTGCACTTTGCCACCTTCCTGTTTAATGAGCATATTCTTTTAACAAGTCAGGTGTCAAAAATAGTTCCCACAGTCCATTAAAGGTGAAGCACAGCAAAGAAATGATAGCACTTAACAAATCTGGTTCATTGAGTATTACTCTGGGACCCCACTTTTAAAAAATGTAATTGTCTTTCCTGATGTGTCCTTCCACCTTCTGCCAGGGACAACCCAGCACTCAGGCATTCAGCTTCTCAGCCACTTTCAAGATTTCTTTCCATGTTAGCCCCTCATTCCTGCCTTTCTGTTGTAGGATACGCTGGTTTTTTGCCAGGGGCCCTGCTGAGAAACAGATCGGGAACTGATATGGGTTAAAATATCTAAATATTTTTATTTTTTAAAAACTAGCTCAAGTGCTTAACTTGGTTCCCAACACACATCCCTCCAGCAGTGGTACCAGTGCAGATGAAGGGGCAGTGTGGTGCGGCAGCAGGAATGAAGCATCAGGGAAGAAATGGGAGCATCCAAGGAAAAGAAGGGCCAAGAACTTCTTAAACTGACTTTACCACCAGGTGCAAAAGTTGAAGAGGAAAATCTGGAGTTTGTGCATGGATTGATGATGGAGAGCAATTAGTTTTTGTTTTCAGGAATGCAAGAACCTGGAGCTGCTTATATAATAAATGAACTGCTAAATTCCAGAGGACATATAACCCACAGTCAAATGTTTCTGACATGGAGGAGAGACTAGGAAAGACATTTTGGATTAGTTTTTAGCCAGGCTTGCTCAGGATGAGGGAATAAGGTGACCTTTTTTCCCAGGAAGATTTCCGGAACTTCTAGTGAGGAATAGTTTCTGTTTGTCCAAGAAAAACAGTATTTCATATAGATTTTCTTGGAATTACTTTCTTTAGTGATGATAATTGTCTGTGAGGTTGTACTACATGCTAATGAAAAGTATTACCTTTCATCCAACAATGTGGCTTTACTAGGTCACATTTCTAGGAAATGGGGATGAATCTTACGTATATGTATATATATACACATACATTATGTGACATGAAATTGCCAAGCAACTCTTTGTCTGCCTAGGAGTTCCACAGAGCTCCTTTGTGTCCGTCCTGAACAATAAATCCTATTTAGACAGTCAGCACTAATTTCCCACAAAAATCTTTTTTTCACTTGTGAAGTGCAAAATTCAAAATATGGCAAAAATTAACTTGAGGAGTGATATCTTTGTTCTGTTATTTTTTCAGTCTCTGCAAAAAAAAGTGCAAATCTATGCTTAATTCCAGAAAAAATTTGCTTTCTAAAATAAATTTACTCTGTTTATGAAACAGGTTCAACTCTCAAATTCTGCATGAATTCCAAACTGAAATGGATGCATTTTATTTTAAAGAGAGAAGATGTTCATTTTAGCTTCCTTTTCCTAAAAAAACACCACTGCCGCATTGTTTAGAGCAACTTTGCTGGAGATTGACAGCTGACTTTACATAGGAGAATTAATTTTTTATAAGCCTGTCTGTTGTGATATTACTGAAACAAGGCAGGAGATACCAGCCTGCCTTTATCACATTTGCAGCTTGCTTTCATTAGCGCTCTGTTTCCTTTATCCTGGGGATCATCTTCTTTTTAAAGAGGCAATTTGTTCATTTTATCAGATGATAGTCTAGTATGTATGTGGCCTACTTAAGAACAAGGTCTAATTAAAGAAGAAAAAGGAATCACACGAGTTCAAAAATGACAGCTACAGTAAATACAAGGTAATACAGCTAGGAAGGAAAACTTACATGGGGGAAGAATTCGTCTGATCTTTCTAGTGGAGACACTCTCCTCCGCTCAGTCATGCAGGGCAACATGGAAGCAGGAATGGACATTTAAGTCAACTCATAGGTCACAACTCAATTAACTTCATGGTGCCTCGAGCAGATGGATATGCGCTGTGGTACACACCAGGCTTTTTACAGGGCACGTGGTGGGGTTACAGGGACCCCGACGTTTGGCCAGACATGGATCACGTGAATGGGTGAAGGGAAGAAAACAGAGGCCAGTGGACCTCAGGCTTGGACCACGCCATGCCTCTCTCTTCTGCTATGCACGTAGTCCAGGGCTGAAAACTAGCAGCTTGAGATATGGCCCTGCTAGCAAAAATCAGTATTGGACACTGTCTGGAAGCTGCAATAATTGCTGAGTGACCTACAGAAGGCTATGGAAGACTTTCACATCTCAGTCTTCCTCACTTCAAACAGGCTTCAGAGAAGGTGGAAAATTTACAAGACACTGCTTATTTGGTTAATGGGAAATTGGCTTAGTGGCTTCCTGGTCCACTCCCTTCCTTCCTCTGCTTCTTCCAGCTTGCCTCAAGCAAGTTAAAAGCCCTGTGAAAACACAGAGGTTGGGTCAGGCTATGGGTATCAGACAAAAATAGGGAGGGAGGGAGAAGAGGCTAGCTCAAGGGTATGAGGACTATTTTGGCAGCTGTAAATGTTGCGCAGAGACTATGGGAGTGACCATGCAGCCACAGGCATCTCCAATAGCCCAACCAAAACAAAACGCTGTTAAACAGCAATCCAGGACTGGCTGTACTACCTCCTCGTGAAGTAAAAGGACTCCACAAAACATGTTTGTGTCCAAGGTGCAGGTTATTGGATAGGTGATTAGTTGAACTTCTCAACTTTGGTGTGAGTGTATTTAAGAATTCTGTAGACTGGGGAAAATTTGCAGTGTAATGGGGCAAAATGCTAGATTTGTTATAAAACCTTAGGTGGATGAGTTTATCAGTGTTTGTTCTGCTATTTAAAAGAAAGAAAAAAATTTCCTTTCTTATGTGTGTGATGTTGGGAGAAAAAAAACAGGACTTATTCTATGGTCCACTCCAAGTAGCTTATAAAATGAATAATCAATAAAAAGAATAATGTCATTTTAAGGTAATGTCTTATAAATAAATGTAGCTTTCAGGAGTCATTTACCTGATAAACCATGCAGGTTACTTCAATCATCAGCTAGACATGAGAAGATCAAAATAAATCCCAAATGTGGAATCCAGACTCTGCTGCATATCCAGTAAAGAAGCTTTTTTGACACCTGGTCTCAAGTCTTCTGTTTCTGTGGACGGAATTTATGCCTCTGATGTCAACTTTCTCCTATCACAGGTTGTCACATAAGTGAGTGAAGGACCTGTGCTGAAGACTGGGCATCTCATCTCGCAGTCTACTTTTTGTGCAGTAATGCATCAGGCTTTTCATTTTTTGACAGGCAGTAATAGTAGTTGCTTTCTGGGTTGGCTTTTCCCTTCCCCGACATGACTGAGTCAGTCTTCTGGGACCAAAAGCTCAGCCATAACCTGCAGGAATGAGGCATCTTTGCTCCATGCACAGTCGTGGGGAGGAAGTGGCAGACAACGTGTTACCGGTACATAGTTCATAAAATGAAGGAAGTAGCATGTTTTCCCATCTCTCCCATGCTTCAAAAATAGGAATCCTTTGTCCTGCCAAATGCATGTATAAATAACCTTGTTGTCTGTGCTGTGCACAAATTGATGTAGACAGCTAAAGAAAGATTATTTTTCCCCAAGATTCAATTGATGTTATATAGTCAAAGGAAAATATACTTTCAGGTGTCAACTAATATAATTGCCAAGAATTTACATTTGTAAAACAGACTAGAGAAAAAGTACTTAGTAGAGGATGTGAAAAGAAAAAAATATGCACGTGAAAGGCATTGCTAAAGGGGAAAAGGAGGGGACTTGGTAAAACGCAAGAGGGCCCGTGCAAATATTGACACTGGAAACATGAATGCTTTTGTGATGGGAATATCAGACACCGTAAGAGAATAGGCTTACCCTATTGCAGACTACAGCATGGCCTGCAAGCTGGTGGGAGAATTCAGCAATCTGTGTGGACCTCTGCCGATAAGGTACTTCTGAAAATGCCGCTATGTAGATGTCCTTTGAGAGACAGGAGCCTGCAGTAAGCACCATTGAGAAGATGACCTTGAGGAGCCCAGACCTCTTTAAGGTTCAGTGAGATGCAGACAGACACCTGATTTTAAAATTCACTATTTTGTATTTGAAACTTGACAAAGTTTATGATTTTTTGCTATTGAGCCCAATTTGTATCCACCTGGAAACCAGTAAGCTCTTCATCTTGTCATCTGGATATAAACTAGAGTTTATGCAGATACAGTAGCCAGGAAAGAGAGTTTACTTTAGTGGCATAGTTCTTTCTGCTCTGAAACAGGGTATGCTTCGTGATATATTTTACTGTTTAAAGGTAAATATTCAGTATGGGCATTTGCAACTTTTTTTTTTCTTTTTTTTTTAAAGTGGTTCATTTTACCATGGTTAAAACATACTTTCCTTCATGCAAATAGTTATTTCTGTGGTATAAAAATTTTGCTAAGCTTTCCCTGCTCCTAAAAAGGGACTCTTCTGTGGCATATTTGTTGCAATACCCTGTTGGTTTCCAGCATTTACACTTCTGTTGTCTCTTTACTTTAAGGGACATCTTGGGAACAAAAAGGAATTGGGGCTGGGTTCTTACTGTGCATCACTGCACTTGGAGTAGTGCAGATTTTTCCCAAACATATCCAGTGCTGACAGGGCTAAAGTACTTATGAGTGCTGAGTCAGAGACTGGGCCGTTGTAGGCCTTGTTTCAGGCTGTGTGCTGAAATAGTTCGAAGCAGTTTTTACTAGAGTTCTCAGGGCAGTGTGTTTGTGCTTCTGCTGCTGCTTTCATTTATTAGGAAGAAACAGACATTAAGAGAGAGAGGCACATCTAAAGAAAGAAGTTTAGAGACGTAAAAATATTCATTTCAAGTTGTGAAACTATTCTTTACATAAGAATTATAAGCAGTGTGCAAGACCCAGTTGGGGATCTGACTGTTAAGATCTATGGTCTAGTCCAGAGACAATGCAGACGCAAAGTCAGAAACTATTGTGTAAAAAAAATCATGTAAAAAAGAACTAATTCCCACCTTTCCAGTTTAAAGCACCTGTTCATCTTCCTTTTAAATATTTTCAGCTCTCTCTAAGGTCTATGATGATACTGTATTCACAGATATGCTTATTGTTCTTCTAAATGTCAGGATGCTTATTCTAATAGGTTTGGAGCTGGAGATTGTAATGGGCATAAAATGATTTCTTATGCCAAAGCATAAATAGTATTTAGCTAAACAAACACCAGCAGCAACCACTTCAGTAAATACATCATAGGCATACTCACATACATGCTTATACAAATTATTTATTCCACCAAACAAAAATACTCGGGTTGTATTCATGTTGAGAAACACTGTGGCAATAGCAGGTTTCACTGGGACAGTCTGCTTATCTTACACAGCTATAAAAATAAAAGCTGAGAGGATATGTGTGGGCACCACCCTGCCTTGGCAAGGCATGGCAGGCCTCCATCCACCTGTTTTAATTCCAGAAAAGCTTTAAAAGAGCTAAGGTGTAGATTTCTATATCTGTGTTAAGAATGTAAAATTATCCCATATCAATTGCCAGTAAAAACAGTAGAGATAAATGCAGGGGTTTCAAGCACTTCAGACTGTGGGCAGGTGGGAAGGCTCTGCCTCTGGCTGGCTTTGCCAGCCAGCCCTCACCAGAAAGAAAGCTCACATGAGGTTTTCAGCAGTTCTCATTAAACTTTCTGATCGGCTGTAGCTGACGCTGTCACCAGTGCTAGAGAAGAGACATCTGAAATTTCTGCAAACAGGCATAATTCAACCAGAAGAGACCTGCTGGCATCTTGTTCCCAGCAGCAGGTGCTAAGGGCCTGCTTGTGCACCCCTGCATTGGGATCCCCTGAGAACAGGTTTTTTCTGAGACAGTTTTTACAATTGAAAACAGAAAAAAATAATCTAATTTCTACAGTTTTTCACCTGCTACATTTTTTAGGGAATGCTCCATATATAACTTTCTGGGGCACCAGCATTGTTGTTCAATGTTGTTGGCTATACTACAGATTACAGCTGTGTACAAACTTGAACAGGAGAGAGCTCATGCCGTGCTATCAATTAACTGCCCTGCTACCTGGGGCATGAAACACTTCAGTGACCAACAAGTAAGATATGGTGGCGGAAGTGGAGGAAGAAGAATAGAAAGGAGATAATATCTGGGGAAGAAGAAAGATGCAAAATAGTTGGTACTGTTTCTTCCGAATTTATTTATTTGCTGTTTGCAACATTTCCTGAATGTAGTTTTTCCTTACGTCTTTGCAGTTGCTGATGGGTGGTGACTCAGTTTAGCCAAGTGAAGGATAGTTTTTTCAGTAACAGATGAGTGCTTACCAGACCAAAAAAAAAGCATCTGATGAAGATTTCCTCTCTCAGAGGTCCAGAAGGAACAAGCTGGGCTGCCAGAACCCTGTGTGTTTAAAGACAGCAGGGAAATAAGCAACCCCTTACTTGAAGAGTGTTGAGGGATAGAAAAGGGGAACAAAGGAAGAAGAGAAAGGGTAACTGACCTGAATACCATTCAACGGGAAAATTGCCTGGCTTTGCCATGGGGAGCTGGGGTTTCACATGTGAAGGTCAATTCTGCAAGGGAGATGGTGTTGCCCATAAAGCTACTGCTGCTAAAACCATTGTGCCATCCCTTTCTTTCATCAGCACAAATGTCCTGAATTTCTTAGCCATTCTGAGAGTGGGACTCATGTTATACATATTCCTCTGTATAGTCAGCATATTTGCTTTTGTTGCCTTTGTCGCACTTACAGCGACACAAACCAAGCATCTATTGTTGCTTTCTTGGCATGTTTCCTCTTCCTGATCTTCATAGAAAAAGCAATATGGCACAACTCAGACAGCACAATGATGCCTTGGACTGCTTGGGGCACACCTCTCACTGTCCTCGAGCTCAGAGGCTCTAAAAGTGTCCCTGGTTGGTCTGGTTTTTACTATGTTTGATCGGGACTTTTTAAAAAATCTACAAAAAACAATCTGAGTCAAAATAATCCTGTCCTGATAGAGTTCAAGGTTCTAAAATGAAGGAATGAATCTGAGCAGATGATGACCGCTAGCAATGTGCTTCAAAATGGCCAACGTAACAGCCTCCAGACTGGGAGGAAAGGTGCCCACGGAGAAGAATCCCAAGGGGAAAAAGTAGTTCAGGAGAGATGGCAATTCCTATACGAAGCAATATCAAGGACACAACACCATTCTGTCCTCCTGTGGAATAAAAATAGGAAAATGCCATAGTGGCTAATCAGGCTGGATTGAGCACACATGGAGAACCAAATCAGAGCAAATCAGAGAGAAATAAAAAGTGAAAACAGTGCTAGTAACTATAGATATTTACAATTGATTGCCACAAGCAGAGGAGTAAAATTAATTTCAAAGAGAAAGGAGCAAAAATTGCAACTAAACACAATGTTGCCTAAATGCATAAGAAGTTAAGTAATACACTGCATTTTCACCCATATATCTCTTATGAAAAAGGGAGAGAAAATAACCATCAGGAAGAGGATTAAACTGTTTAGGACCTATTTGGTGTAGCTTTCACAAAAATATTAATAGCAATTGTTATTTAAACAGCTAATGAATATTGAGGAGGCAAGTCCACATCAGGAGAGGGAAAGAGTAGATTAATGACTGTTTAGGTGAGTGGGATATATTCAGACTGAAAGCACAAGATGAACACACCCTTGATTACTTATGGAACTGGTCAAACTGTATGTACTTGAATAATCATGATTTTTAACAAAAAAAAAAGCATTTACAAAAAATAGTGAAGGCCCAGAAGACTGGAGAAGGACAAATATTATAAAGAGAAAAGATTTTTTTAAAAGTGGAAGAAACTGTGATCTAGAGAATTACAGCTTAGGCAGCTTAGTTTTGGTACCCAGAAAGACTCTTGAAGAAATTACATTCAAAGAACAGTAGAAATGGTTTGAAATTTAGAAAATATAAACCTAAAAAATAGGAAAATTAGATTAATTTGGCATAGAAATGAGTCATCTAAATGAGGACATAATTGAATAGCATGAAAAGAGTTTGGGGTTGTTTTCTAGGCGGCCTTTGGGAGTAGAGCAAGACAAAAAATCAGTTTAAATAGAAGCAGATAAGACATGTTTTAGATTTTAGGACAAACTTGCAAATGATAACTATGTCTAAGTAGTATCGTTTGCAAAACGGGCTGTAGAGTCTGCAGTTGCCAAGTCCCTGAGGAAGACAACCAGCTGCCTTTTCCTACATAAAGTTCAATTTCACAAAGTTCCCAGCAGTGAACTTTGATGTATGAGCCAGCCCCCGCAGACTGCCTGTGCAAGGCCAACTTCGATGGGTTGCCTCTGCCTGTGGTCACTCAACTTTGAAATGGGAATAGATGTTTCATAGAGAATCTCTCTTATATTTGAGTTGGCAAGACTGAGAGTTGTACAAACGCCCATTGGGAATGGTCTGGACAGAGGTGAGCCTGCAAGGGTTCCTGAATCTGCTCAGAAAAATAGCCCTTGCCTGCCCTACATCAGAAGGATAATATGGCCTGGCACCCATATAGCACTGCTGTGCAAATCTTGAACTTAGGGAAAGTCCCAAGGATGGTTTTTGCACAACAGAGCATCTCTTTTTTGGTCCTGAAACATTGCTATCAAAATATACAAGAAGCATTGCAGGGTTCATCAACATGGCTAGAAATGAGACTGACCCCAAGGTTAGGCAAATCAATACATAATTTAAAAAACATTAAAGAATTAAAGTTTCTGTTAGGTAAATATTCCTATCATGTACAGAATATACAGGGTAATGGGTTTACTTTGACCCAGACGAAAGAGGTAACAGATGCAAGCACAAAATAATAGCTAAGACTTGCCTGCAGATTTACATTTAATTAAAAAGTAGAGCTCCTCCAAGGAATGCTGAAGCTGTGCAAGAGGTGAGCAGCAGCATGACACATATATATAGTGATCAGGCCCATGCCAGCCTTGGCTGTCTGGAGTATGTGTCATTTGTGCATGTAAACACAGGCTTTATCGGAGCACCAGGAAAACTTGCATCTGGAAGATGGCCACATAAATGTGGGGATTGGGAGGGAAGGGAGGTCTTTTGCCTGCTCAGAAAACCACATCTTAAAATCTCTTTTATAAAAAAAGGGCTGAAGTCCCTCTTAAAACTAATAAGGACTTTTTCCTCGCTTTTTTTCCGGGCAGCTGTTCCAAAACCTCACTGATCTCATGATCCACACCACTTTTGAATTTCTATCCTAAATTGGCCGCTATTTATTTAGTTCATTTGTTCTTGTGTCAATATTGTTGTTCAATTATCATGGCCAGAGAGGAGCCACATCCAATCTCAGACTTTGTTTTGCTGTTTGTCTGAGGAGGGCAAGCATCCATCATGCTTTCAGAGCTATTCACGGCATAATGATCCCCATGGTAATGCTTGAAGGAGCTGGCTTAACAAAATAGGACCGATGGAGCCATGTCACTGAGTTGAAGAGCCCTGCTAAGCAGTAGAGTGACGATAGTTCTTCTGGGGTCATTCAGTTCTTCCTGGAGGATATTATGAGGTAAATAACAAATTAAGACTGAATTTGGGCTGTGGTTATTCTGGGTTTCCCTGAGACACTGGGACGAGGGGAGCCAGGAGTGGTCCCTGTGCTGTGGCTGAAATCCAGTAGAGGACTCGTTGGCAGGAATTCGATCTGCTATGCACATCCAGAGCAGTAGCTCTGTAATTCTTGGGAAAGATGCAGCATGGCTCCCTGTCAGTGACTGGCCATCATTATTGACAAAGACAAATTAGGACAGAGAAAATAATGCAGTTCTGCCCTGCCTTTAACTCTGCTTCATATTCCCTCGTGGACAGGTAACAGCCGGGGAGAAATCAGCAAGGAAGAAAAGCTGTGTTCCATTGACCCTTGGCCTTATCCTGTGGATAAGGCTTTTCTGTCTCACACTATCTGCATCGCTACAAGATCTAGGCAGAATCAGTCCCTCGCTACGTGATTTTCCATGCAATAAAAAGGTCAGTCTGTCAGTTACATCTCACTGATGACTCTGATGAAACTCAGATTTTCTCCTCATCTCTAGCTCTTGCCAGCAGCAATTTTTACATTTCCAAAATGTTCACACTTGGCTGCTAAAAATGCATTCCTAAATCTAGATATAGATACCCGAATAAATACAGGCTCACAGAGCTCTTGCTTCTTCAGAGAGCTCTGCAGTCAGTTGATGTCTGAGAAAACCAGGCCACTTTTACTTAGCAGTGAATCCCACGTAGAGCAGCCTGATTTCTCTGAACACGTTGCCCTATAGATCTAAGACCATTGCTAAAGCAGTGAAAATGTTATTCAAAAGACACAGGATAAATGTTACAGATCCTGGATTTTTAAAACCTCTCTCCAAACTGAAACTTAGCCTTTAACTTAAAAAGTGACTATGTGTATTTGAACTAAGAGCACCTAATAATATTTTTCTTATACGCTGTTTAAAAGGAGAGTACACTGTGGTTTTGTTCTTTTCCTTTAGAGCTTAGGGAGAGAATAACACAATATATACACATGGACAGAAAATCACAGCAAGCTTTGCAGAGAAAAAAACTACAGCAAGCTTTGCAGAGCCATCATATTTTTTCTGTTCTATGGATTTGGCTATTTATTTTTTGGTGATGTCTTACCTAGGTGACAGAAGACACAAATGACAAACAACAGCGAACAATGCAGAGACTGGCAGCTGTCTGCAAGAAATATGACGAGGTTTGTGCAACCAGCTTTGGCTCATTTCTCAAATCATTATTCAAGAACTGTCACACACTGAACCTGCATGACTCTGGCGATAGGCAGGGTGCATTCAGATCACCTTCAGGAGCTGGACTAGATGACCTTTACAGGTCCCTTCCAACACAAACTATTCTATGATAATAGCTGGGCCTAGAAAGAAGGGCCTAGAAGTGACATCTTTTCTTATCTGAAGGGTAGACCAGATTAATCATATAAATCACTTCTCACTGTGATCTTCCTCATCTACAAGAAGTTCTCAGCAACAGGATTTACCTCAACATGTAGAGGTTTGGTCTTTAGCAGGAATCAGAGGTGATTTCTCTAGACTTTATTTGGGGTATGGTGAGTAGATGTCTTTCCCATATTTTGTGTGTCTTATAACATAAGAGCAAATCCCACATAGCAAACTCCAGTGAGGATGGAAATTGCCTGGCGTAATGAATTTTGTTGGCACTGAGGTTTTCCTAAAGGATGAAGAAACTGAGGCCAGACCTCTCACTGTCCTTGGAGCAGAACAACAAAAAATTAATCTCTTTTGAGACTTGTAGCACTATATCCAGCATCAGAAACCAAGACTCTTTTTGGTTTTGTACTAGTCCCAGCATTGGTCAGGACACTGTGGGTTTATCCTAGATGCAAACTATGGGTTCTCAAACAAGTTCTCGTCTCCTTGGTCTGGGTATGCAAGCTCATTGCATATTGCCATTCACCTCTTTCCTTCTCCATCCCCTGTTTTCATGAAACACAAACTTTACTGCGTAGGTGGGAGCCATGGTGCACCCCAGGCAGCCTCCAGCCAGAACAGTCAGGGATGCTGGGCCAAGCAGCTGCTTCACCGGCTATGTGGGTACAGCTTAAATATGTTGCTTTGGTTGAATGAAGCAGATCTTTCTCAGAGTCCTTGACCCTGTTTTTTAAATACCATAGTATAGGCCTGGCCCAGTAAAATTAGTTTCCACTCATAGCAAACTGAAAAGTCATTTATATATCTTCCCTGTCTTCTGCTGAAATCACTAATATAATGAAAACTTGCTCACATGAATACTATGTGCCCAGTGGAACACCTCTGGATTTCTCATTTCCTTTCTGCTCCTGCTATAATTAAAATAAAACATTTTATCTCCTTTTAGACAACATTTGGACCTGTTTTTCTGCCATGGTTTGGATTCTTGAAAACGTTTTATCCCACTGTTGTACAGATGAAAAACTATCTAGTAAAATCTTTCAAGTTATCAGTATAATCTTCTATGTTTGCAGCAGAAGTGACTTTTCTACAGCTGAAATGGCATGAAAAATATATGTGTAGAGAAAAAATCATGTGCTTTCAGTCATCTGCTAAGCAGAGAAAGATCCACAGACCTGTGGGCATGGATAATACTGTGCGCAGAATGAAAAATTAAGTTTTGAGGTGGGGATGAAGAACAGGTTATATTTTATTTATGCATTCTCAAGTACTGACTGATGACTGCTAAGCTTAAGTACATAGACATAGGGAAGAGAGTCTAAAACATCCCTGTGAGATTGCCAGCTCTGCGATTCCTCCCAACCATCAAACTCATGATTGCCCCCTGCCACGTAAGTCAACACGTTCTTTCAAATCTCTTCAGGCAGCTTCAGCACCTCACGGGGAGTTGGCTGACTGTGATGTGCAGAAGCTCTGCCAAAGCGTGGTCCACCCGGCCAGCAGCAGCTCCCGTTGGTACAGCTAATAAATACCAGGATATGCCACTGGTTGGTCCAACTATTTTGTTCTTCATGAAAGATTTTTTTTTTAATGCACTTATACCACCATGTAAAAGAATTGCATTATGTAATTCTGCGTCCTCTATGTATCATCCAGGCTTGTCCTTCAACAGATCTACTACACTGTTACCAGGTTTAACTGCATCTAAGGAGGTGAATGAATCTTCTCGATCACTCCTTGAGACCTAGTCTTGTCATGGCTTTTTTGTTAGATGACAGAATTGCTCCAGCTTTACATTTTCTTTAAGGTCAAAAGGCTGTTTTTCTTTTCAGAGTGCTTTTGCCAGGGAGCCTGTCACTCTCCACTTACGAATCTTTTGTTCTGTACCTATGAGAGAATTTCAACAGCCAAAACACACCCAGACAGCTTAGCCCATTAGAATAACCTTTCCTAAATAACTAGTGGGACTGATGATGTAGTTCAAGCTGACGGTGTAAAATGCTCATGCAGTCCAGTTCTCTCTCTCCTAACTTAATACGAACCAGTGGTTCCTTATAGGCCCCAGTTAATGGAGAAGACTCCGAGCAGCAGCCAAACATAAAAGCTGTGTTGGTGTCAGCGCTATAAACTCTTAGAAGTGATACTTCAGAAGGTCTTGAGTGGGAATAATCACGGGAGAGAGAAGAATCACCAGAAGATGCCCTGAGGGGGGTCAGAGCTGGAGAAATAATGAATCATCATAACAATGCTAAAATTTCTTTCTCTCCTTTTCTGCTTTCCCATGCAGAAGGAGCAAGTTCAGCACTCGCGGCTCCCAGGACATCTGTATTTTGTAGCAGCAGCAGCAATTTCCCCCAACATTGGATTTTACATTCTTGAAGGTGACTTCACTTACTGCCACACGACTGGTTTAAGTGATGATCCCTTCTCTGAAAACCTAAAACATTGCCGTGAGAGGAGCAGTGATAACACCATTATATCTGCCAGTCAAAACTCAAGTTAAGGGTATAACCCATGTTCTGGATCTCAGCTGTTCCAGCCAACTGCATCATATCACTCACTTCATGAACTTATTTTTGTTTTATTTTGAAACTACTAAGGCTTCTCAACCTATCGTTGACCTACCATTTCCCAGCAGGAGGCTGTTAAGAGTCGCATTTATGCGATGGGAAGCAATCTTTTAATCTCTAGTCTGTCATTTCAAGAACAAGTTGAAATTATCACTGATAAACCCCATCTTAGCTTGATGAAACATTTATCAAGCTGGGCATATATGTATTTCCCCCATGACTACACAGAAAAACTGAAGTTGCTTAATAAATTTTGCTTTTGCTCAGTTTGCTGCAGCATCCAAACAAGCTGAGGTTAAAGAACCATTTTGTCTGATTTTGAAAATGTGCTACACAATAAAAAGGCTTGATTTCCAAAAGGGCTGGGATTCAGAACTTTCTAGAAAATGAGTGCTTTTAAAATGTCCTGCTTTTTCATACTCAAAAGGCTTGAATCGTGTTTCTTCACATATTTTCCTTGTATTGGTTATAATTTCATTTGTGTATTTTTCTCAGGTTTCCTGTACATCTGCAAAGTCTGCATTCTGTGATACAACCCCTTTACTATAACGGACTTAACATCTGAAGTTGCTCCATTGGCGGTTCTTGCCCTGTAGGGCCTGTTTGTCTGCACCATTGGTGCCGGCTCACAACCCTCTGCTTGCAAATCCAAGGAAACTGCACTGATCCTGCGCTCCAACAAACACTTGTCAATGAGTTCAGGAGCGGTACCGCAGGTCCTGCTCACACAGATGGGAGCTTGCTCTCTTCCAAGGTCCGTAACGCAGCATCCTCTGCTCCGGAAGGCGAGAGGCACAGTACTCAACCCAACCGGCCAATCTTTCCAGAAGTTTGTTGGTAACACGTGCAGTAGGTCAACACCGCTTCTCTACAGGCAGAGAGCATACAGCATGGACAGTGTGTCAGTGCCCCAAAAGGGTGAAACAGTGATCAGGACCAGTGACAATGTCCTGCAAGTTCAAAGGTTTAGAGCTTTTTGTTTCTTTCTTTTTTTCTTTTAAAGAGAAAGCTGAGCATGGATTTCCGTCACCTCTATCTTGGATCACTTGGTGAAATTCTCCTCTGTTTTATGGGGTTGAAGCAGTTTCCCTGCTCTTGGGTTGTGGAAATGGAGTACAGAGCTGGAAGGTAAGTGCTGCCCAGAGGAGAAATCGCTGCCAAGGCTTTCCTGGCTAGTGCAGGTACACCGACAGCTTCCCGCCTGAACTCTGCAGATCTTCTCCCCACACTTATTTTCAGAGATTGCCTGAATGTTTACTTCTGCCTCATTTAATCTCATTTAATGCTGAAAACCATTTATCTCTATTTAACATAATTCACAGTCTCTATAACCTGACAGTGGTAATAGAGACTCAGATGGCTAATCTTTGTATAAAATTCCCAGTTTAGGTTTTATTTTACTTGTATCAGTTCAAATCTTTTTAAGGAACCTGAAGGGAATTCTCACTGAAATACCCTTATGAAAGATAAAATGCCATTTTTGAAAGATAAACTTCCCTTTTTTTCAACTTTCAAACATCCTACATAACCCAGTATTAACTATTTAGACATATGATGTAAATGTGATATTGAAATAAGCATAGAATAAAATTTAAAATGAAACTATGAAATAAAGTTTGACATATCAGAAAACATTTTGTTATTTGCAGAATGAAAGGGAAAAAATAAAACAAACTTCTGAAATGTCCTCTGAGAAAATGCATTAAAATACGATCATCTTCACTCTTAATCTTGCTGTGAATAATGTTAGTATCTGCTGCATCAGCTTTGCAATAGTGGCTCTCACTCCCTCTCCTCTTCTTCCTTTGCCAACTGTTTCCCTCCCCTTCTTGGGTTCCTCAACAGAGCAGATATTTCTCTTATCTCTGCTGGCCATTCCCCGCATCTAAATACACAATTCTCCCTCATAACTCCCATGATCGCTGTCTCCTTGTAGTGCGTGTGCTCTCCAAATAATAATTCTTGCTGACCTTAGTGAACCTTGTTCCTCTTTGGCTTCTTTGGGTGCTCTCCAGCTGATCTGACTGATAAATATGCTTCTGCAAAACAACTGGGCTTGTACCAAAGCTCCTTTCTGTACTCTTCTTCCTATGCTCTGTATTGCTACAATATCCAACCAGTCTGTAAAATGTTAAGTCATTCCCTACTATTTCAATAGTGGACATGCAGTTTATTGAGTTTTATAAAACAGAAGGAAAGAAATTTTTTGCACCTGCTCTGTAGATATTAACAACTTCTTTCTTTTTCTTTTGCAAAGTGCTTCGATTTCATATTACTGTTTTCCTCTTACTCATTCCTTACACTGTTATGACACCATCAAACAACACACTGAACATCCTCTACATTTAACTCAGTTTGCTGGAAGCATTTTTTCAGGGGACGTATAAAACTGAGGTAGAAAAGTGATCCCAGATCTAGTAAGTGTAAGAAAGAACTGCCTAAGGATGCATTGCCATTTGCTACCAAATGGGAATTAATTGAATATTCAACATTACTGTGACTGGTTCTGTTTGCCAAGACTCTGGATGCCTGGGAGCTCTTGTCAGAGCAGGGCACTGCTGTGGGACGCACTGTACAAGCAAAGGGCAAAGAAAAAAACAACACCCCAAAAGCCAAGTCACACAATAAACCACTTGCAATCTGCATAGATATAATTGCTGGTGTAAGAAGACTCATTGTTTTGTCTGATTTTGTCAAAATAAAAGGCAAGCCGATGCAGAGGCCCCACACCAGAGAGGCATAGTCTGTCATAGTACTGAGTCATTAGACAAAATATCTGGCTCCTCATATTGCAGCCTGAACTGTGAAATCCAACAATTTCTGTTTGCATTTTTGCAATTGCTATCAAGATGACATTACAAAAAAAACCTGCAAGAACATCAGTGGAATAGAAGGGCAGCACTGCTGTGGAAACAAACATAAGAGTGACAAGAAAAAATAACTCTGCTTTGATGTGGACATTGCCATCAGGAGACCAGTCTCCTTACAGGACAAATATGATGCCCTGACTAGTAGCTACACTGTTGGAGGCTGTGGTTTCCTATCTACCCAGCAGCAGTAACGGTGGGAGTTGAATGCCACATATACTTGGCAGACAATATTAGAGGTTCCAGGTGAGGTATAATACCAAGTAGTTAAACAGCTTGGTCTGATTTGGTGTGGATTGCCACTCATTTCCTTGAGACCCAGAGCTAGAAGTGAATGCTAAGAGCTTTCTAGTCCAGGAAAAGAGAAAAATTCCTCTCCCTTTAGAGTTAGAGGAAGTTTTCAGTAGAAATAGCGTCTTTCTTAGCCTTTTCTTATCCTGTTTTTTTACCTGTTTGTATAAGTGAGGATGCTCTACTCTACTTAGTTTTTTTCCTGTGAAAAAGAAAAATTGGGAAATATTTTCTATATGCACAAGTCTATTAGTGGCTGAGTGAAAGTTTTCTCGAAGGACCAAACTTCACAAAAGGTTTGCATCCACATGTTAACTCTCATTAGATGTTTAAGACTATCCAGTTGGTAGACACAAATCTAGAGTTAGCAAGCCATTTCCTCTTCCATTTCTGTCTCCTCAATCTTTGACAGATTTGCCATCTGGAGTAAAAACATAACAGCGTAAATGTGTATAAAACAAGAAGGAAAGGGTAGAGAAGATGATTTCCTTCGCCTCTGTAGGGTAGTCCATAACAACATACACAGCAATGGCAGGGTATTGTTGAGAGTCCTGCACACTCTCTATTTCAGGCAACTTGTGGTGCTTAAGGTATGGAGCAAAACACAGCAGGATTTGGAGGTGCAAAAAGTCACTATGCCTGTGATTAGCAAGATATTTCAATTTCTGACACTCCTCAGCTTCCAAGATAAACACTGAACCACCTTTTGTCTAACAAATTCACAACCATTTTACATACATTCATGATCATCTGCTTTTGAGACTAAATGTAGGAATCAATCAGTATTTTAATGTAGATCAGTCATCACCGGGGATTTTATTCATGTTCATGTGTTCAGTTAATCATTTCAACATGAAAATTGATTCAGTTTAGAAGAAGATATCTGGAGCCTACTTGGGCAGGAGAGGTGATCAGCTTTCCTAGAAACATGAAGAAATAAACTGAAACACTAGACCCAGGCTGGGTAGATTATATCCATCCACTGATTTCAATAGGAGCAACATTTCATCCATGACCTTATTTGTGTAGCAATAAATGCATTCATTACTTTAATAAGCTTTTTTTTAAAAAGTCATCTGAGAAAAAATTTAACCGGGACATTCTTTGTCCTATTTTTATGGAAGTATGAACTCGGGAATGAACTCATCATGTCAGTATTTCGTTTACAGAATCCTTTTCTTAGGTATTTTATAATTTCTCTGCCTAGCTCAAAGATCATTTGTCCAAGGAATACATCTGGGACTTAAGTATATTTTAAGAAATCACTGAGAAAGCAGCATTTTACATACAATCAAATTATTTTACCCTCCAAAACCAAGAATCTTTTTTACAAAGATATTTTGTTCAACAGTTAAATTAAGTATCTCCATATAGGGATCTGCACTCATGTAACCTTACTGTCTTCTAATCTGATCCATTTAAACCTCCTCCACTTCTCACAGCAGGCAGAGGCACAGCCTAAGGGGGAGTTCGCTGTGACAGGGTAAGCTAATTGAAATGACAACACAAGATGATGCTTTATTTTCCATGGGAGAGGGAGTTGGTCTAGCAATTGGTTTGGACATATTGCTAAAAAAAAAAGGTCTTTAAAGCACAGTGAGGAGTCCTCAAAATTAGCCTAGGTGTTCTTACCACAGGGAACTCATTAGCTGAACAACTTCCTTGGCCATTTCTCTGCATTGTGCAATGTTTAGTTAGAACGGATAAAATAGGATTGCTCAGCAGCTGCAATTATTTAACCTACAGGATTTATTGCATTTGAAAACTGAAGTCAGTCATGTGATACTCTCTGGAGGGAACATGCAGTTACTTAGAAATACATGTGAAATATTTAGGGTGAAGTAATTTATCTGGCATGGGGAACATTTCATCTCTGTTATTTAGTCCTTGATCTGTAACTGCACTTTTTTTCACAGGCACTTTTAGGGATTATTTTATTTGATTAGCAATATAGAATAAAACCTGAAAGTATTAAAAAGAGGCTGGTGCTGGAAAGAGGCTGGTGCTGAAGGTGTTCACTGCAGAAGCACATCCGAAACATGCCAGCAGTGTGACAGACGCTGCCCGCAGAGTACGCAGTGTAAAAGCACTGGCTTCAGAGGAGCAGCAGAGTGGAGAAACAGCCCAGGAAATTGTTATTAAGGGCAAGATTAAAGCACGCATACAAGAAACTTTGTATATTTGTCAGTGGCTGCTTTACAAATGTCTGCCTTCAAAATTTAGGTCCTTGCTAACATTTCCAGCTAACATTGGAGATCTTAAATTCTGTAGATACCCACATTTTTTTCTCCAAAGACCGCAACTGGATAAAGATCATTCAGCCATGGTCAGAAGTAAACCAATATCTCACTCATAACCACCCTGGTGAGATTTACCAAGTTGTCATTCTTTCATGTCTCATAACCACGTGGACATTGGCATTCTTAGAGCACATACATGAGAAGAGCTTTGCACACACAGGTCCCATGGGAGATGAACTAGATGCCACAATCTGACTGTAAAGCTGCTTTTTCTGGAGAGGCAGAGATTCAGGTGGCAGATACTTAAGTTTTTCATACAAAATGTTCTCTGAAGCAGGTTTCTGGAATCCAGGTGTCTCTTTTTTGTATATTCCATTGGAATATAGTTATGTTTAATAACAACTTTCTCTTTCAATGAATACAGAATTATGGAATAATTTCAACAAGAGAGATTGAGAGAAATTTAGCTACAAATAGACTATATTGTGAGGCTAGAGTATTTATGAAGAATGTGTGGATTCATAGTCTCTTAACAGAGGAAGGAACTGACTGTGGGTCTTCCCATCTAGGTAGGGGCTGTAACCATTGAGCTGATGGATGAAACAGTAGGAGTGATATTGTTTATATGGACTTCCCTCCAAGGAACGGTGGAATGATAGGCCAGTACTCTGATAAGACTGAATCGAGTCCCACTGTCCCACTTGCAGCCCTCTTTTTACTGGCTACCTTAAATATTGGCTTTGATGGATCCTATTTGTTGGCAGTTAACCTTCCCTATATACAATGTAGGGGCCTTAAGAATGTCATTGGAGATTATGGGTTTCTACATTTGGACTGTGATGAGTCTGAGTAAGTATGCTTGAATGTATTTTTTCTTCTGTTTGGTGAATCACCTTTTAACTAATAATGAGGATTTTGAACATAGCTGAATCTTTCCTGTACACTTCTTCCACGCTTCTGCTGACACCCAGACAAGCACACATCGTGGTATCTGCCCCCCGGATCAGGAGGTTGGGACATGCAGACTCCCCCAACAGCAACATTCAGAGTGCTCCATCACTTGTTTGGCCAGTGGTTGTAATGTGTTTGTGTCGTTTCTCTAGAAACTATCTGAATCAGCTTCTAAACATTCCCAAATTCTTTTGCCTGCAGAGCAGAAATCTGACAGTGGCTCTGAAAGGCAAACCTCCCACAGGATGCTGTATGTCAGCCTGCCACGGGGCCCTTCAGCCAGAAATATTTCTTGCTTGTTTGTCTTAAAGCTTTACGTGGGCTTTTCGCAGCTTGAAATAATGTTTTCTACCAGTTCAGGTAGAACATCCTTTTAAATTTTTATTTGTCTGTTCAGTACAACAAAGAGATCTGGGGTTAAATGCTACAGATAAAAAGGAGGTTGAACCAACATGCACAGAGGTGCAGCTAATACCTCTAAGTAAATGCCATATTCACAGGACTCTGGGTGAAATGGCATTAACCAGAAGAGTGTCATTTCTCTCGTGTCTTCCCAATCATTCACTGTTCCTTTCTACCCTGATATTCTCCCTATCCTCTTGTTCTTGCTCTTGGTGACTCTGTAGCTAGGCAGAGGCTTTTTATTGTACAGGCGTACCCTTGGCAGAATTTCTTCAGGTGGGTTATTTACAGATAAAATTAGATTAAAAAACAATTTTAGCTTACCTTACTGCAGCATTTCCCTCTCTTTCCTTGTAATTCACCTGAAACAAGCATGCAAGCGCTTGAAGTGAAGGGGGAGCAAGTAAATGTCCTGTTACTTGTCCATCCTTGGAGTATTTCTTGAGATACTAGATGCAGTTACTCAGAAAATCAACAGTTCATGAAACAAAGAAAATGTAGCTTACACCTGGGAAAAGACTCAGACAGAAGCTCAAGTACTATTCCAAATATTTAAGCCATCCAATTCAGAAGAGATCAAAATGGTTTAAAACAGTTCTTTGCCTTATTAAACAGTTCCTTGCATTATTAAGCCATTGAGTCACTAATTCCCTTGTCAGCGGAAAGCAGCCTCTATGTAAAAGACAGCAATGAACTCAGAAAATTTGCTGAAAGATAGATCAGTACTACTGTTTCAGTATGGATATGGTACAGGTCTTCAGCTGACCCATCCAGCTGACCAAGGCCAATTTGTAGCAGGTAAGGATCTTTTCACAGCAATAATGGTAGCGGTCGATGTGAGATGTCACACACACTTTGCTGTGATTGTTAAGCAACTAAGCCTTGTTGGGTGCATTCATTACAGCCTCACAGTGCTCTAGCTTGCTAAATGATAGGCAAAATTAGGCACCCACTATATGGCATTAACAGATCATGATCAAGGCTTATCATAAATTTTCATGGATATGAATTATTACTTTCTTCAGATTACCTGCATATGAGCCAAACATCCCTCACATGAAAAGAGGGATTTCATTTGTCTGTACAAAAATAACCTCAAAGGCTCTGGGAGCTCTGAAGATAAACTCCTTGGTATTTCTAACAGGCTGGAAGGAGAGGAGGGAAAAAATTCTGCCTTGGTATAATTTGAATCTTGTCTTTTTGAAGCTCCTTTTCAAGCTGCTGTGCCCCAGAACCCACCAAATGCGGGCTTCAGTCGCATGGCACACGCCTCTGTACAAGCAGGGAGCCTGCGGAGCGTGTAGGAAAGGTGTCTTCTCGTCAGATTTTGGAGAGTGCAAAGCAGCATTGGGACAGGGGGGGACACTGCAGCAGCTGGGGCCAGTGCCCACCATGCTTGTTTGGGAAGCAGCATGTCTCACGGAGTTCCTGCTCTGGAGAAGAAGAAAAGAGCCCAGCACAACACTCCTGGAAGGTTTCCAAGTCCCTGCTGATAGGGAGGCACAACACAAGAAGCTGTGTGTATATCTCGGGGAACTGGACCGCTAAATACTTCTGAGGTGCTTGCTGTATTACGATGTGCAGGTTGGATCTCACAAAAAACTGGCTTTCCTGGAAAATGAGGGAATTTGTGCTTTGCAGTAGTTCAGCATTTATCAAGAATCATCTCTGATTGTAATGAGCAATGAGATAAATCTGCTTTTTTAGTGATTTTCCAATTGGGTTCAATTTTGTATTTTTAGAAACTTCTCAGCCAAGCTTATTGAGCATAATTTCCCATTCTGTTTTCCAGCAATAAGTGAAACGGTATCTCATTTCATTATGGAATATGTCAGCTCTGTGTGGCATTGGAACCAGAATGGAATAAAAGGAGGAATTATACTAGGGACAGGGTAAGGTCTGCTCCATAGCGGAAATTGAGATTTTGTGGTTGTCCCACAGTGCCATGTGACTGGCCTGTCCAAATCCAACCCGGCATGATCCAAACCTTGTTTCTAATAACACAAAAGGTGATCACTTCCTCAGCCCGGTCTTCTGCCAAACCCCAGCGGAATGAAAACGGTACCACAAGGGCTGAGCTCCATGGCACTGTGGCAGCAGGACCTGGGAAATATGACGGAGATCGGTTTCTAAAAGTGAATTTATGCCCCTTTTGAGCCATAAAAAAAGGTTTCTCAAAAACATTAATGAAAAAGAATGATTTCACAGAAGGAAAAGTTGTATTTTGGAGACCGTACATTACATCTTTCTAAGTCATAACAATCAATAGAAAAAAAGAAAATGGACACTCCTCCAGACAATTCAAAGGATTTTTTGAACTTGGAAAGAAAACCCTCTTACAATACCAAAAGAGATATTTTAGCATTTTTCCTGGTTGTTATTTTTTCAGAACATTTCCTGGTTTAATTGGCATTGCTGATGAGTTTTCATTTTTTACCAAACATGTGTGGTAGGAGTTGTTAAGTAGTGTCTATCGATACTAAATGCCAGTAAAGTATGAGCTGAGTTACATGGAGTACAATAGTGCAAAGCAAGAACTTAGAGGAAGTAAACTAATGGAGCAAAGCTAGTACAATTTTCTGAAAGATGCCATCATATTTGGTTGCAGTAGAGCATGCCTGAAATTAAAACTGCTGAAGCAAATGGAAAAGTCAAATTAGCTAAGAAGGTTTTAAAGCCAAATCCTATGGTATGAAGTTAGTCTTTACCAACTGAAATTTCCGAGAATTTCATCTGGAATGTCCCAAGAATGTCATCTGGAGGAGACTCCCACCTGTGTCTGCCTATGTCAAGTATTGCTGTGGTATCTGCTTTTTCCCAAGAATTTCAGTAGTCTTTGAGTAAGACAGCATTTTACACACAAGAGTTTATCAGTACAAAACTGTTCAATATTTATTAAATGACACAAAATACCTAGATAACAGACTCACTCTCTCAAAGGACATGTAGCTACATTATTCACCAACTTAAGAAAGACTCTCTGTACCCATATCAGACTTATGAAACACAAAACCTGAAATTCCCAAGAATTTCAGTAGGAGTATTGCCTGGGAAAAGGTTGGAGGGTTAGACTTGGATAATAAGAAGAACGTGGTGGGATGCTTCTGGGTTAGTTTTATGGAACATCATAAAATAGCGGGCTATAAAACCAGAGGTGCATAATAAAAGCAAACTGCAAACACTCTATAAACCAAACTTTCTATTTTAACTTTGGGGAAAAATGTGACTTAGGAAGTGAAGGAACTATCTATATTTCTTCCAAATACCTCTAACTAGCCAGTATTTTATGTAGTAAACTAAGTGGGAGACAATAGCCTCTTTCACGGTTCAGTATATTAATAACCCCTAGTTTGAAAAATTAAATGCTTACTCCTAAGATTACAAATTTACAGGAATAGCCTATTACCTACATTTAGTTTTCTGGGCCCACTTTTATGATTAGAAAAAGTAATCCAAATGAGCTTACTATACTTATATATTTCTCAGTGTAATTTGTGTTCTATACACCTGTCTTTTAGATGACAAACATTTAGGGATCAGGTCTTTTGCAAAACATCAAATAAGATGTTCATCTAAGTAAAAAAGGATAGTCTTGTGCAAAAAGAGGAACTGCTGAGCAGATTTAACTTTTGAAAAAATGTATGACTATTTCTGCAGCTTGTAAAAATTGGTGGGATTTTATTTCTTTAAACACTTCTGAGGTATGGGAATAGGTCAACGATATGTGAGGAGACTCCCATCTGTGTCTGCCTATGTCAAATATTGCCGTGGTATCTGCTCTTTCCATTATATCAGATTCCAAACCTACATGTTTAAAGGAAAAGAATCCAAATATTCAATGTAGAGCAGAAAAAAGTATGTAAGAAGACTAAATACAAAATAAAAATGCCTTAACGTAGAAGCTGGAAATAGAAAACACTTGGCTAAATAAACGAAGAGTATGTCCAACTTGCTTTCTGCAGACAGACAAATTTTGCTGTGCTTGTGCTGTCATCTGGCCAGACCTGACTTATTAGTGCTAAAACCAATAACCTATCTAAGAGGCTGGTTTTCTCGGCATTTGGTACCAGAATTACCCAAAATGAAGTTTGTCTTCTACCACAGCCTTTCTGTGCTGTTTTAGGCAAATCAGTTAGGTCTTCTATGATCTAACTTGTAAACAATTTTCATTAACTTTGTGAAAGCTACATGTCTAACTGTCCTTCAGGAGATGGCTCATCTTTTCAGCTCTGCAAAATGACCCTGAAAGGACCTCCCTTGTTCACAGGGGAGCATAAGTAGCACCAACAACACATCACCTTGAGGCTTACCCATGTGCTGGGTGTGGAGATGTCTCCAGTTTTCCTGTTGATAGGATTTGTTAGTTTATGTGCAATGTCAAGCAAATGCAGCTTTAATACGTTTTCAAAGTCAGTTCAGGCCAGCAGCAGCCTTGGTGCTTCCAAGGCTGAGACTGGGCGGGTAATTGCTGACTACTCTGGGCTGAAAGCCCTGGGGGCACAATGCAGAGACAGATGAGCTGGCTCTGCAGGAATTTGTGTGCCTGCAGAAGCTGAAACTTTTTCTTCATGTTCACTTATCTGCTCAACTTCAGTCCCAAAGTCCCAGATAAAGGGAACCCATCTGTAGGTTAAACTTTCTTAATAACTGCACAACTGGTGGATATATAAGCACCCTTGAAAGGGCTCCTAATCCTTACAGATTTTCAAATGATGTAACACTGTTTTTTGCCAGTATTTCTTCATGGTATCCTCAGCCAAATGATCATACTGAATGTTCATCTACCAGGCTTCCAATATTTCTCATTGATATGAGAAGTATATACAAACAGGGTGTACATGAAATCTCTGACAAGGCTTTGTCACACCATTACAAAAGGAACAGCCTTTCTGTTAAGAAATATCAGTCTGAGTGAGACTGACTGTTTACTTCTCCCTGAAATTCATAGGGAAGAAAAGAACAAAGCATTTTGCTTCCTTACATTCAATACATTTTGGTTGGACTTGATTACTCTTGTACTTCTTGTAGTAAAAATGATACATCTGAAATCCAATTCAATCTTACAAAACTAGTCTTTCATTAAAAACCTAGTATTTCTACTTTTTTTTTTTTTTTGTTCCAGCCCAGCAGTGGAGGAAAATATTTGGAACTTCAGGATTACCCAAAGGACAGGAATTCTGGTTTTTGACAGGCAGCACTGCTTACTAGGCCTGCATCTCACACGTGCTAAGTGTTCTGATTGCTTCCAGACCATGTTCTTGGAAGTTCAGGAAGTTCCTTACTGGGCAGCTTCTACAGGACAAATTCCATCAGTTTGTTATTTACTCTTGTGTTGGTCATTCTCAACCATCAATGCACTTGTGAACCTCCCTGCTGTTTTATTAGCATGACTGGATCCACATGAACCCAAATCTCTGGCCTTTCCCATAATCTGCTGCAAGGTCACCCCATAAGAGCTTTCTGATTCAGCTCATGTGCAGGGAACCAATGCAAGAACCATTACACAACACATAAGCTGTATATGTATTTTCCCATGCTAATGTCCACCCATTCCAGCCACTAACCAAGAATTAGGTGTGACAGAAGACATCTTGTCAGACATGGGTAAATCTGACAGATCATTCAGATTCCTTGTCTTAGCTGTAGCATTTATACCTTTCCTCTTTCTTCAGCAGTCAATGGGATAATTTAATTCTCAGAAACTGATTGTGTTCCCTACAGATTTCCAAAATAAAGAAGGTAATGAACAACATAGCTAGCACCTAAATTCTCTTTTGGGTTGAACTTTGAAGGAGGAAAAAAAAAAAAATCACAGTCTGTGCCAAAAAATATTAGCAAAAAGCCAAGAAGTCAATACCAGAAAATAAAGTCCTCTCTGTTGGATGATAACAAGGATTAATTCAGTGCAGCAGCACCTCCATTAGCTGAAAGGACTGAGAATGTGGGTGCAATGACAGAGACCTTGGTGGTTACCAAATGCTCACCTCAGTCCCATTTCTGAGATTTTGTGACATGACAGCAGTGTTTGACATAAAAAGGAGAAAAAAAACACCTAAGGACAAAAATATATTGCAATAACAGATTAAAACCAGCCTGTTTATCCTGGTTGATCTTTCTGAAATACTTAAAGTTAATTGTATCATTATGAAGAGAATGGTAATGGTTTTATTGGGTACTTTTTCTGGATTGCCTTTCAATTGGATGACAGATGTATATGAAATTCAGCTTCAGTCCCACCCCTCCCACCCCAAACTATCACCCTTACTTTACACTGCTTTGTGGCCTCTTGACATGCTGTAGTTCTCTTAACTGAGTTGACAGACCTCTCTCTCCTTGCCTTCTTCACAAGGCAGTTTGCTTCCCTCAGTTCTCCTCTCTTTCATGTATATAAATAGGTATCTATGTGGCATAAGCTATTGAACTTTTGATTTTTAGTGCTCATGAAGAGGCCAAATGACAGCTCTCGGGTCTTTTAAAATCTGTATATTTTTTAGTCAACTGTACTTAGGGCTGTCAGTTAGAGGCACTTGAAATTTCAACTTTCTTCAGAGAGATCTGTTCTTTGCATCCCAGCCTTGGACCACGAGCTCATTCCTTATTGTACACCAAGTAACCTTCGAGAGCAAAAACGTTCTGGTCTTGGGTCTTACTGGAACTGGAAGCAGCAAGTGAAAGGCTGGATATCACAGGAATCTGAACTATTCAGTATGTCAACACTATTTGAAGAGCCATGTATGCGTCATGTTCTTGTTTGCAAGCTAATTAGATTACTTGTTTTGAAAGATGGATTAATGAATTAATCACCGGGTGCGGTGGATGTTTTTTCTTAACGTTCTGAGACCAATTTAATATGAAGGTTTTTTATTTTTTTATATATGTGATTCATTTCAGAACTGGAAAACACAGAAAGTAGAAATGTGAAAATGATAACTGTGTTAAAAAATGAAAATTATAGTCACTGCCATCTTTGGCACAGCAAGCTTTCTTTCACGTTATCTGAAACTGTAGATAGTACCAGCAACTGTGGAAGGAGGGAATGATATGAGAGCTTTCTGGTTAATAAATCAGAGCTGAATGGAAAAGGGTGTGGTTTTGATTGCGCAAAATGCCAGACAGGTTTCTGGTTTGCAAAACTGAAACCAGGGGTGGTTCACATCTTGGTATCTTCTCATACTGCAACATTTATGGAAATTCTACTATTTTTTTGTCTTCATTCAAATTAATTAAATTTTGGGCAACTCCTAATATTACAAAATGCACGGATCCAAATTTATTGATTCAAAGGCAGAAGGCAGCAGGGACTGGGATCTGGCCCTGGATTCTGCATAGAGGGAGACACTCATTTCTGGCCAACTCAGCAGCTGCACCAAGTTGGGCGTTTCTATGTGCACGTGCCTTTTCACTTATTTTCCTGTTTTTCAGTTTTCCTGTTCTAGACAGCTGCCCGCCTAATGGGCCAAATTCTGCACATCCTTTTCTTGGTCACTTAGCCCACGGAGCACTGCACGGTGGGATCCTGGCGCTTGGCACATGAGAAGGGTAAGAGATAGGCAATGCCAAAGTGTGTGATTCTGAGCAGGACAATTTGCATGAAACATAAATCATCAGATCTTCAATCATTTTGAAAATGAGAGGTGGAGCCAGATTTTCAAAGATATTTACCTCAATAAATAAAGATAGAGATAAATATCCAAGGACAGAGATAAGGTGCCCTAAACACTTTTTAAAAGTCCCTGAGAAATTTCCACTCTATCAAGAGGAGTTAGGTAGCTAGTCACATATTAAAATCCCACAAATCAAACACCTTCGTAAATGTGGTCTTTGTTTCCTGATCCCTTCTGTTTTCACCTTCAGCCATACGAACACTCTCTGTACAGATACAGAATGTGCAGTTCCTTCCCCAACAACCCCCTCTTGGTTCTCCTTCATTACTAAAACTAAGGAAATAACAGAGTCCAAAGTACAGACTGCAAAATCTGCATTACTAGTAAAGGGGACATTGTACAGACCAAACATACCCAATAAGGTCTCTCTGAGACAAGACAGAGTTCCCATATCTGTTGATTAGGAAAATAACCATTTTTCTTGAACGTTGAGTGACTGTTAAATGGAAACTAGCAGGCAAAACACACAGAAAGATTGAGTCGGAGCGTGACTATATAAGTGTTTGTAAGAGAATAGGAATAGGTTTGACAACAGTGAATGAATGCTACCAATAATGTATACCATTGCTAGGTATGTAGTTAGTTATGTATCACAATTTCTCTTCACATCAGTTTAGTTTGAATGCAATAAAATAGAGGAAGAACTGTTACAGTCATTCAGCAGTTGCAAAAATCTCGAAGTCGTGTTTTGGTGTGCGTTATGGAGCATTCACTCCAGTGCTGCTGAGATTCATTGCATCAGCTGGAAAACAAAATAGTCATCATCTTATGGTTTTGGATGTTGAAAGGAGAAAAATATTACGTTTAGGCTTTTGCAGAGTACAGTGATGCATTTCAAAGCTCTATTAATACTGTATGCTCCCACCTGAGAGGCCAGATAGCTGAATTTTTTCTTTTACTTTTTGTACATTAGCTGGTGTATGACAGTGCTGTAATATGACATGTGGCCAACAAGTTTATCACGTAATGCTCAAAGGATGTAAAACAATATTGTTCCTTAGAATAAAGTATGCTGCTTTGACCATAGAGCATAGTGTACAGAAAAGGCAGTGGGATGGATTTGCTGGAAGGGGCAGGGAAGGAGGGCTCTGTGGCCAGCCTCAGCACCCCGGCAGGCCAGGTCGCGTGGTGAGAGCCCCCCCGCTCACTCCTGCTCTCCCTCTCCCCATAGCCACCTCCCCATTCCCACCCAGAGCGATGGACCCAGCGCTGTGTCCCTCCCCATGCCCTGCTCCTCTTGCTCTGTAACTCTTAGCCCATGTCCCCTGCACTGAGCTGCCCGTAACTCTGCACAGCACTGGAACAGACATCCTCCCCAAATTGAAGCGAAGCTTCCAGCATGGGCTGTGACTTGCACCGGGAATAGGGATTTCCCCAGGTAATGGCAATGGGAAGTGCCCCAGGAGGATAGACTCATTCGGATCCTTAGTTTTTCTGTGATGTCCTCAGAAAACTAATTTGCATTTCCAACATTATGTTACTCTTCACTTAAGACAGTAACAGGAAAATTTGGGCTGAAAGGAGCTCAGAGGTCATCTGGTCCAGCCCCTGCTAATAAACACCGAGAGCACGGCCAGGTCCAGCGTTTCCTGGCCGTTGCGGGAGCATGGGGCGGGCAGAGGCTGGTCACCTGGCAAAGCAGGAGGAAGTACAGAGAGACAGAGAAGGCTCCCCCTCCTCCTTCCAGCCTAGGCTTCCCCAGCCAGGGAATGGACATCGCATTTGCACGACTTGCAAAAAATATCTCTCGTGACCAGGAGGAAGCCTGCAAGAGTTGTGACTCTTTTATTTTCCCCTGCCTTATCTTTCTCAAGTACTTAAGATATGTCCTACCTCTTTTCTCTCCACGGAGCCACCATCTGAGATGTTTCTCAGTGGTTTCTTCACGGGGCTGAGGGTTTCAGCAATAAGCAGTTTGAGGGCGTTTTGTGGCTCTGAGGTCCAGAGCCTCACCCTCTGCAGCTGAGACTCAGCACAGTCGCCCCTAACACCTTTCAGGCTGAAATGAGAAAGGCTTCAGGATGCTTCAGTGACAAACTGAGAAAAAATAAAATAAAATGAGCTTTTTAAAGAAGAAAACCTCAATCCTAAAGGCTACTGAGTGCTCACTCTCACATTGAAAGGCATAATTCTGTCTGTTGGGGATAGAAATATTAACTACAGGTGTCTGTTCAAAAATGAGGCAATAAAGAGTTGGATGATTCTCTGTCAGCTCCATTGCAATGGGTTTGGAAAGAGCTTCTTTATTGTATATCTGAAGATCAAGAGCAGTTTTCCATCAGCATAACTGTGGAGTACAGTCTGTAATCTTTTTTTTGGTCTGAGTTTTAAAAAGAAAATACAAAATTGAAAAACAAAATGAGACATTTACTTTTTTCAGGTGTTTGTAGCTTTGAATAGTTCAATGAGAATTAGAACTTATGGTGACTCATACGGTACAGTTTTATTTTAGTACTGCTTAGATTAATTCACACTAGAAGGATGCAAAATTGCTATTATGAGATCAGTTAAGGAACCCAGTTCAATTGCCAGTACAAAAGTGACACTTAGAATAGGTGTCCACTAACGTATAATATATTGGAAGGAAGAATATCCAAGCTATCCAATTACTTTAAGCCAAACTAAGGAGATTAAGAATTCTTCCTTCAACATAAACTGATTTCTTTTTATCTGAATACTGCTTTAGATTTTAAAAGAAGAGTCTTGAAAAAGTTGGAAGGAACAAACCCTGATAAAACCTAATCAAGGCAATGCCTTTAATATTAAACCAGATACTTTTCAGCATTTTTATATAATAGGCTTCGTAGCAGTTTTGGTCCTAATCCTATTTGAAGACATATTGGAGTAAAGAAATGAGTTAGTTTCCTTTCCCACCTGAAAGGAACCTATTGCCCTACCAGCTCATGCAATCTTTCACATCATACATCCAGCAACTATGCAGGCACTGAAATAAAGGTTTGAAATTTTTTGCTTAGTCTTTGTTTGTTTGCTTGTACCCACTGATGAAAATTGACAAGAGCTCAGGTAAAGCAGACACAGGTACTGCTGCAGGAGAACGCTACTCTATGCAAGATCACGTTTCTGCACTTAAAGGAAGTTATGGAAGTGTTGGGACTCACTCCAGGTCTTGTTGGACTCATGGTAGAGTCCCTCTGGCTGGCACAGCAGAACTGAACGGGCTCCTCGTGTTCCAGTGCAGCAGCTTGGATCCATGACAGAGTAGTAAATACCATTTGGCATCACCGTTTTTGTCAGCAGACTTCCCTCCCACTTTTAGAGAGGAAAAAAAAAGGAAAAAAAGTCTTCCTAGTCTCACTACTTTCTACTGGAGGTATTTTTATAAAGTATTCTTTTTTAACATCAGCAAAATTCAAGATTTCTCATTGTTGAAAACTACTATGATGATGGAAAGGTTTTTCCTTGGTTGATGATGAGGTATATTTTTCACCCTTTACTCTCTTGACTCTTTAAATAGTTTTTATTAGTATAATCTATCCTTTTTATCTTGCTTCCCACACATAGAGAAAAATATCCCATAGAGAATAGCGTTCATATGCATTTATTAGTTACTCTGAGTTTTATTACCGCGTTTCATGCTAAGCTTTAAAAATTTCAATCATGCATTGTTGTCTTAGAAAAGATGCTGCACACTTGCTTAAGGCAGTAAGCCTCCAAGAAAGCTCACTGAGCAAAAACCTTGTAATTCAGCTGGCAGTTATATGAAAGAATTTAATGTGTAGTTAATATATTAAGGCCTTTGATGAGGATTTAGCATGAGAAAAAATAAGGCTTAATATTACTATATGCTCACCAGCTTGAAGTCCAGCCCCACCAAGTGAGACAATGTGATGTATTTTGAGTTCAAACTGCATTTAAAACCCTTCACACAAAAGCCGTTAGGCACCTAACCAGCTCTGTCTGGAAGAGCATCCATTTTGCCCATATTCATTTGAAATTACGGTCAGTGCTGTCAGTACAAAGGGAACCTCCATTAAAAGGGACTTGTTTTATTCCCACATAATAGATATAATGCTTTACGCTTCATAAATTAGTCTTTAACTTGCCTAGACTATCCCTTTCTTATCAATAGTTCAGACATGGGCTGGGAATGCTCATCACTCTGGTGTTTGTTTGGAAATCACAGCTCATGATCACATCAGTTGCTAATACCTCAAACAGCATGCTTTTATGCATCTTGTTTACATAGTTTTTTTAAATATCATTGCTGTTCATTAGGTTTTATATACTATCATTAACACCCCTTCTTTCAGCAATTAAGTAATTCATCAGATGATAGACATTACTGTACAGGACCACCATACACTGAAAAATTAGGCTCACTTCAATAGAAGCAAGTATCTCTGCTCTAATTATCACCAGTGATAGTTATGCATAATAATAAAAAGCTTTCTAGAAAGATAATGAGACAGATTTTGCTTTCAATAACACTAATGTAAACGCATAATAATTCTGGCACATCCACAATGTGGTTCTTCCAGATTTACATAACCATAGCTGGACTGCGTTTGTCCAGTGGAACAGATTTCTTGTCACTGCCTGGACCCAGAACTGCTGCTTTCAGCGGGACAGCTGACTTCAAGTTGGGGACACAATCTTTCACCTGTGAGCTGAGACACAACTTCAGTAATATTTTTTTTTAATTTGGCCCATTGTGTCTAGTAAATGATTTTTCTTTTTTAAATAAATGTTCTGCATTTTCCACCTCCTCAGATGACAAGATCAATAGAGGACCAGGGACATCTCTGGCAGTCAGAAATCCGACTCCAGGGATAGAAGCCAAACTTACTGCTGTTTCGCTCCTGAAGTATGGAATTGTGAGAAAGTCTTTTATTGGGGCCAATCACTGTTAAAACAGATGTGGTGAAATTTTGCTTGCCGTCATTTAGATTATCGATAAAAAAATTACATCTTTCCACATGGATTTTTTTCTTTTCTATTTTTGATAGTTAAAATTCCACTGAAATATAAAGATGAAGCCACTCTCCAACTCTTGAAATACTCTACAAAGCAATTCCCTGAGTGTTGCCACAGACTAAGGATGAAGAATCAGTGCAGATTTTCATTTTTATAGTCTTTGATATAGTTCTTCACAAGATGCCACTAAGAAAAGAACTGGAATTATGGGTTGCAATGGAAAGTTAAAGAGCAGTGATGTTATTTGCAATGGAGTTTAGTCATTGCTTATTTCAGCAACACTGTTCAGTGGCAGGTATGACTGTCCCATGCAAATCACTAGTCAGGAGTTTCAGGGGCAGTTTGCCTATGCAAGACAAGCTGAACCCAACCAATTATAATCACTGCTTCCCTCCTCTGCAGCAGAAATTGGCGCTGTGACACACGATACCAGCTGCTGGACACTGGCTACTATAATAAAAGTTAATTTGCAGGATGGTATGGGCTGCATTAATTTTCAACACAGCAAAATGCTAACAGTTGACCCAACCTCGGGCCAGTGCTGTTTCATCAGCAAACTGAAAAAGGAAGTAAGTCATGAGTCATATAAAACGCTGTAGATGACAGAGAATTATTTAGATTAGTCAAAGCCACAGGAGTCTGGAGGGATATTAGAGTAACGTAAGAATGTGAAGCAAAGCAGCACAGTGGCAGATGAAATTCTTTGTAGCTAAAAAAAAAAAAGAGATTAAGGCATTTACCTGGAAAGTAGGTACAATTTATAAAAAGTGGAATAGCTTCACTAAGGGACTGAAAGAAACTTCCATGGCCTTCCCCCTTCCTTTTACCCTTCCAGTCCTCCAGAATACTCTACAGCCTGCTCACTAGGAAACCCTGCAAGAATTATGGATGGTTTAGGTTAAATTTCTGTGTGATATCAGGTAGATAAGGGATTAAAACCCAAGCCTCTGATTTTTCACTGAGTACCCTAGAAGTAAGCCCTTGGACTTTGAATTATGTTTTTATGCAAGAAAAGAAAGAGCATATGGAGCAGCCGCATTAGAAAGGGCTGCAGTGGCTACTCCTGCGTCCTGGATGGATCCCAGTCCTTCAAGAAAGCTCTCGCTGGGCCTCTGAGGGGGCATGAGCAGAAGATTAACTCTTGGATCCCTTCCAGGACACTATCTGGGTATCACATTGGCCAGGATATGTCGTGATGTGTGACCAGGCACCTAATTCTGAAACCAAAAATTAAAGGGAGAAGGAGCTGCTCTCAGATTTTGGGCTCCCTCTAAATCCCAGGTCCACTTTTGTACCCCACCCCAAAATACTCCTATAAAAGTCGAAGACCCAGAGAGGTAAGGAGCAATAGTCCATTTCTTAAACACGTTACCAGAGATTATATACCCCACAGTGATGCTGTTAAAAAATGGCCATCCTCTATGGTTAAAAACAGTGTTTAAATTGAACTTTGACTTCCGAAATGGGCTTGTGTTCCTTTAAGCCATGGTCAGAAATCTGCAACAAATGCAGCTGGGGTGCCCCAAATGATAGTGCTAGGTACGAAAAAACATATTCAGAGGGACACTCTGGGCTGCTGCTCTAAGCAGCATAGCCAAAATTGACAGCCCGAGGGAAGGGACATGGGCAGTGTCCATGGGTAGCGTGCCCTGTCTCCCCCAGGGAGGTTAGACTGGCCCTGTTTCTGTTTGAAGGCTGGTTACCAGAGAAGAGGTTTGGTATGGGACAAACACTCAAAACTGTGTCACTAGTTACCTGCAATTTTCTGTCACAGAGTGTGCTCATTCGTCTGCACTAAGTGATAGATTAATTGAAATAAGAAGGGGTTTTGAGATCAAGAAGCAGATATGGAGTGGTAGAAAAGACTACGGCAAGCACAGCTGACCGCTTTAATTGAAAATCCAGCAGTGAGAGAAAAATCGGTAAGAAAAACAAATCTTAAGTAGTTTTCCCATCACATTCCCTCTCCGAAATGGGAATAAAGCACGCACCTGAAATTTTCTAATGGAAAGCCAATGTCATTTCAAGGAAACAGCCCACTACCCACACAAAAGCTCTTCAGATAGTGGAACATCAAAACGGGAGACCCAGCAGCAGACAATCGGCTTAACTAAACACCCCTTTGAGAGCAGCTCTTTAGGGGGAGCCAGCTGAGCCACAAAAACTGCTGGGGATGAATGACATCAATGCAATTTACTGGCTTTCTTCAAATAAAGACCTTAGCGTAAGGAAGTGATTTAAGAGACAGCTAAACTCTGCTAGAGTCATAATTAGTAAATAATAGGTTCCATTACACATATTGGTGTATACAACTAATTCAGGATAATTAACAGAAGCATATGACAGAACAAGCTCTCCTTTTTTTCCCAAAAACCTTTTATTAACATTACTTATGAATTCATAGTTAGAAAATATTGCAGGTGAAATTAACTGAAATTCAGACATGGCTCAAATACAAAACATAAGAGAAGGTGCAATAATATCACCATAGGCATAATCTACCATAAGAAATACAATAGTGCCTCTAAAGAGGGATTACATGAGATTTGCAGAAGCTTCTGCTTTTCTGCTTTAACAGCCACTGCTTAAACACAAATATCAAGATCCTCAGCAGATGTAATCAGTGTAGCTCCATTGAAATCAATAAAAATATGCTGATTTATGCCATACAAGGATCTGGAGTGTAGCCTAGCAGAAATTTCAAATGTCATGAGCAAGTAGTGGCTATATTTTCGTTTTAATACTCAAGTAGCTTATTCATTGCCTTTGTCAGAGTGTTTATCACAGTATCTCTACTCCCAGTTTTCTCCTATGGAATGAACCAGATTTAAGTTTATACTTTTTTTACTGTTATGAAGGCTTCTGAAAGCCTTGACTATGAACATAACTGTAAAGGACGGTCTACTTAAATGATAGTGCCAAAGTATGTAAAATGGCAGGGCAATAAACCTCTGAACACACTTTTGAAAGGTTCCTTTTCTTTGGCAAGCAGAGGATGCCAAAAAAAATCCATGGTAGAGGTTTAGCTTTGTACTCTCCTTAGTTATACTAAAAAACGATTGATTTTTCAAATCTTATTTGATTTGTAACAGCTGAAATATTCTCCCAAGGCAGTAGTAACATTCCCCCATAAAAACATGGAAATCTAAATACCTGGCTTTGCCAAAGTATTACTGCAAAAACAACAGAGCAGAAGAACCAAACTTAGGTTCATTCTTCTTCTATTAAATGCAGTTCTTTATAAAAAGTAAGTTGGAAATAAAAAGCAGTTCTGAAAGACAGAACTATGTTGGTGTATAAAACTGTGTGGAAATTATCTTACAAAAGAAGAAAGTGGAATCAAAAGAATGTTTCAAACATCCAAGTGCACATCAGCTTTAAGACTTCGGGTTGTACGTCTGAGGTTTTTTAATCAGTTTTCTTATAATTTTTCTGCGGAATACATTCGTTGGCTTGCTGATTCTTGGTTTCTGAGTCCCTGCTAAGAAAACAAAGGAAGCAGTTAGGGAAACAGTATGACAAAACTGTTACTACTCTTTATTGTTTGGGTTTTTTTTTTTCATGTTATGCTGATAAGCAGTTGATCCAATAATAACAAACATATTAGAAACTGTTAAATGCGTTCTGGACACCCTATTCTCACACACTGTAAGGTCTCCAATGTTTCCACCTTTGGCACTGGAGTCCTACTTTGCTGCTCTTTTCCTGAGCAAGCATCAAAGTCTTTTCTAGCTGTCCTGCAGTGACAGCAGAATGGAAGTAAACACACTGCTCTATCTGCAAAAAAAAAAAAAGAACTATTACTACATTTCTCTGAGCAACACTGGGGCAAAGTCTAAAATATAACTAGTGCTTGTCGGAGATGAAAAGGTAAAATGATTTGGGTTTCTGCACAGAACTGGGTTTCACACAGAAGCTGCAGAGTGGCCAAAGACAGTCAGGGTTATCTCCAGGAATGCTTACAAAGGCTGCATGAAACGTGTGAATCCAGTTCAGAAAACAAGGACTTTGCAAACCTGACGGAAAATCTTTTGTCTTTGTGCAGAGCCCCTGTGGCTAGTTCTCAATCCTTTCGCTGTCACCCCAACGTATTTATTTTCTTTTCCAATATAAGCTGCTTTAATGAAATGAATCAGAAACCTTTTCACTCCAAAAGCTATAGATCAATTCAAACAGCAGTTGCATATTTGCACAGGGAAGGTCAACTGAATTCAACTTGAGACTCCAAAAGGTAACAGGAAAGATGCTGAGGAGGGAATTATGGGAGCGGGAGAGGAGGAGTGGCTTAAGTTGCCTTAAAGATTTGCTTAATGTTGCTGTACACAAGCTATAGAAATGAATATGTATAGCACAACTTTAATTAGCACTAATTATGCCCTTAACTATGGGCTTCGGTTGTACCAAGCCTTACTGAATTGTGAAATCCATGTTAGTGAAAAAGCTTATAACCGATCCTTTATGTTTGGCTATCTGGTGCTCTAGTTACGAGACAGACAGCATTTCCTTACTTCTTTCTTCCACAAAAACAGGAAGGGAGAACCCCCAGGTGGCTCTGGCTGGGTGTGGGCAGGGGCAGAGTGCGGAGGCAAGATGCTGCAGAGGCAGTTTCCTTCCTCCTCTCTTTGCGCACTTAGGCTGGAGCCTGGCCCTACCATTTCCTAGGTAGTAATAGATGCAAATTAGATAATCACAAGCATCTCAGATAGACTTAGCATGCTATTAAAGACTCTCTTATAATACTAGAATGGCAGAGACACACTCAGACATGTCACCCACAGAAATATTACTACCATGACTAACTGGCAGACAATATTTTTACTTCTGAGGACTGTTCTTGGGGTGCAACTCTTGCCCCAGCCCTGGATTTCCAGCCCAGAACTGAAGAATCATCTCCTGACTTAAGCCTTCTGACTACGCATCTTAAATACTGAAGTACTTGGACCTTGTGCATATCTCATGTTTAAAACAGAGCTACTTTTTGGCTTTTTTTTCCCCAAAGTCGATGTACATGTTAGATACAGCCTTAAATTTTTTTCCCATTAATATCAATTTTTTAAATATTGTGCTGTGTCTGCTTCCTGAGTGCTCTGGGGATCAACATATAATTATGCTTTTCTCTCTCTCATTGATTAACATATCAAATGAATTAAACTAGAGTATTAAAATTTGCAATAGCTGGTATGAACATAGGACTGCAGGTAAAAGCACGACTGTTTTGACTTACAAGCACAGCCAGTAGCTGATTTGAATAAAACCATTAAGAAAAAGCAATTATCATTCCCAACCCTTCCCCCCAACAGCCACAAAAATAGTTGACTCAGCACAACTGAACAGGCAGAACTCTTTAGTAATGGGAATAGGAAATGGAAACAGGCAGCAGGGAATCAAGGGAAGATGGTAACTGCTGAAAATGCGAAGGAAAAAAGTAACTTGATTTCACAACTTACTTTAATCCTACTTTAAAATACCTGGAAGAAAATGAGAACTTAATTAGTGTTCGTGCCAGTATTGAGCAGTTTAAAGACTGATTCCTTGTGAGCTCTAGTAAGTTAATTAGTCTTTTTGTGTGCCCTTCTCTACATTTCATTCAAAAATGGTGTAACCACCTTGCATCACACTGTTCTTGTCAAAAGGATTTAGTGTTGCATCTCAGTTTTCCCTGCCTTTGAAAACATGGAGTCCAAAATGCAAAAATCATATGCTTGTAATAAGCCAAGGTGAATATTCGGATTGCTGTATCCGCTTGCGACTGACAAAATACAAAAAAATCTTACCTTTTCTGCAGACGTTGTAGCAATCTGTTTCAGTAACAAAGTTATTGGCATTTCCACCACAGCCAGTATATTTGAACTCCTTACATGATTTAGTCTTGCTGTCATAGTAATAGCGAGGAACAGAAGAAGAACACAATCCTTCATCCTTTGGGCTATAGCATAGCAAGGGACCAGCTTGAAAAAAACAAGAAAGGGAAAAAAAGAGAGAGAAAGAAAAATTACGTAAATGTAACCTCAATGCCTGGCTTCTTAAAATTTACCCTGCAATAAATTTTGTGGCTAAACAGCTCTTGTTCCTATTGAACTGACATGACTGTTACCGATGACTTCAGAGACTTATTACATCTTATTTCTGTGAGATATGAATTTGAGAAAGCAACAGACAGTCCCAGAAAATAGGATTAGTATCCCACAAGTGAAATTCATCAACTTTCCCCATTTGTGGTGCCATACATACAACAGCTGAGATATTTACATAGTCTGGCCAGAAGTCTTATTCCATATATATATAGTAATTCGAGTAGAACTACCTCTGTAGAGGAAAGAGGCACTATTTTGTCTATCCTTGCTATGATTTTGACAGCAAATCCTGCCTGCTTGCAGCAAAAAAGTACAAAACCCACCACTTTCCTCACAAGAATCATGTTTCATTTTGCCTCAACAAAATTTTACTTTTCTTGCTATAGACCTTCTATCAATTTATGGATGTGCAACAGAGAAATTAAAAATAATTCTGCATTCACCTATCAAAATGCTAACTAACTGTCATCAGCCAAAAATAACTGTCTCATCAAGCACTAATAAAGCTTAGGCAGTGACAGCTTTTACACATTCTCGTAGATCTCTCTTCTTCAAAGATCCTATCTGGCAGTGGATATTAACCTGCTGTTTATGACGAAATTAGCTATACTCACGTGCTCATAATTACCACCTCTTCTTTAAAGCTTGTATGGAAAGACAGTGAAGAGTCATATCAGGCAAAAAACTTTTATCAGTTGAGCTGGTGAGTGCAAAAAACCCAAGCCACCTAATACCATCTCTCAGGCCTGAATTTTAGAAAGGCACTTCCACTTTATAATAGGATACCACTGCCCTGAACGTGACTGCCACAACATCTCATACATCTGCCTCAACACAGATCTCCATCTTAGCTCCCTTCAGATTACACATGTACAGCTCTGTAGAAGTCAAGAGATCAGTTGGGTGTAGCTGTGGGCATATTTAAGGCCACTATATTAAACTAACACAGCATTTTTGCTCTTTCAGTAACAGCTGAGACAAGTGACACATGAAAGTCTGCAGACAATATAAACATCTGCTTCACAGAAGTCTTAAAAAATACCACGGTATGGGTATCCAGAGGAAAATACCAAATAAAATATCATCTTCATATCGCTTTCAAACCATCTATTTTATTAAAAATTTGGAGCAACCATTACTTTTCTCTGGCAGACAGTGGTCCACACAAGACTGCAAATCTCTGAAGTTGTTGCCATTTCCATAACAGCCACCATAGATGAACTCCTCACACCTCATCGAGCTCAAGTTAAAGGCGTATCTTTTTAGATGACTCCTGCAAGGTCCTCCATCAGCCTCCATCCGGCATAATTTGGGCACTTCTGCAACAAAAATAATTTCATCCCCTGTAAAATCAACCCTTCGTGCTCCCCATGCTGAACTACATGGTGGTGTAGACAAAACGCTATTATCCTGGTTGCAGGCAAGTCACAGCTTGTCCCACTACCTGCATTCTTTAATAAAGTGGGATAAGCTTTACAGGAGGAATCTGATGCATTAAATAGCAACTAGTTATAATATTAAATTACATTTAAAATATTAATAGTTAAATTCCACATGTCGCCTCCGAGACAACTCGCTCCGGTTTCTCTGCATAAAACTGACATCGATGAGACAGTTGCGGCGAGCAGGAGGGACCGACGGGGCGGGTACAAAGCCTCCTGCAAGCAGCGCAGCCTCCCCAGTGCTCCCTCAGGCCCCCTCCAGCCCCCCGCCACCCGGGGGCACTCCGGGGAACCCGGCCCTGTCGGGTCGGCCCCGGGGCTGAGGAGGGCGGCGGGGCCGGTCCCCGGACTCACTCTTGATGGTCCAGCAGCTCTTCTCGCAGTCGTCGAAGGTGAGGAAGTTGTTGGCGTTGCCGTGGCAGCCCCCGTAGGTGAATTCCTGGCAGGTCTGCGTGTACCTGTCGTAGTACCAGCGCGGCACCAGGGCGCGGCAGGGGCCGTCGTCGGGGGGCAGCAGGCAGGCGCGCTGCTTCTCTGCGGGAGACACCAGCGACCGGGGCTGAAGCCACCTCGGCGGCGGAGGCGGCCCCGGCCCCGCGTGGCCGCCCGCGGGGTCCCGCCGAGCGCCCGCTCCTACCTGTGAGGGTGCGCGGGACAAGGGCCGCGCAGGCCAGCGGCAGCAGCAGCGCAGGCAGCGGGAGGCGGCGGCCGGCGGCCATGTCGCGACGGCGGCGGACGGGAGGGAGGGAGGACGAGAGGGAGGACGGGCGGGTGGCGGCGGGGTCCCGGCAGCGAGCGGCGATGCCCGGCCCGACGGTAGCGCTTTATATGCGCCGAGACGGCTTCCCCGGGCCGCCTCCCTCCTTGCGCATGTGGTGGGAGGGGAAGGTCTGATTCAGCGGGGCAGCAGGTCCCCGCTGACCCGGCCGTCACCGGGGCGCGGCAGGCTGCGCGCCTGCGTGAGCCCGAGCGCCGGGGAGCGCGGGACGACCCCCGCCCAGCCGCCGTCGGGGGGCCCACGGCCGGGGNCGCACGTTACGGGATGATGCTCAAAGAGCGTTTCCTGTTAATCACGGCGAAATCCGGGACGGGTCACTTAGCGAAAGTCATCGCCCCCCTTGCCCCCTTGGCCCCCGTGGCGGCCGCTCCCCATTTGGAGGCTCCGGGCAGAGGGCGGCAGGACGCTGAAACGGGAGCCTCCGGCTGGCGCCGATCCAGCCGGAACAAGCACCGGCCGCTTAGCGAGTGCCACTAGAGATAACACCCATAAACCCGGGTTACTAGTTTAATACTGTTGTGCATAACGCTAATGAACCTGAGAAAACCGAGGCACCGTCAGCGGGCTTGGACTCCTGGGAAACCTCTGGCTAGTTCAGAGAGAGCTGGATTTCAGAAAATACCATGACTTGTCTTATTCTGTAGATTTTGACCCCATCAGACAATCCGGTGTGATCTGGGGGAGGAGGAGGTGAGCAGGGAACAGCATACTTTCCCTCTCTAATCTATTACAGCCATTACATTAATTAGTGTTTATTCCAGATTTAATACAGTAAGAGAGATAAGAGTGGCTGCAAATTAGGCATGCTCTCTATAGATAAAAATAAACTAATCTGATCTCCTGGTGTTCTTCTCCATTCCCTTTACAGCAATGGTGTTGGGCCTCCGTTCCTTCAGGCAGGCGCTGCTGTCCATGGGTTTGCGATACAGGGCCCTGGAAATCTGTGGCCTGCAGCAAAGAAGCCACACTCCGTACGGGCTGGCAGGAGGAGGAACTTCATAGCACCCTGATTATTTCAGGAACTGACTTTCTCTCCATGGCTTCTCAGCTTTTCTTATCTCATGGAGAATTACAACCTAGTTTTCTGATGTAATTTTATTTTTCATAAAGGCAAGAAAGAGGAGCAAATTCATGCCCCACACCACCTAGGTGGCTTCTGGGAGGATATGAATGGCACCTCTCTCCCTCCTTTTTCAGCAGTGTTCCTTTTTTCAGAATCTCCAGTTGCCAAAGGACAAGTGGGTGCTTTAGTGACAAAAAATCCCATAAACCCTGATACAGTTTGAGACATCACCATAGGACACATCTGCCATGTTTTGGAATCCTATAGTTACAACTGTTAGTAACAGGTGTGCTTTTTTTTTTTTTAAGCTTTTGAAGCACAGCAACTATAACAAAGCTTAGGTCCCTCCATTAGGGAAAAAAAAAAGCAAACCAACATACATTTTCTATTTCCAGAAAAAATCAAAAGGCCATCTTTCTAATATTAGGGAACTCTCAAGTGATTGTAATATGACTAGACTGATGTCCTTTAGTTTTCATTGGATTTTGTTGGAATTGCACAGTCATTGAAATACCACTTTAAACAATAGCAGCAAAATGAATGCTGTCATGCAAATACCATTGTCCATATTTTCCATTTCCTCTGTGCAAGCAGACACAGAAATCAAAGTTTGAGCTAAACCCACCTATCCACCAATGCTGCAGTACGGTGCAGTATCTATTCAGCTGCTCCTTTGCTGTAACAGCAAAGAAGTTCACTTAGATTAGGTGAGTATCTTTAAAAATATATGAACTAGAGTAAAAGTTAACATAGCAAGTGGTAAAAAGTCCTTTACTAACTGCAATGAGCAGAGCTAGTCATGTCAGCACACAGCTTACTGCAGGCTTTCCATTACAGGGTTATCAATACCAAGCTGCAACTGTCCTTCCCACCCTAACCACGTTAACCGTGTGCCAGAGCCTACCCTCAGATGACTCCCGCACCCTACGCCTGCCACCACCACACCACATGCTCTCTACCTCTCTGCACCACAATGTTTCTGCTCCCACCAACAGCCCCGGCTCCCCTGAGACCCTGGCCTGCCAGCTCCTTCCACCTGTTTTGACTGGCCCGAGGACCAGCAACTGGTGGGATTTGGGGATGCAGCTGCCAGTGTAATATTATGGGGGTGTAGAAATTGCATACCAATGGCTGGGACGGGTGGGGGATAATAGCCAGAGGGAGAGGAAGAGGAACTGATTTTAGTGAACGGGCTAAAATAAAATAAATACCAAACCCCAAGAGCACTATAGGAGCAGGAGAATAAAGATGTAAATCTTACATACTGCTGACAGTTGCTTACATCTGGTGAGCGGGGAGAGAAGGAGAAAGGAGTGTCTTTAAGGGGAAAAGCCAGAGATGGAAAGAGGGAGGAGCAACTGCGTATAGGGACCTTTGAAGTGCCAGGTAACAGGAGGACTCATACAGGCCCATTTTAATGGCCTGCAGCTTTGTTCAGTGTGACCAGTCATGGATTCTGCCTTTGCTGGTTTTGTAGAAAAGGAGCTGCTGGGATCAGAGATGCTAGGTGCTGTACAAACACGCATGGAGAGACCACCTGTTCCAAAGACCAGAGCGCCCTGTTTCGAATCTAGACCTTGAAAGTATATGCAACCACAGGAGAAGAATGGCCTAGTTTCTTCTTTTAACCCATCATTTCTTTTACAGACAGTGCCCCATACTCAACACTCATCGTAACTCCGTGACTCCAGAGGTGCTCTGTGCAGGGCATGCCATCCCTCTCACACAGCGCTGCAACTCTGCTTTGCAGACATACTTACCAACAAAAGTTGCTTTGTCTGCCATTGACAGCTTTGCCGCCTGCTGGGACCCTTGACCTGAGAGCGGTTCCTTCCCCTACCTTTAGCCCAATCCATTTGTAGTTTCAATGCACAAGTATCGAGGAATGTGCCCATGCAAACCACCTGCTGCTGCCTTAGCTGCTGGGCAGAGGAGCGCAGAGCCCAGAGATGCTGGTAGCACAGGCAAACAAGAACTATCGCGAGGGCCAGGAGGAGCAGGAGATGGCAGAGAAGAAAGCCCTCACCGCTGGGCCAAAACCCGGCCGACCTCGCTGCGTTTGCCCCACCGCGGTGGTGCAGAGGGAGAGGAGGGAGAGGCCAGCACCGGAGGGTCGCTGCAGCTCTCCGCTCCTGCCGCCGGCTGCCCCGCGGGGGGCCGGAGCGATGCGGCGGCGGGGCCGAGCGCCCTGCCCCGGGGCCGCGCCGGGGCGGCCGGACCCTCCCTGTGCAGGCAGGGCCCGTGTCAACGCCCCGGCGCCCCGGCAGCGGGGCCGGGTCGGGCGGCGGGCTTTAATCCGGTTAGGGGGGATTAGCGTGGCGGTTTAAAGGCCGGAGCGGCGGGGAAGGGGTTCCAGGCGCGCCGGAGAGGAAGAGGCCGCCGCCGAGCAGCGGGGCAGCCCAGCACCCTGTGAGTGAGCCCGGGGGCGGCCGTCCCGCCGCCCCGCGCCGGCCCGGGGGCTGCGGCCCCGGCGCCTTCGCTGCCCAGAGGTAACCTTTTGTCCTCCCTCCCTCCATCCCTCCCTCCCTCTGCGCTTTGGCACTGTAGACGATGCCAGCCATCAACATCGAGGACCTGAGCGAGAAGGACAAACTGAAAATGGAAGTGGAGCAGCTCCGGAAAGAAGTAAAACTGGAGAGGCAGCCGGTGAGTGGCCGCGGAGAAGGGGCCCAAGGCTGCCCGGCCGCCGGGGCGGACGGCGGGGCCGGGGCCGGAGCGGGGAGAAGCCCGTTAGTCCCCGGGCGGGGGTGCGGGGGCTCATGCGGCGCCTGGGGGCACGTCGGGCGGGCGGCGGGGCTGCGCGCGGCAGCCCAGCGCGAAGCGGGAGCGCCCCGTCCCGCCGCGGCGGGCCCGGCGGTGGCGGGGGCAGTGAGGCTTCGGGAGCAGCTCTCCGGAAAGCCCCGGCTGTTTTGGGACGGCCGCAGTTTGCAGCGACGTGTCCAGCCACCCCCTTTGGGGCAGCGACCGGTGACGGCGCTGGCGACATACCACCGCTAGCGCCGTGTAGGAGCTCCGGTCCTTCACGGGGGCGGTTGCGGAGCGAGGGGGAAAGGGGCGCACGGCCCCGGGATCAGGCGCCCCGAGGGGCCGGCACGGGCCGTCCGGCTGCGGCTGTTGCCGTTGCGTTTGGCAGCCCTTGGCTTCCCCTCCCTTGCGGATCCCTGGAGCCGGGTGCCCGCGCACGGCAGCCTTGCCTGGCGAGGGAGGAGCTCAGTTCCCCTCTTCTGTAAAACGCGTTGGGATCTGCCAGCGCCGGGGGAGCGGGTGGTGTGTCGGCGGGAAGCCTTGCTGCGGCACCGCTCCCGCTCCCGTCCCGTCCGGGACCGCACCGCAGCCGGCCGGGCTGCAGGAGAAGCCCGCTCCCCCCGGCACGGCTCCCCCGCTCCACTGGCTGTGCGGTGCCCGGGCGGAAGGCAGGAGCCAACGCTGGTGCAGCGCCGTGATCCATCCAGCCTTGTCCGACAGAAACGTTGTACTTCTAGTCATGTACACTGATTGTTCCTTTCCACCGGTGAAGTAGTTTCCAATGAAACACATTTTCTCTAGGTGAAAGACATGCAGAACTGATTTTGCTCCATGATAAAACTAATACTTTGTTTTTCTTCTTTATTCTGCATGCCAGCAGAAGCAAACTACATCTAAATAAATGCTTCTAGTTAGGACTAAAAATACATTTATATGTGGGAATCAGTGGCATTAGTCACGCTAATTACTTTGCAGGTCTAGGTGTTTAGCCCAGAAAATAAGAAAGTCACAGTTATGTTTTAGCTGTCAGTTAGGTATCAGCGATTGTAGATGTTACGGTATAGTGTAAAGCTCCAGCAGCATTGGGGGCTCCACATCCAAGTACTATAGATATCTGTATCATCCCCTGGAGAGTTCCCAAGCAACTGAAATATACTCTCTAGGATGTACAGATTTTGATTTTCTTAATTATAATAATTTAAAATTCTTGCCTAAATTTTCAGAATAAACCAAAAGCCTGATCACTTTCGGGAATTGGATATTTTCAAATCACCTGTAGCAAAGCACAGACAACATCCTCAATTTTACCAGTGCATTATAACAGAAGTTTCACTGTGAGAATGAAATCTGTGTTGTAGTTGTCACAGTCCCCTGGTACCTATATGGGTGTTACAGGGACAGGGGAATGCAAAAGCCACACTTCTGTTGTCACCAAAAGTAAAAACATTTAGCCAAGGTTTTCTTGACCCCTTCCTATACCTTTACAGCACAAAGAGGAAATATCCTTTTGAATCATTTTTTGAATGAATAAAAATGTCTGAATGTGTATTTAAGCAGACATCTTCTTCTTCTATGTGAAAAAGATCCTGATAGTGCTGACTGAAGTAAAACAAACCCTGGTCCTGCATATCCTTTGGAGCACAACTTTACTATGGCATAAGGTCCCCCAATTTGAATGAACAGGGTTTGCGAGGCACAGAAGAGCAAGGCACGTGTAATGGGATTTGTAGGTCCAAATTCTTTTTTGCTGTAAGGCAGCTAGAGGTAGTTAGACCTTATTTTATGCACTGTTTAATTGGGAATTAACTCTGAGTTCTTTCTGATGGCTTAAAGCTTAATTTTGCACAGGCCATGCTCTGTTGGTCTGGGATACAGCAGGTAAATTAATTGGTTCTCTTGTCATAATTTTACCTATGGAGTAAAATATAATTAACAAAGAAGGCAAGGGGCCTTAAATTAGAAATACTAGTCATCTAGTGGCCTACTGGCCAACAGCTGGTTCCTACTGCTGACTGTGCACTGCTGTGCCTCCGCAGGGATTGCGCGTAGGAAGGGAGGAGGTGGGGACAGAGCCAGGAGCACGTCCTCAGACATGTCAGCACCTAAGGACAGTTTCTGCTGACATAGGGAAGGGAAACGAGAGATGTGGATGGACAAGGATCTTCTGGAACTGGTGGGATTTGCTTGTGCACCCTCAGGCTCCTGTTACTACACGTGCTGCATGTGCTCCTGTCTCAGTGAACACAAACAAAACCCATTTCTTCTTCACAGGCGGGTTCTGCGCAGGCTTACCTACATCAGTGCTATGAATGTTATGCAAAGTGTCATGCATATTATGTTCTCTCATAATACAGTAGGCTGTTTTATTAACCATTGTTCAAAATAACCCCAGATAACCTGTAAGTAAATTGTCTTTCCTAGTCAGGTCTTTACTCCTATTCAAGACGCATGGTTGCTATTATAGAACCGCAAGGTGAGAATTTGTATTGCCACTGAAAAATCATTACTGAATGTTTTGTTTGGGAAAAACACATGAAGTCATAAAAACTGAATTGAAAGTTACTGATGCTGAACCCATTGACCATAAGTCATGCTGATGCCGAGGGAGAGTGTGATCCACAGCTTAATAAAACTATATTGGCTAATTAAAAAAATATGGAAGTTTAACTATGCAGCAACTGCTGTTCCGAGTGGCATATACATTCCCAGTGATACATGTTCTGTGAATATCAGGGTGTGAAAAAGTGGAAGGAAGCTACGTCTGCACATGCTTAGTGCGGGCTCTGTGGTCAGATCTTTTATATTTGATGGGAAGGTAAATAAGAGAAAGAAGGATGTGAATTTACTGGCTTGCTGTTCTGACGTTCACGGTGAGCTCCGGCCGTAACGCAGCCACTTCTCTGTTCTTTCACTCGAGGTCTCCAAGTGCTCCGAAGAGATCAAGAACTACATCGAGGAGCGGTCGGGCGAGGACCCGCTGGTGAAGGGGGTTCCCGAGGACAAGAACCCCTTCAAGGAGAAGGGAGGCTGTGTCATCGCTTAGGAAAACGCACCCAGCGCCTGCCACCGGAGCAGACACTCTCGTTGTACCTGTAGGGAGTCACTAGCGTGTCCCCGCCGCCGCCAGTCCTTGTTGAACGAGCACAGGAGCGGATTTCTTCTTTTCTTTTTTTTATTTTCTTTTCGTTTCGTTTTTTCTTTTTTTTTTTCCCCTTACAAAAATAAAGAAACCAACCCGAAAGCAGCCGAGCCCCGCGTCGGTCGCTCGGCAGGCCCCGCTCCGCGGCGTGGCCGTCCCTCCTCCCGCGGCGGGGACGGCTCCTTCCGCTTCTCGGCGCCCGCTTTCGCCGCCCGTTTATCGGTTGCTTCGTGGCTGTTCGTTGGCATTAAAGAAAACCTGCCTGTAACCCGAGAGCCTGCCCTGGCTTGCTGCTGGGGAGAGGAGCTGGAGGAGGGACGGGACGGGGCGGTGCAGGGGCCACCGCGGCGCCCCGGACCAGCCGTTAAAGCTCGCCGGACCGGGCCGCGGCCCTTGCCCTTGCCGGAGCGGAGCGGGGCGGAGCGGAGCGGGGCAGACGGTGGCGGCAATGGCGCTGCGCGGCGGCAGGCGCTGGGCGAGCTTCGGCTCGGCGCTGCGCGGCGGCGCGGCCCCGGGGCGCAGCGGCAGCTCGGGGCAGCGGGACGGAGGGCGCGTCGGTGAGACGCCACAGCACCGCGACATGCGGGCGGCCCTCAGGAAGGTACCGGGGGGGCGGGGGGGCACGGGCCTGGGAGCGCGGCGGGACGGTGGGACACCCGGCCGCGCCGCCCCGTGCGGGGAGAGCAACCGGGGCAAGGCCACCGGGCCGCCCGGAACGGCTCAGGGTGTGTTTAAACAAGTAAACTTCCCGCTGCCGGTGTCAGAAACGAAGCCACGCGTCCCCTGCATACAACACCCGGAATAGCAAAACACTTGCCCGCCGTGTGCTGCCGGGGGCTGAGCGGGTGGGTTTAGTCCCGCGGGGTGACCGGCGGCGGGCGGGCACCGCGTGCCGCAGCCGGAGCCCTGCAGCTGCCCTGGGCCTGCGCGGGAGCCCGGAGCCCCCTCCCAGCGGCTGCGAAACGCAAGGTTAAGGTCTGTGCGGGTGCAGAGCGCAAGAGAAGGCAGAAGAGAGCCCATCTGACACTGCGCTGTTTCTAGGAGGGGAGTAATGGCAGGTTCCTGTAAAACTGAATCATAAATCAAGAGGAAAGGAGGCACTTCTGGTAAGGTAGCATGTCAATTGAATGCCAAATGGCAATCCGCAAGTAATGGTGGTATTGGTCAACTCTCTATATTCCCAACAGCGAGGTCAGTATCACCTGTAGAAGGCAGCGGTATAATCAAGCACACCTGTCAAAGACATAATTAGATGGTTTGGCAGTAGGAAGCCCTGGTAGCGGGCACGCTGTGAGGGCCAGGGCCAGTTGTGCGTGAGAGAAGTCTGCCTTTAAACGATGGTCTGATGAGAAAAGTGCTGAAGCTTGGTACCTGCTACAAGGAGTAAACAGCATTATCGTGGCTGCCAGATAGGAGCAAACAGGATGTGCACTGAGAGGCAGGCGTTATGAAGTGTAAGGACTTATCCCTCATTTGCCTTTAGATAAGTTTACAAATCCTAGCTGGTTCTGCAGTGCTTTGCTGTAGCTTTTTAAAAACAGAATGCATTGGATTGCCAGATATTAATTCATTTATGTGACTTTGGAGTTGTGCTGTCATATCTTTTATAGATGTGTTTTAAAATTACTCGAGGAATCTTACATTTTCATGGATAAACTTAACCTTTTCCAAATTTCACCTTTTTCCCAGTTTACTGTAGGCAAAAGATAGTTGAGCTACTTTTGATTCATGTGATTTTTTTACTTTCCTTTGTCTTTTTTTTTGGTATTAACTTTCATACTTCCAGTATGATATCCCAAAGGCCATTTAATTAAACAAGTTTTATATCACTAAGATGAGGCCTGTTATTATTGAGCTTTAGCAGTTTCTTCTAAAAAAGAAACCTCAGCAATAAGGAAAACAGATGCATGACCAGTCTGTTTCCTAAGAAATTCGTTTCATTAGTCTAAATTCCTGGACCTTCTGCAAAGCAGAAATAAGCTGCCAGAGAAAGAGTCTGAAGACTCTTTGGAGATGAATCCTCTTCTCTCACCTGGATTAATAGTGCAGGATTTTGTAGCTAATACCATAGTGTCAAATTGGTGCGGATCCTGCCTAGAGGAAGCCTTTGCTCTGTGTATCTGCAGAGTCGTCTGCTGCTCCCCATTACCTGCCCGGGCACTACAACTGCATTAGCAAAAAACCAATGTTTTCCTAAAATACAGAGGATAAGGCCAGACCTTGTGAAGGCAGTCATCTGGATCTGGAAGATTTTAAAAGTCCTGCTTTGTCAGGGATAGGTTAAGACACACTTTGTTTTGTATCTCGGGTGTTTGCAGCTGTGTATTTACTGAGGGACCAGATGAAAAGGGGGAGGCGGGGGAAGTGGCTGTGTTAGTGTCTGCTGGTGCAGTGTTTGCTGCTCTGCTGTGTGTCACAATGAATTTTTTTACAAATACTTTTTTTTCTTATTCTCCCCATGCCTGTTGAGGTGCAGCTAAGAGTATGCCCTTGCTGGGTTTAGTGTAGATAATTGCATCATGGGCTAAGATGTGATCCTACATTTATCACATAAATTCCTGTGATGAACATATTGCAGAAGGAATTACAGTAAGCAACAAAACCCCAATTTTATCATTGTCTTGTATTATACATGAGTGAGAACTGTTATTTCTTTGTCTCCACTCAATTTATTTTTTAATGTATTAAATTAATGTATTTTAAAAGGTCTGTAATTTTCCAATTGTTCTGAACAGGATGAGGAAAAGACTCTCATGATTCCAGGGGGCTGTTTTTAGCAAGGGTATTGAAATAAGCTTGTGAGTTGTTTCCTTTACTACTTTATAGGTCACCACCCTTCCTCTTGGAAATCGAAAATGTAACTTTTCCTTAACATGTTGAACAATGCTTGCAGTGCAATGGTATCCTACAGCTTGCTGCAGTAATTAAATTATAGTACAACTGGCCTGAAGGAAAAAGATTTAACCTACTCTGTGTGTGTATATGCATAACAGTATGCATATACATATAGGATATATACATGCTGTCCATTTTTCTTTCCCTCTGGCATTAGTAGTAAGAAGCTTTGGGAAATAGGTTTGAAAAGGATTGGTATGTATTTTGCTGGAGTTGCATGTAATATAAATGAGATTTCATTTTATATCCAGTGGTGACTTGGTCTAGTTATGCTGTGTTACATCTCTGTAGGATAAGAGGGATTTCCTTTGGTGAGACTCCACCAAAGGACACTGCTACCTTATTTGCCACTCTTGGCTTGTGTGTCATGAGTTTCTGTTTATTAATATATGTATTTTTAAAGAATTAAAGCCCCTTCATATTAGAGGATGCAGAATCTGACATTCACTTTAACTTTCCGGTAAAATTACTGTAAATTCTCTGTCAAAAGAATATGGCTCTTTTTGACCTTCTGCAAAATACTGAAGGGTGACCACCATTGCCACTGGAGTACCTTGGGTGGAGTTGGTTTATTTATCTTTGTAGAAAACCATAAAAACCAGTAACAGAACAGCAAAGTAGTAGGTTGCTGGTATTACAAATAAATCATTTAAAAGTTAGTTTCTCACTAAATTGGGAGGGAGAAAAGACACAGCTGAATCTGCAAAATGCATGACTAGCATCTGTAATTTTAAAACCTTATTTATCATGCACCTGAGGTAAAAGTTTCAGGAAGGAGACAGTTAAAAAATGTGACTTTAGTAAGGCTTGCAGATTTTGCACTGAGTGCCCTCCTGTCTAAGGGAAGCAAAATGTATTCCCAGATTCTGGGGTGTTTGTAATAGCCTTTGTCATCTTGTATATGACAGAAACATTATATGAATATTTAGGGACTAGTTCTCTTGCAGATATAAACAAACACAGCAATATCCTTTACTACTGCCAAGAATTTTTGGTGGTAATTTAACAGAGAGGAAATTTTCATAATTGATTTTTGTTGTTATTGCAAGGGGCAGCTGGGATATACCACTGTAATAAGAGTAACCATCCAATACATTCACTAGTGCCCTACCAAGGGTTGCTTTTAAATCAGTTTAGAAGAGTAGCAGAGGAAAAAAAATGAGCTTCAGCACAGTCAAGGAAGCTCTGTAAAAAGCTTTTTCTGATAATCAGAAAAATGCCACTTCATGTACAAATGCTTCATTGTGTAGCAAAAATGCAGTACAGACAGTTCTATGAGCAATGCTTTTATTTGTTACTCAGTATTAGAGTAACGCATACATCTGAGATTGCAGTTGCTGTGCGCAAACACTGGATTTTTTCCCTACCCCATATTCACGTTAGAACAAATTGCCACTGCATCTAGTTAGACTTCTCAATGAACATCTTCTAGAGGGAGAACTGGGCCTAAGGGATATTTTTGTGGTTCAGGTCTAGCTATTATATTGCTTTATCATTTTCACACCTGATTGGGTTACGCACTTCTGACAACAAAATCATATCTTAATAAGCAGTTTATGACTGAGCAAACGTCTGGGGTTTATATAGGTTTTGCCATGACTGTTCAGAAAATGTAACTTTGCTTAAATCTTTCTAGGTCACGATTGCTTGGAAATGTGCAATTAAATCTCTCCCCTGCCCATGTATCCATACTAATGAATGTGACATCTCCCAGCCAGGTGTCAGGGCACTCTGAAAGCTGGTCTGTGTTTCAGCTTGCCTTGCTCTGGGCTTTGACTTTCTGGGAGATGTTTTTCCCTGTTTGGGCTCAGAGGGAGCGTCAAAGCCTACATTTAGCTCCAGTCCTTGAAGATGAAATTTGATAGGTGAATGCTGATAGATTACATGAGGAGAGCTCCAGGATACTTGCTGTGCTGCTTAAATTGCTTTTCTGTCATGCAGCCAGGCTTGTGCACCTAGACAGCAATTGTTATATTTTCAGTGTTCTTTAAAAGCCAAAGACCCCTGGTACTAGCCTGGGTAGCACCCCCTGAGCTGTATGTTCCCTCAGATAGATTTCAATGACTAGTTTTTAACTTCTCATTAAAAAACTAGAGCATTAGTTTCTCTGTAGGAATAAGTCAGGGCAAACTTAATAATTTTAAGTATTTCCAGAAATGCCATTATATCTGCAATCTGCCATTTTATATATGGCAGCCTTCAAAATATGCCATGTAAACTTGAGGTTGGGCAAACTGGTATGGGTGGCATGCTGTGTTCCTGAAAGTGGCAGAAGTCTCTGAGACAGTGAGGTGCAGAGATCCTGAGGAGAAGGGAGCAGTGGGGTAGCCACATCGTCACACCTGAAGCTGCTCTTTGGTGGTGGATGTTCGGCTCCCTGCCTGTGCCAGGGCACCTGGGGAGCATGTGCTCTGTGAAAGCTAAAGGGCTGAAAGGCTGGAGTATGGAGCATGCTCTGACGTGCTTTTGACCATGCCTGCTGGTCTCTGGTCTCCAGTACCCCTGCAGAACCGGCAGGATTTTGTCTATTGTCAGGAGCCCTCTTTCTCCTTTGTCGGCATGCCCCAAACCTTCTGTGGATGGGAGGCTTGGGCTGGAGAAGGACTGCAATGTTTGAGGGTGGAGCTGCTCTTCAGGCAGATTTGGGAGGGTTTCTCGGGAGTGGGTCCTCTCAGGTGCATTGTCACAAGTATTGCTGTTAAAAGTGTGTAGTGGGATAAGCACAACAGTGCATGTCGTGATTGCATTTTCAAAGGCAGAAAAGGAAATTAGAAACTCCTCTCTTATTCTTGAGAAGAAACCAACTTTTCCCAGAGGAAGCTGGTAAAATCCTGGAGGAGAATCACCTTGTTTGGAGAGAAATGTGAAACATTTTATTTTAGCTTAGCTTTCTCCCAGACACACACACACACAAAAAGATAAATGGAAAATGGAAGGAACTAACTAGAGCATGCTGAATAAAAATGTTTCACGTGATGCTGGAGCAATGCAGTAGGTAGATCCTGTGTAAGCTTCTTGTGGTTCAGATGAAAGTCCAGATCTTTAGCTGATGATTCAGTATTATGAACTAGCAGACCTTCAATGAGGTCAGTTGTTTTAATGCATGAGGATACCCCAAATTTATTAGGTACTTGGCTGATAGATGATGAACATAGGGCTAGCACGCGTATAAGATGGCATAAGCTGTGGGTCTCCATCTACAGTCTGGCATGTGCAGAGCCATTCTTTGAGTAGCTCTAGAGAATATTTTTCGTCTTTCAGTGAAAGGTGAGGGCAACAATAGTTACAATCAATGCCTAGGACTATTTTCTGTTTTATCTAAAGGATTCAGTCATGATGTGGGGCCTCTTGGATGCAGTCAGTAAACCATGTTTTATGTCCAGGACTACTTCTTTGGGTATAGTTGTGATAGCACAGATATCCCTATCTGAACGTGGCCCACTGATGCACTGGGAAGTCCTAGAAGTACGACAGGAGACCCTGATTGCCACCTGTGGTTCTGGTTGATGAAAAAGCATCATGAACATTTGGAAGCTCTGCTAAGGGAGTTCTCTTGATGAAGGAAATCCATCAGTCCAGGTGAATGGTATAGTCCAGCCAGCACTCGATACCACACTGCTTAACACAGGCAGTCTCTCCAACTGTTACCCAATTTTCAGTTTGCGCTTCTGCCTAGATAAGTGCTGAGACCTTGAATGCGAAGCAATGTGTGGGTGGCAAAGATGGATAAACTCCAGAGGCACATGCCTTTGAGGTTGGATCCCATTGTATAAGTCCACGTATAATTCCAGGACCTTGCAGCAGAAGGGTGGTGTGGGCCATACTGAGATAACTTGTTTTGTTCCTGCAGGGATGTAACCTACAGTCTTTCAGCATCTCATTCCTCAGGAAAAGGTTAAGCTGGGCTCAGCTCCCAGGTCCTGGACTGGACCTTTTATTTTCTTAGTATGGTGATGTGTGCTCTCTGCTCCAGCGGTGGGGCTCCCAGATGTGCCAGCAGCTGCACAGTGTGGGGGAGCAGCCCGTGCTTCTTCAAAAACTTTGTGGTTGATTTTTTCTACTGAAGTAAAAACTGTAGCCAGATATATGGGACCAAAAGATTTGCAGTATTCAAATTTCTGAACCAATAATCAGCTTTGCTTTATGTATTATGTATGTTGCAAGGAACTGCGTCGCAGTGAAAGGGAATAAATAAAATTATTTAAACAGAAGCGTGTCCAGTTACTGCCAAATGAATAGACCGGTTAACATTGCATAATACTCATAAAGTGCATGCTTTTTTTTCTGAAAATCAGATTTTCTAAAAATAGATGAGGACAGGTATGTCTTATTATATAATGAGATGCTGCCAACTCTTATGTTATAGGAGTTTTCCCTCTGCTAATTTTTCTTTCCTTTTCAGAAAGGGAAAATTTCATTTAGTAACAGTTTGTTCCTGTATTTGCTGATCACTGCAGTCTTTGGTACCCAGTGCTGCAGCAGATTGCATGATTCCTTTGTTGCCTGTGGCACGGCTTGATTGAAGGTACAAAAAGGAATTGTGGTGCTCTAATTAATCAATTTTAAATACATGTCTTCCCATTTCAGCCATATATTTTCCAGCACTCAAGAAATTTTTCTGCTTTTCTCTTATATGAGCCTACTGAATATTGGTTTTAAATCCACTGGAAGCTTCTCTGGAAGCTCAGCTCTGGCCACAGCTATGTGTGGTGGCCGTGGAGAAACCCAGCGGTGAGCCAGGCCTGTTCACCCTCGCTTTGCGGCAAAGGGAAGTAGAAGTATCCTACAGATGCCCGAGGCGCTAGTGATGACGTGTTATCTGCCCCTTTGAACCAGCTTTATAGTGCTAAGCTGGAATGACTTTTTTCCCTTAATTCTTAATGTCTCAAGCTTACGTACCGCCATGGGGAAAGGGGAAAGCTAAACAACCTGAAATCTGTGTGTATTTACATCTAAATGCGCACACATGCACAGAGAAGATTCAGGAGGGTTTATATGTAACATATATATGTAACATACCTGACGTGATTGATGTGTCTCTTTCTTTATTCTGTCAAGTGCTTAGTACATTTACAAGCAAAATAAAAGATCAGCAATGCAGTCCACGGACGAAGAGGGTGGTGAGCATAAGTGCCTGCCATGGAGCCCATGCTCAGCCAGGTACTTTGGTGTGGTCCTGCCCTTATCTCTGCGTGATCCCACCAAGGCAAGGGGACTGGCAATGCGTTTAAATAGGGTAGGTGGAACCACTATTTCGCTTTTCAACATCTATGGAATTAAAGGTATGGAATTAAAAAAAAAAAAGGGCGAAAATATAGTTGTACTTGATTTGGCTTTCTTTTTTCTTCTCAATGATATCTTCTGGCTGGTTTGAAGTGTCCTTTTCGTCCAGCAGGTTTTTTTCACTGGGCTGGTCACATCTTGTCCTGCAGGTGCCATGTAGAGTGGTTGGGTTCTCCTCATGAAATGCATGAAAAGTTGGGGAGACCAAAATGAACTGAAGGGCAAAGACAGCAGAACATGGTCTTCTGGACCTTTTCAAGGGGTGGGCGTTGGCAGCTGTCCTGCCTGGTGTATGAGTGTCTGGCACGTTTTTCAAAGTTCTTGGATGAAGGACAAAGTTTCGAGAGCGACTTTCCCACCTTCTCTTTTTAAGTAATCCCACAACTCATTGCTCAGAAGTTTTAGTTTAGTGTTCAAAAAAATGCTGATAAGTACAGCCCACCCCACTGTTTAATACCATTTATTTACCCCGGGCTTCTATGTCATTGCTTTTTAGGCCATGAATTTCAATCTGTGTATCTCTCCTTTATGGGATGTGCTTGGGGTGATATCAATGAGCTTGTTTATATGGGCGAAATCCCATATAAGCCTGGTTTTGATGACCAGGTTTGGTAGCACCCATGGGTGGCCTGTGGGTTTGACCATCAGCTCTGCCTTACGTCTTGCTAAAGCACTGCCTTGTTCTCAGCACCGGTGTCCCTACGATGCCGAGTTTTCTTGCAGTGCAGTTGTTGCTGCTGGTGGTCGTGAATAAAACTACAAGGAGAAATGTTGTTTTGCGGGCTGTGAATTATTTTCTTTAGTTATTGCTGGTGGCGAAGGCAAAGGGCTCTGGTCTGTTACCTCCTTCCTTTCAAGTCAGTGTTATGCTAATGTCTAGATATAACCACTGAAGAACTGTCATTGGTAGTTTGTTGCTTATTTATTTGCTTTTTTTGTTACATTAAAGATCCCATTAATTGTGTCATCTTTGGTTATTATATTAATAGAGCTAAGATCAATTACTGTAACTTGATTTAAAGGAAAAAAATGCTCCTCGTAACATAATGTGGCACCACTAAATCCATTTAATCTTCTTAATACAAAATACCTTTTTCTCAGACATCTTCTCTTGTTTTTCTAGTAAGTCAGTCTAATCTCAGCTTAGGTATAACTCACAGGAAGCTTTAGTAAAAATTTCTGTCATTTTGTAAGAACTCAGTTTATTGTTTTCTTTTCAAGATTCATCATCTTGCTAATTGTGTGCTGAAATATACTACCACTGTACAGTATTATAAGGGACAGATATAAGAGGTATTGTGTGTAGAAGTGGTATGGCCTTTAATTTCTGACTTGAATTGCTTGATAGAAAGTAAACTTGCTGGTGCATAATGGAAAGAAATCTTTAATTGTTGTAAAGGACATCTGTACACACTCTCAGTGCCCAAATTAATTCAATTACAATTTCTACTGTTGTAGAAATAGTGTATTTATTTTAGAATACGGTGAGAGTTAAATGGCAATTGCTAATGTTTCTGGGTAGGTGCTGGTACAATATCAGAACAAAATATGAGCATCGTGTGAAGGAAAATTCCCAAATGTGCATTTTAGTTTCTTTTCTCATTTAAATAGTGGACTAACTTCCAGTGGAAAATAACCAAAACGTGCAACTATCTGGCAATGTTTTGAGGAAATATTTTCATTGCTCTGTTTCAGAGAGAAATTAGAATTATCTCTAACAAAAAAAAAAAAAGTGAATTTCTGTCTTCATCCCCTCCCCAACCCTGCCACCGCATTTCCCCGTTCCTGGGCAGGAAGCTACAGGTGCTGTTTTTGCAAAACTTTGTCAAGACTATTTTAAATAAAAACGCTTTTATTTTTCTTACCATCATTCAACACAAAGTGAGTTTGTTGGCTCAGTCAGTTTCCAACTGGGCAAATTTCCACAGTGTTTTTTGAAATAATTCACAGCTGGTATCAGCCCTGAAGCCATTCTTTCGGAGGCTCCCCGGAGAGCAGCCCGAGCTCTCGCCGGGATGCAGGATAAACCAAGGCTGCCTCCAGAGCTGAGTCCTTTGGGTTTGCATCTTCATGGTTCGGATGAAGGAGCCTGAGAAAAACACCAGTCCCATACGTGAGACTTGCTATGCCTGCTCTGTCAGGAAAATAATGGAGTTTCTGTTGTGGTTTACTGGTACTTTATCAGCAAGCGGGAAAGATATATGGCTCCTAAATCAATTTTACATCCCAAATGCAACTGAGATTTGGCCAGCTACATCAGGTGAAGAGATTTCCTTCATGGCTGGGAATATCTGTCAGATAGCGTCTGTAGTATGCCATGTTAAAATATTTCTGCTCAGAGGAGTTTTAGGTCTTGTTATAGTCAGTATGCTAGTGATGCAAGTCTAAATGCTATCACCCATGATTTCCACATTTCTCATGATAAAGCATATAAAAATAAGCAGATCAGCTGCACACCTACTGCCGAAAGCTTGTGTCTGTGTATTTGTCAAATGCTGCATGTATACCTTATGATTTAGCTTAAGGTGCCTGCATAATTTGTGCCTGCAGCTCTTAGTGTTTGCTTCTAAAAGCTGTGTGCATTCAAAATAATTTAAAATGATTCAAAGTTAATTAGTCAAGATTTAAATTAATTCAAGCATGAAATATTTCTCTGGGGGCACAGATTGAGGAAGTGGCCAAAGCCAAGGGAAGGGGCAAATTAAATGGTTAGGTATGCAGCATTATTTGACCTGCATCCACATAAACCTGTCTTTAGCCATGTTTTAAGCACGCGTTCTGTAATTGTGCTTGTTCCTTCAGTCATTGCTGGCTTGGCGCTTTGAAAATATCTCTGTTTCAGTTTGAAGGGTTGATAATATCCAATAATCGGTACTGAAGCATCAGCCATCTGACCAGTGCTGCAGTTCTCCAGCAATGTGGGTTATGTTTGTATGTGTTAGTGTGAGGGGAGGTGTTTCCCCAAATCCCCTCTCCCATCCAAGCTGTCTGCCCTCTGATTGCCCCACAGCCTGCTCCTCCCCTCTGACTCTGTGCAAATTATCTGAGGATGTGTGTTTTCTGAAGGTTTATTTTGAGGAATGATTCTTTTAAAGGAATGAGATTGCATGCCTGAAAGTAGGTTAGTTTGTTTAGAGTCTTATTTATGATTGTAAATGGCATGTGTGATTTTTTGCAAACAACTTGTGTCTAAAGTGTAAAAAGCTTTTGACAGAATCTATTTCATGTCTTTGCAAAAATACAGTTTAAAGTGGATGGTTCAGTGGCTAAGAAGCAACTGTGGATATCAGCATCTGGACTCTGATGCTCCCCCCCGCCCCCCCTTGAATTTAGAGGCATGCAGTGTTTGTGGTTTGTGCAGCAAGGCCGTCTTCATTTTTTTTGTTGTGTCATGCAAGGAAGATCTTGTTTTACTCAACATGGTAGTAATTAAACTTTGGCTCTGTTAAACAATTTGAGTTTTACTCAAAGGCACAGGAGCAAGCAGGTCATGATCTGCAGAAATGATGTAAACCCACTTCTCTAACACTTTAGTCATTCTTCTGACTCCATTTAACTTCAAAAGTAGCTTTGTACATAGGCTGTGAACCATTTGGCCCAGTTACCAGCTGTAAGAAGCACAAAACTCTGTTAGTACATTCACTTTATACTTTTGCCAAGATCCATCAAAACACTGGGATAACTTTCTGTAGGTACTTCATAACCTCTTTCAGGCATTTCCCTGGATGTTATCTGATGAGCATTACCAGATGTAATTACCAGCCATGAAAAAGGTGTTTCACCACCTGTAACTCAACATTGAGGGTCAGCGTCCTAGAATCTAAGCATCTAGGATATGGCAGTACAGAAGTTAAACGTGGGCTCTCCTAGATAGTGTCCTGGTGAGTATTTTGTTACTATTGGTCATCAGGTCTACGTCATTCAATGTAAGAGAGGGAGAGAGATGGTAATTACTGAATGAGTTGAACATTCAGCATATACGTTTCTCAGAATTTGGTGAGAGAAGTGAAAAGTGATTTTTCTGTTACCAACAATGAAGTATCGTTATTTCTGTGGCCAACTGGGAAACAGAAAGCAGCCATATATGGGCTGAAATTCTCCAAAGAATGTGCAATAAGTAGATAGTTTGGAAGAAGGCTCTGCAGGGTCTCATCAGCACAGCATTTTGGGAGGGAGAGGAGTCTATTTCCAGCTCAAGAAATAGCACCACAGGACTTGTTTATTTAGTGTGGAGAAAAGACTAAGAGGAGTAAGCTCTTAAAATAATAATTTCTCTCTTCGTGAAACAGTGTAGCAGTAAAATTGTGGTCTGTTGGGAATTGGTGTTTGTTTTGGTGAGGTTTGGTTTGGGGGAAGGAGGGTGGCTTTTCTGTTTTGCATTTGGAGCCTCCTGTACGTGCTGCCGGAGGCGCTCGGCGCGCTGGGCGGCACGGCAGGAGCAGCCTGTGCCACCCCCGGGTTTGGCTTGCGGAGGCGGGCAGGGCTGGGCCCTGCACGGCTGACTCCTTGAGAGCTGCTGAAACCGCGCCTGCCGCGTGCCGGGTTGGTAGCGTGGGCAGCAAGAACGAGGTGGCAGAGGCGCGAATGCCCAGCGCGCCCCGCGGCACGGGGCTGTTTGCCAGGGAGCTGGCTCTTTTCGGGAGTTACTCGCAGGCTTAGAGATCGGCTGCCAAACTGCGGGTTGCCCATTTTGCTCCCTTCCCATGGCCATGGAAATCTAGGGCTTTGTGGGGTGTCCAGCAGTTCTGCTCTGAAACCTGAAAGTGTTACTGGACGTAGTGGCTGTAGTCCAGATGTGTTTTGCTTCGCAACAGCCTGAATAGAGCAAGGGCAGTAGCCAGGCAGCTTATGGCATTGACTTTTGGAGGGTGTGCAGCAATAGCCCAGTTGAGAGTTGCCCAGGGACTAGACTTGGAAATGCTATAAAATCTGGAAGGCGACCAGATTTTTCCAGTACGTGTGTTGTCAGACCCTAGGGAAGTCTAAATACAGACTGGACACAAGTGCCCTGAACGGTGCTAACATCCTTGAGAGCGTTCCAGGCAAAGGGAGGGGAAATGAAGTCTCTCCTACTTGCCTGTCTTGTGTGCCGTCTGTGGTCATTGTGAACAGATCATCAGCCTGCCTTGGCAAGGTCCATCCAGATTTCCCTTCCTGTCGCTTTCTAGAAACTGTCCTCAGAAAGGTAACAAATGGTGAGGGGGAACTGCCACTCTCACAGGTCTTGGAGGGGCTTAAACTGACCCTGATGACTTCCTTGTAGTAGTTGTAATTGCTAAAAGAATAATTTATACTTCCCTCATGGCATCTGTTGTAACAATCGTGGATGGATGGAGAATAAGGACATCCAACAGGAAGAAAGAAAATTAATGTGCTTTCAAAATTTTCCCTGTAGGTTTTCTTTTCTTTTTAAATTAAAGTTTTTAGACAAAAGTAGTCAAAGGTGTTTCTGTAGGAACGTCTGTGTTAATAACTTTTAAAATTTACTTTTCAAATCTAGATCATTGACAAGGAGATTAATCCCTTTGTGGACAAGTGGGAAGAAGAAGGACAGTTCCCAGCACATAAAGTGTTTAAAACCCTGGGAAAGGCTGGATTCCTTGGTGTGGATAAGCCAACAGGTAGGAGAGTGTACAACTCCTGAGTGTTGATGTTGACGGTGATAGACTCATTACATTATCTCAGATTGCTTTTGCCCCAGCTCAAAACATGGTTTGGAATTCAATGAAAAGTTTAATTATATTCCTTGGTCACAGGCATGCTGGTTACCAACTATGCAAATACAGAAAATGATGTTGCTGAGTGCTCAGGTTGATATTCTCCTAAATATAAATGTTAAAAACCTGCGTGACTGTTATTTTAAAGTCAGTGAAATGAATGTAACTTCAATTTTCAACATACAGTCTGTATAATTACTTTTCTTCGGGATCTGGACACATGGAATAATCTCAATCTCCATGAGAGAAACCACAATTTGAAGGCATTGAAAGAGGTGTAAGATTTCGCATAATATACTTCCTTAACCTGTAACCTTTACATCATTGTAATGTACTCTGTCTTGCCATTCAGAGGATGAGGTTGGTGTGGGTTTTAGGCCATTATATCCTAGACTGTCTTTAAAATTTAAAGAACAAGAAGCTGATGATATACACGGCAAGGACAGAGCAAGTTTCATGTGTACATATATATATTGGTGAGGAAAAAAATCAAGAAGTCCAGAGGAATAGGAGGTATTTCTGGTCTTCAGCACATATTCCCCTAGTTTTTTTGTTTGTATGCAATGTAATATATACTTATTTTCTTTTCAATGCTACTGTTACATGTTCCTGTGAGAATTCTCTGGGGTTTTTTCCCCCATTTTTTTATTAGTGGTTAAAAAGTTTAAAATAAAAGCAAATTTGCATAGGCAAACTTTTGGCAATTGTGGTGAATTCAGAGCAGCCCAAAGTGACAATGTTTGGACAGTTAACTGCAGATAATCGTCTATATGGAGCATTTCATACAACCTTAGCTATGCCGCACCACGTCATTGTGTTGCTAAGGGACAGGGCTTGAACTGTGGAACAAATTATATCTTTTTACCACTTTCAGAGGAAATATTTCCTCTTGAAATGAACTTTCATATTCTTACACATTCCGACGTGGAAGGTTTTTTCTCCAGCTGTCCAGCTGTTGGAGCTTGCAGAACTGTTTAGCTGTGATTGTCTGACAAATCCAATTAGGTCTGAGCTGGTATTTCTTTACAAAAATGCTGACAGTTTGAGATTATACTTCAGATCTATTTAAAGGACAAATAGGATTACAGAGGGAGGGAGAAAACCTCCTCTGCCTTCTGCTATAATTGTTTGATAGGCAGATTTGAAATCTGTCTCGGTGGGGTCTCCTTCACACTGCCAATGTTCATGTTGGTTGTAATAACGGTGCGCTGCACTGCTGCCCGACTGCAGCCCCGTCTTCTCGTTACACGCGTCTCAGGGCGTGCAGAGGCCTTGGCTGGGGTAAGGAACCTCAGTGCCGAGCGTGCTGCACATAAAATACCGTGGAGGTGGGAACTTTGTATACAGTCACAAAATAGCTAGGACAAGAAATAACATGAGTGAAATCTAGTGAAGAGGGGACTTGCGGAGGCAAAGATGGGCACAGAAGGTCGCACGCACTGACTACGCTTGTTATACTTATGATTAAGAATATTTTAAGCCTTGGCTTTGACGCTTGTATCTAGCTGTTAATCTAACTTGTTGGGCCTCTGCAGCTGCATTTTATAAAAGCTATACAAAACTGGATCAAATTCTCAGCGACACAGTTCTGTCTCAGGTCATCTTCTGGAGCAGGGTATTGTTGGGTGCAGAATATGCACTGACTCCCTGTAAGATGCTGCCTGTGCAGCATTCGGTTGTGCAGCAGAATGTCACCAGAACGGTGAATGTCACTCTGTAATGCTGCAGTACCGCCAGGCACATCCTGAAACCACTGAAACTTTCTCCAGGTGGTTAGCGACACAGTCAGGTGTGTAACAGCGCGGTCTCGACCGCAGGACTTTGGCAAAGCCTGAAATTCTTCATCCTTCTGCCAAGTGCTTATGCTTGCTGTGATTGTGGTTAGTGTGTACTGGTAGTAGTAATGAAAAGAAAAAAAGATATATACCTTTTGTACTCTGCTCAGCCACTTCTATTACTTAACTGCTGTGCACAGAGGAAGAGAGATCTGAAGAGATCTGAGGAAGCCAAGAGCAGCTGGCAGTTTTGGGGGGATGTCGGGAGAGGTCTGGAGAAGGGAGGTTAATTGATTTGAGGGGAGCATTCACGATGCGCAGCCGTGTGAGTAACAACCTGCCCTACTTTCTCTTTCCAGCACAAACCCAAATTATAATTATCATGTTGTATCCATTCAAACCCAGATCATAAAGCATTCTGTTTAAAGAAGACTAAATCTTTCAAGTGAATTCACTTTAGTAGCAATTGCAGTTTTGAAATAATTTTTTCTGATTTTGTTTTCCAGGGTCATTCTGTCGTGTACAGGTTGGGTTTTTTGGGTTTTTGGATTTTTTTTTTTTTTCTTTTTTTACCCCCCCGTAGAAATAATTTTGAAGCTTTCTGATTGGGCAGGAACAGACCACAAACTTGTTTTGCTTAGATAGAAGGAAACATCTGTTGGATTTCAGATCTGTTGAAACTGGACTTTTTCCTGTGTAAACACCATTCCCTTTATGAACAATGAGCTGCTTAATGGGAGTCACGCTTTTAAAAGAAAGTGCCTTACATGTGTCCCTTATCATTGGAAACTTTCTCTGTGTGGAGAACTGATTTGGGGCACTATTTGTATTGCAAAGGCTCCATCAGTTCCCACCATATACAGTTGTGGGCTACAAACTTGGTAGGGTTTTTCCTGTATATTTTTTCCACAGTTGTTTACCCTTGTAGTGAATATTGATTGTAGTACAGTAGTTCAGGATGTTAGTTGGAGGAGTCATGTAAACGCTGTGGGCAAGGCCCAGCCATGTGCACATATTGGAGAATCCTGAAGATGATCAGTGGATTTAACTTAACGCTGTCTGGTCAGTCTTCTGCCAGAGAAGGATTTTTCTTTTTGAACCATTTCTCTGCTCTGGTATCCTTTGCACGACTCAAAAATAGCGCATACGCTGCTTTTCCTTGGGAAAAAGTGTGTGTTGTTCAATTATATTAGGAAATTCTTCCTCCTAGTAAAATACATGCTGACAAAGTGAACATTATTTATGCATAAAAAGTGTCTTTTTGTTCTATGCAAAATGTGTTTTACAGAATTACTCCGTTCAGCCTGAAGTATTTAGTTTGAGGGGAAAAAAACCCCAACATCTCTATGTACTTATTATTCTTCATTTATGTTTACTGTGTGTTTCTCCTCAAATTATAAAGTTTCTGGGATATTGAAGTACTGACCATTCCAAAACTAAGGGCAGAAAATATTAGGGTGGGCAGCAAAAATATTTTAAACAGTCTTGGTAGTTGGCCATTGTCTGTTTTGCTAGGAGAAGTGGGCAAGGCATATTCTTTGGAGTGTTTTATGTACAGATTAGATGAGATATTGGAGTAAAAGCTGAAAAGATCTATGCAGTCATTTGTGATCTTATGGTTTATGAATCAAAGCCTTGGCTGTTGCTAAATTTGAGGATGCGTTGCCAAAGACGCAGGCTCAAAACGTACTGTTCCATGCCTGCATATGGCAATGCAGATGACTAAAAGTTGTTTTTATCAGCTGATGCAAAAGTACAGGAATCCTGTAAAGGCTCAGGGAAAGCAAAGAGGAGGGGAGAGAAAGGTCTGTAGGAGGGCAGTGTCTGCTGTCTGGGTATAGCATCATAGCATCACTGTGAGACATGAGCGATAATGATGCCCGCTCTGGGTATTTCATTAGTGTTTTCACTGGTACTCCTGTAGGAATATTTAGCAGAATGCATTAGCATGTAGAAATAATTATGACAGATATATCCAAATAGTAATCTTCATTTATTCCTGTCAACACTTAGCAGTGAACTTGCAGAAATATGTCCTTAAATATATCAGGAAAATCAGGAAACTATGTGGTAAGACTTGTACATGGATGGGAAAGTATAGTTTTACACTATCTCCTTCCCCTGCTGCTGGGATATGTGCTGGATACGTGACTGGAGAAAGTAACAAGCAGTATGTTCTTGTCACTTGAGACAGATAAGCATCTGATGAAACAAAACAAATGTTTCAAATGATTGATTGCACTGCAATTGGAAAATGATGCAATATCTTTCCTTAAGAAAGCCTGTTTATTGCAAGTGTGTTGAAGTTGGGAATATAGATCCAGACTATCCTCTAAGGTTAATTTCGTTGTTTTCTTCACAAGTATACATTTCTCTGGTAAGATGAGATCTTATGAGAATTTGGTAGCAAAGTCATTTGGAAAGAGTGTGTGGGGTTCTTTCTCTTTCTTTTTTTTTTCTTTTCTTTTTCCCTTTCTGTAATACTAAGCCTTATTATTATATGGAATGAGCAAAAGAAGGACCTGGGAGGTGAATTCTAATGAATTCTGTCACTAGAAAGGGACTTAGTAGTTCAGGTGAAATGGGTTTATGGCTCTAAGAGAGTAACTGAAACAAACTTGCTCAGGTGTATCTATGGATAGAAGCTGAAAGGCATATATTTGTAAGAAAAGAATTCATTTGCCCTAAGCCATTTCTGTATAGTGGGAGTGGACCAGCTACAATGCTTGTGCTTAGTTTAGTAGATTTAAGCATAGCCAGCCGAACTAATTGCTTGATCTCTTTCTCACTACTCAGTAGTAGTTAGTTAATAACAGTTGTGCTCTTTAAGTTTGAGCGAGAAGCCATTGTGCCATGTTTTCAGGTACCAATGAGCTGGTAAATCAGCACTCTGAAATGTTTACCAGCTATGAGATATACCTGGTTTGCAATCAAGAAATAATCTCGATAAGCCTTTAAAAAACAATAGACCAAAATTAGTCACTGCTTTATTTGAATCAAATTGATGACAAAGTTAGTGATGGATGGCAGTGGCTTGGAGACCTTGATCAGATAAGTGTAAGAAGTTTCAGGTGCTTATCTGACCTTCTTAATTTGGTGGATTGGATTGATATCTCAGGAAAACTGGTTTTTGTATGTGTAGATACAAGTTCTGTGTGAGTGAGACTTTTTTCCCTCCCCTCTTGTGAAATGCTGACAATGCAAGTCCCATTGAGCATCTTGCAAATGCAGGATGAAGTGCAGTTGAAAATGCTGCACTTCACAGATCATGAGATATTTCTGATCAGGCAAGGAAATGAGCACTTGAGTTCATCTTTGGTTTTTCTTGACTCTGCACATGACTTGGAGACACGAGTGCTTCATTCTTTGTGGCTGGTTAGAAGCGCAGCAGTACCTCTGGGAATAGCTTGTTCAGCTATCCACAGCAGTTTTGTAGAAACATCCAGCAGAGAACAGACTTACTGAAGGACAGCGAGTCTTTGTGGAAGAGATAATCTTCCTTTAAATGTGTTGTTGATAGAGGGATCGGATTAGTTCCTGGGATTCTGCTTTTGTACTTGAGAGAAGGCAAATCCTTACACCTGTGACTTGTAATGCAGGACACGGTAGTAACTCATCCAGTTCAGGTATGCATATACCAGTACCTTAGGGGCAGACTAGGTATTTTGAAATCCTGTATGTGCACCATGACATAACCAATTACAGGTTATGTCAAAATGGTGTTGAGAAGGAAGTTAAACATGCCTCTTTCCTGGAAGAAGTTAGAAATACCTAACTGGGAACAAATGCTCAGCTATGTATGTGCAATTAAGTGCTTGAGCTCTTGACAGACAGTTCTCTCACGGCATACCTGCCGTGCCAAATTCGCTTCTGCGTATCACAGGCTTTGCACAAACTGGCAGATCCACATGGTGTCTTGAAGCTGACTGGGAGCATTTAGTCTCCTTTTGTCGATAAGAAACAGTAGATAAGAAGATAAGATAAGAAGCAGCTGTCATTATTCGTCCCCATTCTGCAGGACGTGCAGGGTTGTGCTCTGGGTGGTGCAGGAGAGTCCGTCCTTCTCTCTTTGCACTTTACTTTAGGTTAAGCATGCACCAGCTTGAGTGCTTTGTATAAGGCTAGTTAATGAGGTTTCAAGGTTGCACAAAACTGTATGGATTCACATACCAAGTATGTGTCTTTAGAAAATGCAGATGGAAAAGCCGGGGGGGAAAGTAAAGGTACAGCTGTGATGTTGTTGGAATGTCACACTGAAATGGAGTGTCAGTGAGAACCTTGGTTTCCAGAATCCAAACTGTGGTCCTGTCTGTTGCCTAACTGGTTCTGACTTTTTTATGTACTGATGCCTCAAGCTTCAGGACAGATGAATCTCATCATTAGCTAGAGTTTTCTCTTCTCTCTAATGCTGAAGTTGCAACAATAATAGTTTTCTTACTTCTATAAAAACATGAGAGGAGGAGCTGGATACTGCTCTGAGGTCCAGATGCTGAATCAGGAGCCAGATCTAACCTGTGGGAGAGAACTCATTTGACTAGTTGACACTGAACTGGACCAAAAGCCAGACGGTATTTCTCAACATAACATCATGATAAAACACTGGAAGAAGCAATCAAGACTCCTAGTAGTATCTTGTGATCATTTATTTGGAGGTCGATCTTTTTCAGAAGCTATGCACTAAACGCTGTTAGATTGAGTTGAATACTTCAGTTAACTTTTGTGACTTCTTTGTTTTATCCTTGTGGGGGGTGTTCTTGTTTTTGTTTTTCTGCTGTTCCCATGCTTGTGAGGGTCTCTGTATATAACTTTGGTTTAAATTTCCTTCTGTTTTGTAGAAAATTGTTGGGTTTGGGGGTTTTTGAAGAGGCAAATCTGCTAAAAACCTGGTGTTCTTAATTTTATAATTGTGAATAGGAAAAGAGTGCACGCTAAGAAGAGCAGCTGAATAGATTAAAGAAATATGAAATATTATAACACATGAAGAGAATACAGGGGTTGAGACATTATCAAGTAAAACACACTGTTTGGGAGTTTCCACTAGAGGAGTTGAGTTTATCCTTTACTTCTGTGGATCTAATGGCAAGACTGTCTCTTGACAAAGCATGGGCCAATGAGTGAGCTTATACTAAGTAACTTTGGTATTATAAGTCTCTCTAATTTACATAACTGTCTTTTCCCAGTCTCAAAAGTTTGATGCTAGATTCTTGACATCTGTCTCATACCCAGATGGCATAATCGGAAAGGTATAAGTGTACCTTTTACGCTTTGAGACATGTCAGTACACTGAGTGTACTGAGCGTGGGAAAATTATCTTTGTGAAACGTAGGCTTGATTCACTTTTACCCATTCAGTTCTGCATCAACAACTGCTGGGAGTGGAGGTTGTTTTCTTTCCTGGGCCTGAAATGGGGAAAAATATTATGAAACAGTCATTCTGAGGTTGACGTGGAAAAATCTCTGAAGAGCTGTTGGCTTGTCAGCTCTTGCAGATCCCATAGGTCAATGACCAAATCACAAACTTTGAATTACATCTGGCTTGAAAAGAGGATTAACAATTGCAGTAAAACTGTGTTGTTCCTAGGTAACTGTTTCTATCCCAAACGTTTGAGCAAGAGAAGAACTGGTGTCCATGCTGTGCAAACCTGAACATGTGTAGCTGAATAAGAAGAAATGAAAGGGAAAAAGACAAGAAATGTGTTTAGTTTTGGTTCTCCTATTCTGATCTAACATTTCTAATCCCTAGTGACCCAGTTCATGCAAAATCATAAGCGTCATTAATAATCTAATCCCTGGAGATCTTGCATAAGCCCTTAGTCACCCCAGCGTCTGTAAGGAAGTTCAGAGGTGCCCATACTAGTGAAGTGCCTTTTCATTCAAGAGAAAAACAGGTCTTGGCAATATCTTTCTCCCTTTCTCACAGGTAGCTAGCACTGCAGCCCCCTTTGTGAATCTTGCCATTACCCTTGCAGCACAACTGTAGGCTTCCCCTGCTGTAAACTGGACTCCTGGGGATAGCACTAATCCTTTTTGGCATTTATCCCAGAAAGGAGGACAGGCAAAGGCATGGACCCTGTATTTGAGAATCTGTGTGTGATGGGCAGCTTGCTTACAGGATAAGTAATGCATGTAACACTTAATAACTTTGTATGCTACACGGTTATAAAAAGATGTCAGGGGAGGAGAGCAAGATAAGGAATTTAGCTCCTTGGGGCTTAATACGCAGATGAGGTTAGAGCTTGCCATTTGCGGCTTTCTCATTTGATGGACTGGAACAAGCGAGTTTTGAGGTAAAGATGCAGAGAACTGAAATTGCAGTGGTTTTAGTCATGCCGTATTGTGTGGAATAGATATCACCATTTAACAACAAACCTGGAAGTTAACCATATCTAGTTATGTGGCATAGGGCTCATGTTTGTACTGCTTTTAGGTCTACTTTGATTTCATTGTTTACCCTCATGCAATACTGATATGCACATCTGATATACTGCATGATATCCTCCAGTAAGTGAAGTAGGAAATGAAAAAATTGGTTTTATTCCAACATACTTCTAAAGTCTATTAAACTGGTCTGAGAAATATTTGAAGCCTACGCTCTGATGTGTTGGCACAACCATGTTGACAGTGTTTTATAGCTTAGTCTAAATAATGCATTGATTTGTAGATTTGTGGTCAGTCCAAACAACCAATCCATGTACCCTCAGTTTCTCAGTTGATTAGTAAATGTTAAAAACACGTGAATTATTTTTGAAGCTATGAAGCATATCTTCAAGCTATGTTGGAGGCAGGAGTGAGTGATGCTTTAAAATTTCAAAACTTGTTCGTTTGACCGGATGATCTGACCAGTGCAAGACAACTGTCTTGGCTCATTTGTGGGGAGACAAACAGGTATTTGGTGCCATCATAACTTGAATTGCATTATTTACTGTGTGCTTTGCAACTGAGGATTATGTAAACTCCCAAGTGGGGTGTGCAAACTGAGCTGGAGGCTCAGGTGTGTGTGACTGCTCTGTCCAGATGTAATGCATACCCTGTATGGAAAAGTAATATTCTGTGCTGCATAGTACTTTATAGTGATAAGCATGATTGTATATCCATTATAAATTTATATATATATTGCAGTGAAGTATGTTTCATTTTATACATATATTTGTATATATAGAGAAGGAATTTTGGTGATTTTTGTTCTTTTAAAGCTCTATAAAACTTTCAGGAAGGAAATATTCATCTAATCAGTTTGACCAAATGCTGCCCAGTTGTTTTCTTTTAATGTATTTCAAAGGCCTGTCTCTGTTTTCTGCGGAAAGTTTGTATTTCAAATCTTACTATTTAAAATAACACTGCTGTAGCCCAGTGCTGAGGTACCATAAGCGCTACTTAGGAGACTCGCTGCAATAGGGAGCCTTTCTACAGTGAAGACTTCACTTCTTTTTCTGTCAAATAACTGCTACTGCTGCGGGGTTTGCTGGTGGGAAAGCTGCTTTGAGGTGCTCAGAGGTATATGCCTCAAACATCCGAATATATGGAAACCCGCACCCAGATTTGGAGTCAGTAAGAGATTCACGTTAGTCCCTCACACGTGTCGTTCCCGCGAGCAGAGGACAGCCCTCGGTTTGCGACCCAGCCATGAAGCTCCCATGTCTGGGGAGCACCGTGCCCCTGGTGCACCTTCCTGGCCCCAAAGCCGCGGTGGTCACAGACTGCTTGTCCTGGTCGTCTTCTGGGGCACTTTGCTCTTTAGCCAAACAGACTTCTTTTGGGATTCCTACGGTTTCATTCACAGGGATAAACAAAAGTGATAAATGTCATAGTTTAAGGGCTCAAGAATATACGGGCTGATTATTCGCAGATACTCACCAGTTTTGATCAACATTTTTTATTCTTTCCCAGATTAATTTTTTTCATAATTTTTTATTCTCTCCATAGGAGTTGTGTCACATTGTGCCTCCATTGGATGAAAAAGGAGCTGTAAATTAGTGTTCAAAACCACACCACTGTGATTGTTACCCATACCACCTCCCTATAGCCTCAGCCATACATACATACAGCAGAGGAGAAGCATGGGCTCTGCTTCTCCTGCCCTGCTGTTACAAGAAGCAGCGTCTCATTTCCCAGCATCGCTTTGAAATTTGTTGGCAATTACTCATTTCCATAACATTTCCCAGGAGCTGAGGGGTTCGGCAGTGCCTTGGGGCTGGCAGTCTCCCAGGGGTGTCCAGGCTGAGCTGTGCCTGGAGCTTGGACCTACTAGGAGGTAGCTGTCTGTCTACAAGTTTTCTGTCCCAGCCAGTGCTCAGGGTTCTTGCCTGATGCATGAAATTGTTTAAACTGGAGTCGTCTGTACACCACTAAATGCGTAATCATTACTTTGGCTTATTTTCACATGAATAAGGATTATTTGTGGGTCAGAGAGTTTTTACAATTAGTTCATCGCCCTGTTCCTTGAAACCATAAATGGTCTGCTGAGCAGACAACTTCTCAGCAAAGCACTTAGATACATGCTTAAATGTTGCAGTACTTTAAGAAAATAAGATTTGAGAGTGCCCTTTGCTAAAAGAAGAAATAAATCTACAATGTCTTTTTAAATCTATCACAAAATAAATGTTTGGACTTTTTCTCATGGGCAGGATATTCCTGGTGGTTGACAGAATCAACCAGAAAAAGGCTCCTTGGCCTGTCAGCTACTCCTCAAACCTTTGATCATGCAGCACAAGATACCTTTAGCCCTTTTATTTAAATATATGCTTAAATGCATTAAATGTCTGGTCTTACTGCTTTGGTTCCTAAGGGACATGGCTGTGAACTGGTTGCCACTGGATATCAGGTACTCGCACCTCAGCTGTTTTTTCGGATGTAATCTCTAATATCCAAGGAGAACAACACAAAGGTTGTTTCCTGCAAACTATAATCCAGTATAGAGAGGACATTGATAAGATATGATGAATTGATGGCTATTTTTCTTAGAATTTTGAATGAAAGCGAGGAAATGATTTGATTTGTGCTTGAGTTTTTCAGATTTTCCTTTTTTGTGCACCTCATAGGACCAAAAAAGAATATAAGCAAATGTGCCTTTTGAAGCTGCTGAGAGGTTGGCTTGCTTGGTTTTGGGGTGGGTTTTTTTGGTTTGTTTGTTTTGTTTTGTTCTTTTAAGTCCTGCTTAGGTAAGATGCTGTCTCTGCAGACTAGCATCAACATGCTGGACATTTAATGTAGTAGTCTTAGTGGGTTTTGTTTATCTGGTCTCCTACGTGTTTTCATAGAATCATAGAATCACTAAGGTTGGAAAAGACCTCTAACACCCCCATGCCCACTAAACCATGTCCCTGAGCGCCTCATCTACACGTCTTTTAAATACTTCCAGGGACGGTGACTCCACCACTTCCCTGGGCAGCCTGTTCCAAGACCTGACCACTCTTTCAATAAATTTTTTTAAAAGAATGGTGCAGAGATCATCTTGAAGTGGAAAAGCACACAGCTAACATTCAGGGCAAACTGGATCAGGTGTCCCTGCAGTCTCCTTGGGAAGGGGCGCACAACGCAGCGTGAACGCGAAGGATGGGAGACTGTCACAACCCCGAGGCTCTGTGACACAGTACCAGTCGTTAGGGGTGGAAGGAGCCCTGAGCAGGACCCGGTGGGCAGAGTTTGTTGCAGCCTTGCCGGTGTGGTGCGGTGCCGTGCCGGTGAAATCTGAGTAGCTGCCTGGGTTGTTTTGCAGCTGACCTTGTTGGCGGAGACCTTGGGAGGAGATGCGTCAGCAGCGTATTGGGGCAGCGGTGCTGGGGTGGGCACGCGGTGACGGGTTTCAGGAGGAAACGCGGGGAAGAAGCTGCAAGGTGGTGTGAAGATGTTTAAGTGTTTAACGCTTTTATTCCAGGTGTGTTTGGTTTTGTGCTGTCATTTCAAAGTCATGATCATCTGGAGGCAATACAGTTTCACCTTGTTTGAGGAGAAGAAAACAAAAAATAGGAGAAGTGCGTGTCAGCTAAAACAAAAAAAAATCGTGAAAAGGAAGGCTGAATTAAAACTTTTTTTTTTTTATTATTCTCCTTCTGTCCACTCAAGAAATCCTTTAAATACCTTAATCTTCTAGGTTTTTTCAGTAATATAAAGAGCTTGGTGCCTTTTTGCAATGCAGAGAGTTGTTAAAAAGTATCTGTTTAAGTATTTGAAGTGTTGGCCAAGTGCGAAGGACAGTGCGATAAGGAAAGTATTCTTCTAAACACAAGAATTGTACATACACTGAAATATAATACCACTTTTCTGTTTTACAGAATCAGTTTTGAAATCGGACTTCAGTGTCAGGTTTTTCTTTGTTTTATTTTGTTTCTGAAACGGATGCATGGGAGACCATTTGGGACAGACAGAGTATTTCTTGCAGGACAGTGGTATTTCCTGGAGAACATGCCTCATGTTGCCTTTCTGCCTTTCCTGGGGTAGCCTGGAAGAGCTGGTTTCTCAGTCATCTCTAGTGCAATGGCTATTGTTTCCCATAAGACCACAAACCCGCTCTGTGGTCTTCTCTGCTCTGGGAAATGTCTTCAGTGCTGGGAAGCAGGAGCCAGGAACACAGCACGGCTCTGGAGGAGGGCAGGGACTTTTTTTGCAAAAGACCTTTGAAACACCATGATCTGTGTATGTGGACTTTCCTTGAGCCTGTGAAGCTCCAGAAAATGTGCACTTGCCCAGAATCTCAAGCATTTACAAATTAGCTTCACTTGTACAGCTGAACGGGGAAATAAAGGGCAGAATGAATGGAAAATTTCCTTAAATGAGTATCACAGGGGCAGATATTTGATTTTTTTCTGGCATCATTAAATGGTTTAAAACTCTCTGAAGGTGACTTCAGTCAGCATTTCTTCTGCTTCCTATTCTGTACATCAGAGGAAATGAATATGTTACGCTCACCCTGGCTTTATTATTCAAGAACTGGGTCCTCTCAGCAGAGTGAAAGATCAGTGAGTAATAAGCCTGCTGAAAGGAATTTTTTTTTTTTTTTACATTATGTATAACCCTGTGAAACTCATTCCACAGAAGTCACAAGGAACAAAGTTTAATAGGAATCCAGAAGCTATTACATACTTTTATAGATGGTGGGACCATCCACAGTTACTTCAGGGAGCGTAGTTGTATTTCTGATCATTAGCTGCTCACTTACTCAGCTGGTGGATACACCGTTTCACAGCTTCTTGTACTCTGTGGCCTCTACTGGCTCACTAATCCCTCCCCTGCTCTGTGTGCTGGGGTCTAAGTCTGGCATGGGTAAAGCAGCAAGTAGGTGGACAGTAGTAAGTAGGTGGATGGGAGCTTAGTCCCAGCAAGAGGTAGTTTTATGCCAGAAATCTGGACGTTATCTCATGATGTTAGTAACCCTCTGAGCTGGGATGTGGTATAGGGTGTTGGTCACGTCAACCTGCCTGAGAGCAGAGTTCAGCCTTTGGTTATGGCAGATGCTGCTCAGGGGTGGTTTGTGCTGCTCTGGATGGAGTTTAGTGCTTGACTGAGATGCAGGGTGCAGCCCTGGTGCTTCAGTTGGACAGCGTGGGTACCACCGTGTAGTCGGGGAGGATGGCGCATGGCCCTGAAGAGCTCTGGAAGAAGGTCCAATTTTCTTGACTGAAACATTTCTCCCTACCTGTTGACCCATGGGGAGCTTTGCAGCTGCAGGACTGTAATAGAAAGGGTTGAGCGCTCATACCCCCTTGAGAGCCATGTGGTGAGCCCCATCCGAGGCCAGGCTCACGCGGACACCCCGTCAGAGCCCACCAGAGGGAAGATGACCTCAGGCTGCAGCCAGCTGGTCCGGAGCTGCTGGGGGTTCAGGTGGAGCATGGCAGAGCCAGGGCTCATGTGGAAAGATAATCATCTCCTGGGGCACTACTTTTAGCAGGAAAAGATTTGCTCCAGACTCAGTTTTGCCAGGAATGAAAAGCTCAAGTAATAAAAAAACCCCAACCAAACAAACAAACAAAAACCCCACAAAAAAAAAAAAAAAAAAACAAAAACAAACAAAAACCACAAAACAAAAACCAACCCCACCAAACACAAGGGATATTTCAGCTTTTCGGGATCCTCCCCCAACCCAGGAGAGGAAACTTTTAATTTTTGCACTTCCCTCCTTCTTCATATATTGGAATGGTTATGATCACCTTTCTTACAGGTCATTACTATCCATTTTTGTTTTCTAAACATCACCAGTTGTTTTCAGCCACCTCTGTCTACTTGTGTTTTCCCACTGAGCCTCTTATCTCTTTCTTCTTGCATTTTTTCCCCTCTTAAGAGGATTCAGGTGGGTCCTTGTGTTACCTCTCTAACAACTGCTATTGGATCTTTCTTCTTTTTTAACTTACTCTGGAAGGACTGAGGGTAATAAAAATATTATGTGAAAAACTAATGAAATTCTGGGTGTAAGGGGGGAAAAAAAATGATCTTTTATGGTCAGATATTCTTGGCATTACTAAAGACCTTAAGGTCCTGAAGGCTGAGAAAATTGAGGCTTTTTTTTGTCATCTACTTGCTGTGGATTTATTCTTCAAAGCCGGTGCCATTTAAGAGAAATTTAGACACATGGACTTTGCTTTGTGGGGAAACCTTATTAAAGATTAAATCGCATATTTTTCCCTCGAGCTAGTAACATATTGTGTTTCCTTTACCTGATCATATGTTTGTTCTTACTCAATAACCTTTTCAGGAGTTTTATTTTGGAAGATAAATAGAGGATCTTACTCCTTCGGCATTCTAGTAGGGATTTGCTTTCCAAGTCTCTCTTCTCATAGCTGAGCAATTCAGGCTAAATCCTGGTATGATGGAAGTCCATGTTTACAAACCAAAACAAAAAACCTCTGAATCCATTTTATTAGCTTTTGGGGCTTTATTTGTTTGTTTTAGGTAGAATACTGAAGGGTTTTTTCCCCTGTTCTTCTAAGGGAAGCAGCAGAGGAGCAATTTACTCTGCTGTAGCTGATGAAAAGAAGCTGTTAGCTGAGCCTGTCACTCTCAGCGAGTCAGGAAATTCTTTCCACTGTGTCCAGATGCTTCCTGTGCACAAGGCTGGTGTCATACTTGGCATGTGATTAAAAAAAATTTAAAGAATCACACTCAGACTGCTTTTTATTTGGCATTTAGCAGGTCCTTTGGCACCATGGAGGGAGGACAGCCTTGCTGGTTGGACAGTGTCACTGTGCTTGGGGTTGTTTGGAAGAACAAAAAGGAACCATGTAAAATGTAATCTTTTTTTTTTTAGCTGTTGAAAGCCTCCCTTGGCTTTCTTCTCCATGCTACCTGTATGCTGTCCTCCTTGAAGTAATAAACTGGCTCCTATTCTGCAAGTGTCAGGTTCTGCATTGCTGAAAAAAAGTAGTTATGGCAGCTGATGCTTGTAGCGGTGCTGCATTTCAAAGGGAGAGGAGATGCTGTTGGCATCTTTGCACTCTGTGGAGGATTTGAGCTGACCACAATACATCCTCTGACCCCTTTGTAGATTGTATTGTTCTCTTTACATGCCTCTGCATGGGAAAAGTTGTGTAAACCATACGTCCTGGTTTGGGCTTGTAAAACCTGTGGGCTGGTGGACCTGTAAAAGAAAGTATGATGTATTTGCTACCTTTGGACAGGTCTCTCCTGGACGCCCAGTCACTGCACTAATGAGACCTCTGGATAAACCAGATTCTCTCAAGAGTAAAAGCAGTTTCCTGCGCTGTCTCCTTATCTCCTTCCAAACACAGTGCTGGGAATCCTGTCCTCTGTCTCTGCCCAAGTGGTAGCTGGATGTCATCAAGTCTCATAGTCCCAGAGGAGGATGTGGAGAGAGGAGAATACAAGAGGAAACAAATACCAGGAGGAAAATTTTTTAAGAAGGAATCATTTCAACGGGAAATGTTCTGCTCCTTTTGGAGAACTTGCTTGAAACTATTTTCAAGATGCTAATTTCGTTTTATTTCAGTTTTGCATTTATTTCTTGCTACTGAGAATCCAATTTCTTCTCTCCTAGAAGAGAGATGTGTATTTTGGTCTTCGAAAACTGTCTGCTATTACTGATCATCAACTTCAAGTCACCAGCAGATCTTTAATGTACAAAAAAGGTGTTATGAGTTCTGCTGGGTGGTACTTTTAAAACTGGAGGAAACCTCAGTTTTGGAGATGCCCACTGAAGATGCTCCTGCAAACTGATGTGCACGAGAACTGACCTTGCCCATAGACTCACTGCACTGTGTAGCCCCTAAGCCATGCCAGGGATTTCAGAGTTGCACCTGTCTGTGATAGATCAGAATCTGGCCATTGCATAGTTTGTATGGTGCTGCCTACTAAGTTAGGGAAAGGAGGGAAAATGCCAGTTTTCTGTTTGGAAACAAGAGAAATGGAGAGGAACAAAATGAATCGGACTCTCTCTGAGGATATTTTTCAAGCAGTTTAGCTATGTGTCTGAAACATAAAACATGTAAATGTAGAGAATTCAAAAATCTTCCAACTCTGATCTTGCTAAAGCTTTAACAGGTTTTAATTGCACCCAGGTTTAAGGCAAGTGATTTTAAAACAATCTAAGATTCCAAAACTAAAAATAGGAGATTATTACCATTGGAGACTTTTACCATCGCAGTGACCATTATCTAGATCCATAGCATAGTGTGGTTTCTGCAAGGAAAAGTGTAGAGCAAAGTGGGGAGGGTGGAGGGGTGGGGACATGCTACTTCATGCCTGCACGATGGGGAATCAGGAGACAGCATCAGGTCTTCTGTCTTGCTTCCAAGCTGCCTGGGGCTCACGCTGAGTACTGCGGATGCGCCTGCCCTGCATGGCTTTAAAATGTTTTGCCTGGACTTGGGTAGACTTGTGTTTGTCCCTTGGTGTGGTGTGGATCGTCTTCCACTGATGGATTTAGTGAGGAGAAACTGGATAGAGAAGTGGGTTTGTTGACATGGCTGGTAGTTTTGGGGGGTGAACCTGCCCCCTTGCCTGCTGCTCCAGCGCACGCTGCAACAAGCCCGTCTGTAATGAAAGATGGAGAAAACCTCCAGCAGAAGCTTTTGGTGTCCTGCTGTGGAGATGGAGCCGCACACGTGAAGGGAGGTGATCTCTAACACTAGCTACCATCGCTCCCTTCCCTGTCTTTTGAATGAAAACGCTAATAGTGCTTAAAGGGAAAAATGAGTTGATATGTTAACATAATTTTCCCTTCCTTTCAGTATTTTATTGATTCAATGGCTAGTAGTGAGCTGTATTCTGTAAGTGCCTCCACATGCTGAATGATCTCATTTTCCATGTGGGAGTACAGAATAAACTTCAGAACACAAAAGACTGCATGAAAAGGTGGCATTAATTATACAAAATTACCATCAGAAGGCAGATTATTATACAGAACATTCTTTTTGACATTGTGAAACAGCTTTTAATTTAATATTAAGTTTAATCTGACAACACTCAGAAATAACAACAAAGCTCTGCAGTTTAATTTCTGGTAAGGGAATATCCTTAAAGGTAGTTATTGAGGCATACTAACAGTTTTAGGGGGAAAGGGAATTTAAATTAAAGTTCTGCTGAATAATAATGAAGAAGGGCTTAACTGAAATCAGTAATTTTTAGTCATAACATAGCTCGGTGAGAAAAGGTGAAATGGAACAATACCCAAATTCTTCTCAGACTCCCAAATATCTGCTAGCTATGAAGAAGTTAACGTCATGGACATGCAAATGTCCATAAAAGTTTGCAAAAAAAAAAAAAGGGGGGGGGGAATGTTGACATTTAGTTGATGTACTGTTTTAGAAAGGAAGAGGAAAATTAATACAGCAAATAAGAGGAGAAATCAAAACTGAGTGTTGATAGCAGGCACCCATTTGCCTGTGGCCACAGTTGCAAAATGCACAGTAAAGCGAACGCTGGTGAGGTAAGGCTCATGTTTTGCAATTACCCCTGGCTTTGGAGCTGCACAATCCCTTACATGATTCCTTTTTATCTCTATTTATGCCAGAGAAATACTGGCTTATTTCAAAAGGCAAAAAAACAACCCAAGAACTACACTTGCAGCGTTATGAAAGTGGGGTGGAAGCTCTCATAAGGTCATGATTATTTTTGCTTGTGTCTGGAGGCCACCTCCGTGAGCAGGGCCGGTGATGCTGGGTGGTTGGTGGATGCCCACGCGGAGCTCGTCACTGCCTGAGCCAGCTGCCAGGAGGAGGCTTCACAGCTGGGAGCCAAAATGCGGAGTGGCAAAGGCAGTTTGAAGCAGAGCCAGAAACTGGACCTAATTTTAGGGGACTGGGTAGCTGTGATGAACACGGGAGATGGGAAATTCCTGATCAGGATGGTTTGTGTTTGCTTTCAGAAAACCTTGGGGGAATTACTGTAGTCCAAGACTTGAAAGACCCCAGCAGGTGAACCATGCAGAGAAGTGCTTACCTCCAGCATCTCCTTACATACCACTCAGCTTCCCCTCTCCCTCCCCGGTTTTCTCTGTGATGTTTTTCAGTCAAGTTATTTTTGTTGTGAGCAGTTAATTTCAGAAATATGGGGAATGTTTTTAAAACGTTAAAAAACCTTCTTGCTGCTCAGACAGCAGTCTGTGAAATCACTTGACAGGGGTGTTTTTATTTCATCTGACCCTGGAGAATCTGAAGGATACCACAAATTGCATTTTTAATGGTCAGCTGCAATTTTGCTCGTAAGTAATAAATTGCAACCAATCAGAGCATCATTTAGGGCAAAAAATAGCTCAATGAAGTCATTCTGCCATGCAGGGCCAGATGAAAACATCCATGTTCAACATAGGCTTTGAACTCATCATGTTTGTGAAGATGGGTAATAAAAAGCAGAATCAAAGCATTGCTTTATTATTTTTTGTGTGAGATGTGTGTCGTGACCTGCTCTGTAAAGGACAGAAACTCGAGGAATTATAGTTAAGATCATTTTCAGGACGATACTCTGTGAAGACCATATGTCAGTGTTGTCTTGTTCTTGCAGCAGTGCTTTAAACACTGCTGAGACTCTCCGCTAATGGAATATAGCATCCCTGCTGCTTACCTGGGCCTTTTTATCTGCTTAGGGCCGAATATCACTTTTATTTAAATAATGTCTGTGCAAGATAAACTTTCAAAGGCCTGAGTGTTGGTTATTGTCTTTTTCCTATTGAACATCAATGAGAGTTGGGCACGTATTTGCAATTCTAGTTTTTTGAAAATTGAGCTTGTAATGAGAAAAAGGAACTGATGTGATGAATATTACGCTTCCTCTTTGCTTACTTCCTTAGCACATCTTTCCTTGTTGGTTTCTAACAAAGCCTTGAGCCGTGTAACCACATCAGTCGGTCTGCCCTAAGTGTTTAACTGCTGCAGCTCTTTCCTCTCTCCCAAAACGATTACGCTGGCGCAGTGCAAAGTGAGGGGGAGTGGGGCAGGTGGCGAGCCCTGCTCCCAGCGCTTTTAAAGGCAGCATCCGCACTGACTGTAATGAGCCCTGGATTAAAGGGCAGGAAACATCTTCTGCAACTTCTCTGTAACCGAGGGAATCTCCCTGAGCCACCTGTGGATGTGCCAGCTCTGGGGATGGGCAGATATCACCATACCCCCTTTCTCGTCCAGAACAGCTTTTAAAGTTGGGGCAGAGATTTACTGTGGTGAAATAGCACTGATGCTACCTGGGCTGCAGCGGTGGTCGTTGGGAGGGAGGGGGGCACTGGAAGCTGTGTTTTTATAAAGCTGTGATGTGTGTTAGCTTGATTCTTAAAAAAAGGCTCTTACGTTATTAAGTGCTTAGTTTCCTTTAATGCTTTTGGATGTCACCAAGCTTAGCCAGCATAATTTGAGGTCCCAAAGATAACTGGTTCCTGCATGTCTGAGAAAGTCATTAATGGGTGAGAGGAGCCAGACAGGAATGAATGCCGCCAAGAAGAGAAATACAGTGGTGTGAGCCAAAGTCTTCTGCTCTCTTGTCCCAATACCTGTCTTACCTCCTGCTTTGACACGGGCTCGGGCACCTTCGCGTGGAGCTGCTTGCCCCATGCCCGCCGCTGCCTGAGGGCCCGGCGGGGCAGCTGGTGGTGCAGAGCCCCGGGGAGCACGGGGCGGTGGGAGCAGAGCACCTGGAGCGCTGCTTTTCGGCCAGGATTTCCCTTGACATGATGGCAAAGGATACCACAGTCTAATTCTTTTTCCTTTGCTGGGTCACCAGGCAGAGTAATGATCATCACTGATGCCATAAATATTTATGGGAAAAAAATTGCATCCCATCTTCCGCTTTCACTGATGGTTTTTGTTGTCACTGTTTCTCTGCTTATAGTCAAATTATCCGTCCAATTCATTTTTTATCATATATACTCCTCACTCTACGCTTGTGGGCCACTGTAATATTGCATATATTCAGGTTATTGTGAGAAGAATTATGGTGCTATTTTTGGAGGGGTGCTTTTTTACTATGTATTGTGCACACTAGTAATAGAGTGTTTCTGTATTGCTTTGAGATGGTATGTTACTATTGTCAAATGTATTTTTTTTTTTCCTACATTAGTTACACAGCAATGAAGCTTTTTTGGTATTTTAGAAAAGGTTTCAGTGGTTTGTTTTTTCTAAGGAGATCTTTATAAAGCCATTTCAGTAGCTATGCTTTACATTTTGATGCATTTATATGTATTTTACACAGCCTAAATATGTTAAAGAAAAATTCAGGGTCAAGCAGAAGCTCATAGATCCATTAATGAGTTCTAGTAAATGCCCTTAAATCCTTCATGCATTGGGAGTGGGGCACAGAAAAACCTCTCCTGATGCTTATTTCTAATTATTGCTTCAATATTTAATTAGCATGGCTTAGTAGCTGTAATTCTCAGTGCGTTTTTAAAAGATTTAATTTGAAACTGATTGGGCTAACGCACTGAGTATTAGTTACCCAGACCTGCAGCTGTAGGAAGGGTAGGAAGTCGGTCTCTGTGAAGACACTGGGTGCGGTGTCGAGAGTGATGCTCAGGTGTGGCTGAGTAGGCTTAGGGAGGTCTCTCCAGCTTTCTCTCTACCCCTTTTTGTCATCTGTAGAGGGGGAAGAGGTGAGTGGCATAATAGCCTTGATGCTGTGCTTGGCGTTTGTCCTACAAGCAGAACCAAGGAAGCCCTAAGCAGTGGTCTTCAGTCACGTTGTCCGTAACGTGAGCAGTAGTGGCAAGACGTGTTGCTGGCATGCGTACGTGCATACGCTTTGTATTATACTTGTATGTGTGTGTATGTGTATACGCATGTTAAGACACATTATGGAATCATAGAATGTCTCAAGTTGGAAGGGACCCATAAGGATCATCGAGTCCAACTCCCTGCCCCTCGCAGGACTACCTAAAACTAAACCGTATGACTAAGAGCGTCATCCAGACATACATATATTTTCCAGGCTTTAAAGAAGTATAAATGAACAATTTTTATTTTGCCATGAGTTTTAAAGGGAGAAACAATTGCATTGCTGTGGAACATCATCTTTTTTCTGAGGCCCTTTCCTGATTGGGTTTGCAGCTGTGGGTGATCTCTAAGGGAGGCCTTATTTCTTACGGGGTGAGGGTGCTTTTTCTTTGGCTAGTAGACATACTGCTAGTTGGAGATGCTTGTTAATCAGCAAGTGAAATTTCAGTGAAGCATTACAAACTCTTAAGTTTTGCATTCTCACTACTGGGTAGATGGACATTAATGTAAATTTGCAATAAATGTGTCATATTGAAATTTAGGAACTTGCCAGTTTGATTCAAGTGAGGAAGCTTGCTTATGCTTCATAACTCTTGCAATTTTGTGTAAGTGTTTCTTAAGCAATCTCAATTGATCATGAAGAGCATACACCTGAGTCTCCTCGTTAGGTCAGAAATGATGTGGAGGTTCAGATCTCTCCGTTTTAGAAGAATAAAAAGTAGAATTGTGAATGTTTTTGTTTGGGTTGGGTTTGGGTTTTTTTGTTTTTTGTTTTTTGGTTTTTTTTACATTTTCCAAAACAATGCTGTCCATTTTTTCTGCTGATACTTGGTTCTCGCCTGTGTTGTTAGTCCAAGGTCTTCTGTCTTACTGAGTGTTCCGACGTGACTTGTTAGCAGTGGATTTGCAGGCACAGCAGCATTGCTGTGGTGTGCTCTGCAAATCCCGCCCGGCTAGCCATTCCGCCACGTACCTGCAACCCTGCCCAGCAGCAAAAGGTACGGACGGCAGAGCAGAGCGCCTGCCGCCTGAGAAACCGCTCCGCTGCGGGGGGCCTGGTCACGCCGTGGCGCGGGGGTGAGGCTTTTCTGTGCATCGTTCTGTTGGAATGGCAGCATGAACCCCCCTTCTGCCTGATTAAAAACAATACTGTAGTAACTATGATGGCAAAATATTGGCAAGACTTTTTTCGGTGAGTTTACAACTGTTCCTGGTATGGTGGCAACATGTATTTCCAAATGAATTTGGGGGGGTGCCCTGCATTTCGGAGCCCCTTGGCTACTGTAAATGGCAGTAACGCAGTGTGAGGGGCTGTTCTTCACACTGACATCAACACTGTGGCTGCTTTCATGTTGGTGTCCCAACCTCCCATCTCAGGAGGGAATGAAGGAAGCTGTCTCCTGAAATATGTAGGAGATCAAGTGTAGCTATTTTCATGTTTCTTGGAGGAGCTGGAGGCTGAACAACTTGAGTCTGTAGTAGGAAGGGTGACCGCAGTTTCTGTCACCCTTCATATTTAGAAAAAGGAACAGTAAGAGTGCTTACTTGCAGTGAAGTTGGTTATTGAATCTCCATGCATCAGTAGCAATTGAGGATATTCTTAAGTGAGGTGTCTTTTAATCGATTATAGTTAATGCAGTACACAGTACTGACTAGGAAAGCTGTGGTTTATTTTATTAAGAGCTTAGAAACAACAGAGCCCTCTTCCTGGCATGTGCCATGTCTAATGGCAATAAAAAGAACTTAGATCTGTTTTCAACTCAGTCAGCTTAATTTCTTATACTGCCTTTTTTCCCCTCAAATAAAAAATACTGAAATGAACTTTTTTTTTTACATGCTGCCAGAGACAAGTTTTTTTATATATATACATTTTTTTTTTAATAGTCTTATTTGATCTGTGATCTTGATTTCAAACTTTCTTTATAAAATGTCTTTCCATCAGCAAGATGGAAATTTTTGGAAGCTGTTTGTGTTTGACTGTTGCGATAACTTTGCTGTGGTGCTGGACTGCTTCTGCCAGGAAAAGTCCCAAGTAAGTAGCAGCAAACTGCTTTCTGCTGTCAGGGGTTTGGAGTTATCCTTTATGTAAGTGCAAGCAGAATCTGATCCCCTCCTTATTTTAAGAAGTTGATTTCCTTCTTCTTTGTGCTACAAGGCTGCTTTCTGAAATCTGTTTACCACACGTGTTGCAAAGGTCATCACCGTAATTACTAGTGAAAGCTCAAAAAAGAGGGAATTGCCCTTTCCTGTGTTTCAGCAAACTTTCTTCTACAACTCTTTGACCAAACCCAAAATTAACTGCATATTTTACCAACACTGAGACAGATTTGGAATGGGAGCTCTTAGCTGGGCATGTCTTGGCCTGAAAGTTTTTGGCAAACTAATGAGTTCAGGGAAGAAATTAAGAAAGCTCAAAGGATTGATTTGTAGGAGCAATTAAAGAGCTCAGTAGTTGAGCTAGGGAGTGATTAAAGGCGTGTGATTACAATGTATGTGTCAGATGTAAACAAGGAAAGGAGGAGCTGCTTAGGACAGTGGAAGAAAAGGAGAGAAACAGCCTGAAAAACTGCTAGTGAATAAAACGGTGAGATTATTACTTACCACCAAAAGTTGGAAACCTTACTGCTGGAGACACACCAGTTGTATTAAATAGACAGGAGAAGATACGCAGCTGGGACTCATGGGATTCTTTAATTTCTTTGATTCTTTAATTCAGATTTAGCGGCAAGCAGGGGACTGCTTCAGCATGTCATCTGACTTCAGGCTTAATATGGGTAATTAAGTTCCATGCAGTAATCAACTGATCAAATCCTGTACTTGTGGATAAATTAGAGAAGCAGGGTTCAGCCTGTAGATTTACTTCCAACATGAACACAAAAAGTTAATGAGGATAGCAAACTTCTTGAGTGTAGGCTCAATTATTTACTGTAAAAAATTATGTCCCTGAAGGAGGGGAAAAAAACCCAACAAAACTAAGGAAAGAAGTAAAGATACTGCATATGTCTGTATATGCTTTAAAAGACATCAGTTTTTAATTTTTGTAGAGGAACGGTCAGCGCACTACTGTACTCACTGATGGAAATCTGTGTCTTGTTTCAAGACTGAATTTTGCAATTTTCAGCTTCTGGCTGTTGGATCATACATTACCTGCCTTCTCCTGAGTCATTTTGATCATGGAGTCAAGGTAACAGCAGGGAGACCAAGAACTACCATAGCGGTATCAAAAAGTAACACACCAATGTAAGTTTGCTAACCAATATTTGAAGGGGTAGATTCCAGCAGGTTTAAGGCCAGATCAGCTAGCACCTTCCATTTTTGGAGTCGGTGTAGACCGGGCAACCTCATACTGTGTGCTAATGTGACAGAAGTGTGCTTGTGCCTGATCCAGGCTCAAGTTTTACTGTGATGGAGCTGCTAAAACACTGGCCTGATACCAGTGACTGGGGAGTCCTGGCTTCTGCTACTCTTCAGTGGTGCAGCTGTCTGCAATGCTTTCTGTGTTATGATGCTATCTATTTTTTTATGATCTTTTTTATTATTTTTGTTTAAAAACATTGACTTAAATTAATCCTCTACATATATTTTTTCCATTAAACTTGGAAATGCGTTAAAGATTTTGCGTTTGAAATAACAAATCGTAGTGCAATGAGTCATTTCAAATCTAGTTTTCGTAACTAGTGTAGGAATGTCAGTAAGTCAAGATAAAAACAGAGGTAATGGTAAATATTAATGCTTACACATGAAATATGTAAGTAGAAATTCAAGAAATAAATATTCTTTATCTACAGACTACTTTTACATTTAATATATCTGTAGAGTTGGCTTTATTTCTCATGTCTTCAAGTCTATTGTTTAATCATCAGTAAGAGCATCTTTCTTTATAGATAAGATACAGATATAAATAAGTCTCTTTTCAGTGAACAGTGTCGCAGTGTGAATAATGCAAAGGGAATCAGGTTGGTATTGACAACAGGCAGTTTGTCTTCAGAATCTTCATAAATTTGTTCAGGGAAAGTTTATTAAACAATTTCAAATACATGTTTGTAAGTTTGTTTTCTATTAGCAAACAGGCAAAAAGACCATCTGTTGCGCAAATTATTTGCTATAAACATTTCAATCACGTATATAATTCTCAGTAGTGAACCCTCTTGTGAATTTTTTAAATTTTTTTTTTTTTTGAAAGTTTTGCTCTGCTTCTATGAAAAGAAACCTGGCTCATGGTGTCATTGAAAGTAGTGAAAAATGTGAAGTCATTTATCACAAAACTAATGAGGAAATAATCTCAGCTGTAAACAGAGAAAGATAAACAAGAAAAACATCAGTCTTTAGTTTTCTTGTTACTCCCTCTAGGCAGCTTGTAATTCACATTGAAGTTAGAGACTATTTGCGATGGAAAGACTTTAAATTTTGTGGAACAAACCACCAAATCGGTGTGATTTTGTTCATGTCTTTTGCTATTCTGTCATCTAAAAGACCCAAGTAGGGTATTAAACAGACAAATCTGAAACTTCCTATATGGAGTTTGGATATGGGACAGGGAGGGTTTCATATACATCTAGCCTGATTTTGCAGTATTCAGACAGTGCATCTGTTGTGATTAGTGACACTCATTAAAGAGTATGTGGCTATTAGCATTAGAAAAAAGGAGGTTTTGAGTGGAACCATACCCTCTTGCCACAAAGGTTCTTTGAAAGCTGATGTAAATATTACAAGTTCATTTAAAAAAAAAAAAAGAAATAAGAAGAAAGTATCTTTCTAAGAATTAAAAGTAGGGACCCGCTATGTTGTGCAGGGAGACAGAGTAACCACTGAAGTATCCTGTAGTATAATTTAAACCAATCTGCCACTTTTTAGTACCAGTTATTTCCTAACTCTTTCTGTTGCATTCTGGCAGTTGCGATTGTTGGCTGAGGGATGGGGAGCAGGCCAAGGATGCTCAGGCTGAAGTACCGGCAGCGCTGCTGCCAGCAGGACGTGGTGCCGGTCACCGCTGCTCCTGCAGTCCGGCTCTGCTGGCTGGCTTCTGCTTGCGGAAGGGGCAGGGGTTCCTGCTTAGGGATAAGCTGTTCTCTTCAAACCAGTCTTCACAGTGGGATGAGGAAAATGACAGTCCCAGCTGGTGAAAGTCCCAAATCCGGGTTTGGGGTGGCAGTCTCTGCTGGGCTGCGTGCCCTCACCTCATGGTTAGGTTTGTCCTGTGTCCTCCCATTTCCATGGAGGCCACTCTTATACCAGACAAGGTGATGGGATAGCAATAAAAAAGTGTAATCTATTAAAGCGTGCAACTAGATGCCTGGCTGCAAAATTGGAAATGCAGAAAAGATTTTTATTTTTTTAAATTCTGGATTTAACTTAGCAAGAAGATCAGTGGTGTCCATATCACTACCCTGGACAATGAACTCTGGCAACTTCTTCTCTCCACCTGAGAGCTGGTTTAAAAATAAAATACTTTTATTCTTAAACTTCCTTCTTTGTTTTGTGCGATGGAGAGCATCACTCTCCCCATCTGTCTGCCCTCCTTCCCAATGCTCTTCCCTTAAATTACTCCTCTATTGAGTTCTTTAATTAATTACACTCTTCCCAGCTTCAGGCTTTTTTTTCTCCTTTGACTTTGAGGGCTTTTTGCTCGGCCATCAGCAGAGTACAGCACTGTGGCTGTTGTTGACTGCAGCTGAGAAACTTAGCTAGAGGTCAGATTAAAGACAAAACAAAACAAACAAACAAAAAAAAGTGAGTCAACAGGGAAACATTAGGGATAATGAAATTCCAATATGGTTAGTTTTCGTATAACCTTGTTGTTGCACATTCTCCATTGCTGGCAGGCTAAACAGAGAGGTCTCTTGATCCAGCTGTAAAATCTATACGAATTTGTTTGGGGTTTTTTGTGTTTTCTTTTTTTTGTGTCATCTTTTCTGTGTTTGTAATCAACAAAACAATCAGTTCAGCAATGCTCGTTCATCTCGCTAGGATATTCCAAAAGCATCCTGAATGTGGCAAAAAAGCAGATAAATCTTCACTAGCATGAGGAACGGGGCTGGGTGATGCACAGTGCCCAAAGCTGGGTTTACACTGATGAAGACCTTTCAATGAAGGAGAAATTAGGAAGCAGTTTCATCCCGGGTCAGGATGGGAAACACAAACCAGAGGACAGGATTTGTCTGAAGACTCATCCTACTCTGGAAAGTCAGCATGGAAGGACCAACTGAGAGATGAAAAACAACTGGAAGAAAAATAAAAATCATATCAAGATGTGTTGTTTGATTATCCATACTCGTCTTCAAATAAGAGTAATCAGTTCCTTAAAACTCTTCATTATAATATAATAAAGTTTGGTAGTTTTTTTTCTATTCTGCTCAAAGTTATTTAGCCTTAAGACTAATTTTTCTGGAAGCTGACAGGCTGCACTCATTTTTTCAACTTACAGGGCTGGATTAAACAGTACTCCAACAGCACTAACGACTCCAAAACAAAATCTTGTGTTGATCTTGCTAATCTTTTAGCAAGCCAAATCTTGCAGAGTGAATTGCAATTAAATTGTAAGTGGGAGACATTTTCTAGTGGTAAAACATTAGCCAGGGTAACCTCAGTCTGCAGCAGCAGAGCTCCCAAACACAGGAATTTCCTTAACATGGTAATAGATTGGGGTTTCTTTTGTGTTTGGGTTTTTTTTTTTCTTCTTCTCTTCATGGCAATACTTCTAACACATAAGAAGAATCTGTGCAATAATGAAATGTATCTGATTCTTTTGTGGAAAGAAGTTTCCTTAAAATGCAGAGAATAGTGACTTGGCTTGGTTTGAAAGTGTTATTGCTAAGGTCTGTGTTTTAGCATACTGTTTAGGTGTGTTTGTATTTGGTGCATTTTTCATGTCTTGCTTTAATTAATCACTCAGTTTAGTCCATACTTTATCAGTGCTACTCTAAAATTTAAAAAACAGCATTAGCCACAGTCACAATGTGAGAAGGATTTCAAACAAGAAAAGACTCTTCACCAACACTTGGTGTTGTAAGAAAAACAGAAAATCTGTAGCTCAGTCATTACAGTTGCCATGTTTGCATAAATGTGAGCAAAATAAATAAGCCAGTTTTTTCCTTTGTTTCTGGGTTCTTTTTTTTTTTTTGGAGGAAGAATATATGCATTAATTCATGTTTGACTTGTTTTATGTCCCTTGAGTTGAAGTGGTGAGGCTGTAGCCTAGGAGATGCTGTGATCTTTTCCAGATAGAAAAACTTATCTCACTTCTTTCCCCACGCGCCCTCCCCCTCCCCC
>VZTQ01013784.1:0-59325 GCA_013400755.1 Pelecanoides urinatrix | reverse complement strand
CCCCCCCCCCCCTTTTTTTTTTTTAATGGAAAGAGAATTTAAGCTTTATATTTGAGGAATAGTTCATGTAACTTTTCATTGTTTCATTGAAGTATAGCATGGTCTTAAACCTTACTGCTAATTTTGAGACCATTCAGTATTCAATGAACAATGGTTTTGTTCTTTCCTTAGCTATTTTAAACATACGGTGAGAGTTGGGCATAAATTGATGTCTTTGGTGTGGGCTTTCTCATTCTTCATGGTTCAGTATAATGATGTAGTTGGGAGAAAAGAGGCACAATCACTGCTGCTTTGTTTGCTGTTAATTTAGAGTTGCCAGAATCGCTCAATTTGGGACTGCGTAATGCTGAGAGATGCTATAAACTGGCTTTTCCTTAAGCATTATGAGTTAGAAAATAGTTGTAGTCCTTAAAAAAAGGAAAGAAAATGTGATAATAATGGAGCACTGAAAGGATATGCAGCATGCTCAACATTGTGAAGCTTATGAGTTTTAATACATTTATTATAATTTTGCATGAGACATTGCAGAAGCTTCAGAATGGGTCACTGATTAAAATCTGTGGCTGCTTATACATCACTTTGCTTCTTCTGCATCTAGCTCTGGACTTTGATCATGCTAACGTTGCTGAAGAAGCTGCTTCACAAATTTGAACAGCTGATCTGGCTCTTGGGCAGTTTATGAAGACGGTCTGGAGTCGATGTGGGATTGGTGTCTCCACCAGACTAAGGGTATGCAGAGACGTTGAACTTGCTGTGTTTTTCCATGGGTGTGAGATACAAGCTTTGTACTGGAAATGCATCTTTAAGCTGAAGCCGTTCCAGGGCGGCCATCTGCGCATCTGCTGCCTCTGCTGAGCAATGTGGACACCCGCAGCACCCCAGCTGCCCGCCAGCTCCAAAGGTCCAGCGGCGACGGGCTCCTGGTGTGGCTCGCAGGCATGGTCCCTGTGTGCCCAGCCACCTCCCATGTCATGCGCTGCCCGTAAATGAGCAAACAAGTTCAGGCCAGCACCTCTTCAGGGTGTCTCTGAAATACTGGAAAGCTTACCAGCCAACCCTTTGGAGGTCTGGCTTAAGACTAACAGGAAGGTGGTGGAAAATATTTATCTCTGAACAGAAAGAGTGTCTAGGAGACTGTGGGAAAACAAGTAGCAGAGTGGCCACGCAGTGAGCCATCTAACCATGACAAAAGGTGCCTGTGGTAATGAACCCTCTTCGCTTCCCTTTCCCACAGCCCTGTGCGGCTCGGCAGGCTCTCGTGGCCGCAGAAGCCTGTTGTGTTACAGCTGGATGGATGGAGGCACCTGAAAATCAGGCAGATATTTTTGCGACTGTTGGGTGTGTTTCTAAAATAGTGCCTTTTATGAGATGGAAGGGAATGTAACTCTGAAAACACATGCCAAAAAGCCTTAATATATTAACATAATTTTATAATTGTGTGTTCTGTTTCCGGAGATTCTTACACCTATGTACCAATAAATTGACTGGGATTTTCTTCATTATTTCAGATGTTTCAGTTACTCATTTAGAAATAGTATACACAACACTATAATAAATCCCTGGTATCTAATGGATGGTTGCCAAGCCTATCATGTTTTTAAAATTGTTTGCAATTAGATGGATCTAATGGAATGTGCACAGTACAAGACCAGCTTTAAAAAAAAAAAAGTAATAATATGTAGTTTTGGCAAGTGCTTTTTCCTTCATGAAAAAGCTACCTTTCCCTCACCCGTCCTCCCCAGTTTCCATCTACTTGTAGGTGTGTGGGAGAGATGGGGGAAGCACGATGGCTCTGGAACATTTGTCTCCTCAGGAGGTGGAGAGGACTCCAGCCTCACTCGTATTTTTCTTCTGATTTGAAAGGAAGGTATGTTATTGGCTAGATTATTGAGCTATGAAGATAACAACTCAGGTATTTGGCAGTACTTCTAAGATTATTTTTCAAACATCTACTGGAATAATTTCCTAATTTCTGGGAAGAAGGATTTCCCCACCCCCCACCCCCAAATACATGAACTTGTTTTGCTGCTTTTATTTTCAGATGTGAATATTTAAATCTCAGTTTCAGAGCCATCCCATAAGTATGAATATATACAATACATATGTTGATTTAATACACTTTCCCTTTCAGAATTACACAGCATATGCAATAAAACTTGATTCCTTTGCAAATTTACTATGTGACCATGTATTCAAGGTATTCTTCTCCTGAAGAACACATTTATTGCTATGTAACTCTAGTATATTTTAAGAACAAGAATTTATGATATAATTTGTTGTATAGCTACTTATAAAAAAGCAAATGACTGATATGAATAGCCAGCCTCTGACGTTCTTGGAGCTCCTGAGCGGTAGCTGAATGCACGAATGTCCTTGCTGGGGGTCCTAAATGGTTTGTCAATAGCAGAGATAGGACTCACGAGCGGGAGAGGTCTGACTTTAGCTGCAAGTGTTTATACAGTCAGTAGTGCAAATGCACTTTTACTATAGACCTTAATTTGCTATGGCTAAAGATAGTTTCTTTTGTAAAAAAATTACAGTTAAACTGTATAGTAAAAGGATAGTTATACTATTGGAGTCATTAATTATAATTCAGGTAGGATTGGGAGTCCAGGAAGGTGGAAAGGATTTTGTGGGGGTTTTTGCGGGTTTTTTCTTAATGCATCTCACTCTTCTATGGATACCTTTAATCATGTCATTGTTCCCTTTTGTCCTAGGTTGTTCTGTGTTACAGACCTCATTGTGTCAGTCACGTAATTGTGTATTAGGCAGTTTGATGTGTCTTTTAGTAGTAAACTATATTATGATCGTACCTGCTCTGCAGCCGGATGCTGTCATTCCCCCTTGGAATAACTTGCTTTTCATGGTTTTGAGTGCTGATTTGTTACTCATAAGAAGAAACAGATAACCCAATAAATTACAATTTCTTGGAGCATAGCACAGGGGATGATGAAATGCTCATGGAAATAATATAACATTTTGAGTAGAAAGTTCTTTTGAAGAAGAGTTTTGGATGGGGAATTTGCTTTCTGGCATGCTTTGCATTATACTGAAAATCCTTTTGTTTGTGGCCAGTACCACATATAAGACATACCTTCCAACTTCAACGTAAATAAAAATAGTGATGTAGTGATTTTACATTGGAGATTGCAGTTCAGATTAGAATCCTGTTGTGTTAGCTTTTTTACAGAGAGGGGTAATCTGTTTTATGATATGGTATGGCTGGCAAATCTTAAGGACGAGGATGCACACAAAATCATAGGCAAAAATGAGAACTAAACTCGGTATTTTCACCTCTAGAATAGTGCTTAAAGTGTTTGTCCACACTCCTTAAACCAAATACAAGTTATCAATGAAATGTTTCTTCCATTAAAATTATCAAGAATAGAGGAAGCATGGGAACATGTCTGTTTTACTGAAATATCTATTTTGTTGGAGAAAAGTAAAGGGAAATGCATTGTTTTGACACTGTGAAAAATCTTCCATTTTCATTCCAGAACGGCTTTTCATTGGGAAATTTCCTTTGTGTGTCTTGGGGGGGGGGAACCACCTGACAAAAGAATGCAATTTCCTGTCATTAAAAGATTCAGATTTTTGCATTTTTATTTGACTTTTTTTCCCAGTCTGAGATCAAACTCGTGGCCCTTCCTGGAAAACAGAGAATTTGGGTTTTTTCTTAAACAGCTAACCACAGTCTATCGCTCAGAAATAGGGATGCTCTTTTATTGCTTTGCTTTTGCTAACTCGAAGTAGTTTCACAACCACTCAGATGGCACAAACGATCAGAAAACATGGAAGATGCTCTCCTTCGGCCTCTGCTGCACTCGGGAGGTGAAACCCCTGGAGATGCTCCAGCAGCGCGGCAGCCTGCCGCGGGGCAAGGGCTTGGGAGTTGCTGGGGACGAGGAGCTGTGGAACTGGCGGTCCCAGCCCTGCCCACGCTGGTGGCTGCATTAACCTGTGGCTGCAGACGTTGCCAGCTGAGGAGAATTTTGCTTGTTAATTCTTACAAACAGGGAAATTACCTAATGACAGAGGGGTGTGCTTCTAGCTGTGGCATTCTTTGATAGATGTCTCTTTAATAATTTGTTCACTGTGACTGTGCTAAGAATATGTTGATCTGCAATGTGACAGGTATTCTGGGATGGCATGGCCTGTTTTTTTTCCAGTATCTGGCCCAGCTTCTCAAGGACTTAAGGGATCAGCCACTGGAAAATAATTTGGTCCTGTAAGCCTGTGCTGATCAGAATTTCCTGTGGAAGCCTCCTGTGGTGTGTTTTTATTCAGAGTTCTGTGCTACTGAACTAAAACCCCTGTGCTAGCCAGGCTAGCTCCAGAGCACGTCCAAAGTTCATTTTATTATTCACTGCACACATTCTGAAATAGTTTTTTTCTGGAATTCATTCAAAACCAGCATTTGTTAAATTTCTGCCCCGCAATTTTAATTCTCAGTTTATAACTTCATTTGGAGACTGCAAGTTTTAGAACTTGTGCTCTAGTAAGATTTATGCCTTTGGGTGTGACATCTTGAGCCAAGTGGCTAAAGTTTTCCGTGTCAGACAAATCTGGATTTCCAACAAGCTGTTTATCAGCTTGGACTGGAATAAAAGATCTTGTAGGAAAGAAAGTTAAACACAGCTTTCAGCTGATAAATAGTCAGCCTTTGTATTAAATCTTAGTGTAGAAATTTTAAGAAGTAACAAATGTAATAAATCTGTTTAATCCCTGAATCACATAGTATTGCTTTTCAGTTTCATTATTTATTTATGTGGAATTCAGAAGAGCCAGAATGAGCTCTGGATCTTTTTAATATTGACTCTATATCCTGATGCCTTTAAGAAATGAAAGTAATTAGTCTGCTTTTTGCTCATAGGGTTTGCTGCAAAACCAAGTACAATTTCTTCTGATTTCAGATCTTGATCCCTTTTCATCCAGCTTTTTAAAAATCCTTACAAATGTACATACTTGTATTCAGTCCTGTTCCTCATCTTTTCTCTGTTGTACTTAAACTGGAGAATGTTCTTTGGGTTTTCTCTGTCTGTTACACATACATAAGTCTATTCCCATTTTCTTTCCTGTTCACCTATGGGACATTGAATCTACAGTACATTACTGTAGATTCCTTATAATATCTATTTGTATATTCACGCTTTAGATGCTGTTGGAGAAAATTTGCCGTCATACAGAGTAACGTGAACTTTTTGTAGCAGTTTGTGGTAGTTCACGTGAGAGAAAGAATCCTGAATAGGAGCACCAGCAGCACCTAAAGATGATGTACCTGCTTCATTCTTGTAGAAGTGTGAGATTAATTGATTTATTACCTGTTCAAAATGAATGAACATGTGTAAAAGAAGCCAGCTGAGCAGCTGTGCAGTGGTTCTCTTGGGAGGAAGAGCACATTTTAAATGGGGTGACAGATGCCTCATGGAGTCTGAAGGCAGAGTTGGGTGCCCCTGCGGGCTGGTCAGGGAGGTGTCGGTGGGACTGCAGTGGGGACGCACCGTGTTGAAGGATGTTGGTGCAGTGTTCGCCTGGTCCTCGGAAGGGTGGCAACCTTCAAGTTGGAGAGAAGCAGTATTCTCTGCTGGATAAGCCTGACTCAGAGAATTAAACTGCACATCCATAAGCAAAGCTTAAACCAGGCAAACGTGCAACAGGTTGCAGGAATGTATATGTTCAGTGTATGTAAGGAGGTTGACAGTTGTTGCTGATTGACTGACCTCAAGCAGCAGGGAGGTTGCAGAGGTGATATTCTTGAAACCTAGGCTATGGCTTGTTTATGAGCTTGCCTAAAGAGAAACCCCATGAGAAGTAGCATGGCTTTGCTCAGGAGGTGTGATATTCAGCCTATACACCTCTTGACCTCATTTTTCCATGTGTTTTTTTCTTGTTTTCTTCATGCTGCAGCATTTAGTTTGACTGACATTTTCAAATGTACAATAATTGAGATCTGTACTTCTTAACTGTAAAGAAAAAAAATTGTAGGATGGTTTAACTAGGCTTCTGTGGAATCGATGTTGGGTCAGAGCTGAGGGGGAAAAATAATCTCAGTTTAAAAGCAGGCTGAAGACAAGTGAGGAATTTGTGACCAGAGATTGCATAAAGTTTTTCTCTGAGTTGGAGCTGATACAATAGCTGGTGCGTGGGACTGTGTGCAATCTTGGATTTTCTTGTTTCTTTCTTTTTTTTTGGCTACTGCGTCTTTTTACACTGTCAATGTTTCTTTGTTGCCATTCTATTGTACTGTGCAGCTTAGCTTTTCCTTCCCCCTAACATCGTTTGTATACAACTTTGGGGGTTTGTGTGATTTTTTTTGAAGAGGTCTGATACCCTTCTGCATTTGAAGATTTATGAAGATGGGATTGCTGACTCAGCTGGCACTTGGTGACACTGTATATCCATTTAGAAAATAAAGAAAACTTACAAATTTGTGAGGGAGGTTTTTGGAAGTCAAACCAGAGGGTAACAAGTGCAGCTGTTGTCAACCAGTGATTTAGAATATACTGCTCTGGCTTTCTAAAGCAGTGTCCTACACAGCTTTGAACCTTTGTAAACGTGTCCATGCTGCCCTCAGCTAGGGCCAGGTCTGTGTGGTGCATTTATCTGCTCCGTGGCAGGCACTGCCGAGTTCCTACTTGGCATCTTGTATTGTTTTTATAGGGGTTTTTTTATCCTTACACTGTGGGGGAAGTTTCTCCTGTGTTTTCCAGCATAGCTCTGTCTTAATCTAAAACCCTGCTAGACAGATCCGATCACCTTACTCATCTCAATAAATTTTGTTTCTGAAACAGCAACCATGATGACTTGTATAGCAACGAGTATTGCAGGAACACACGATTTGTACTGTTAATTGCTCAGGGATTGTACTTACACCGCTAACTGTATATGTTTGAAAAGGAATGAGCTGCCAATCCATATTTTTCCTTTTCCAAAGAATATTGGATCCCAAGAGTAGTATTACTGAGTAAAACTTTGGTTAGCAGAAGACGTCCTTATCTTTTTTGGATGAACTACTGAGTATCTGTCAGAGATCAAGTACTGTACGTGGTGCTAATCTTTCTAAGATCAACCAAACACAAATATAAAGCACTAAAATTCATCCTATTTTTGGGACAAACTGAAGGAATTTGATCCATCTGGCTAAGATAATCTGTTAAGGGGAACTTTGCATCTGGTACAAGGGTTTTTTGTTTCCTTTTAATTTTTCTGGTGAACTGATCCACGTGAAATAGCCAAAAAAAATGCGTTCATCTCAGCAAGGCTGAAATGGCCACACAGTGTTTCTGTTAAATGAGAGTTTTTGCCAGCGCATCCAGGAAGAAGCAAATAACTAAGAAGGCAGTAGGTATTTTCTGAGCTTGATCAGCCTAGACTTTGCAGAATAGGTTCGTGGGAAATTGCACAACACGGAGAGTAAGCATTTGTTAATTCTTTAAATTCCTTTTATGTAAAGAGTAGGAAAGGAATTACGGTAGGATTTCTGTACTGTCCTACCTGGTGACGTTTGCAATTATGTAACTTCAAGGCTCTTTGTAGTCCTCTGGAGCTGAAATCCTTGAACTATATTTATGACAGGTGAGTAAGGTTTGAACACTTAAATTTTGCTTCTGTTGATTTAAAATTGTAGGCTATGATGAAAACTGGCAATTAGCTCTGTCGTCTTGGTGTCAGATGTCGGAGTCTCTCAGACCTATCTTAAAAATGGGAGTTGATTCATGTTTTATTTGTCTTTCTAGTCACTAGAAATAAGAGCACATGTTTGTTTTTCCCTTGCACTGAGTTAGGTGCCAATAGTAGACATAATACTGCATGATTTCCTTTGGTGTGAATACACTTTATGTGAACTTTGGAAGCTCTGTAAACAAACAAGATAAACTATATAAGCATTTAAGATTGAGTTACCAATACAGCGGTATTGTGTTTTCACCATTCCTTTTTCCAGGCTCATTCACATTCTTAAAACAAAGAGACCCCCTGTTTCTCCTTGCTTCAACTTACAGACACTTTTCATCATGGATGTTGTCATTCCTACTGACAGCTATTAGATGGGGTTCAGAAGCAAATTCCACATAGAATAAACTCTTACAAAATTTGGACTACAGACTTCAAGCCTGTCTCATCATTGAACAGTGTCATATTTGAATGGGGAGCCTGTAGCTGAACAAGTGACAAGAAACGTGTTGGTCTTCACAAAAATGAAACAATTGTATGAAAGATCTCAGCTTCTCCTTTGCCTTTGTAAGTCCTTTTTCATAGATATTCTTTGCCTTTGTTTTCCCAACTGATCATCTTGGCAATGTTTCTGTTTTGACATGTTGCAGCTGAAGATCAGATAGCCTTGCTCTTTTATTTGTATTTTTGGGCATCATCTTTGGTGTCTTCCTGTATTCATTTATAAAGTCCTGATAACCTAAATTATCAGGATAACCTAAATTAGCAGATTTAGCAGAATGTACATCTGCATCTTTTAAAAACTATGGATTTTAAAACTTGCTGTTTTCTCTTGGACTCCTACTCCACTGGCAGTATCACAAACTTAACATGTAAAAATAAGCTGGTCTATATAAAATGAGGAACTGCTTTTTTTTTCCCCCCCTCAGGTTAAAATAATGTAGTGGTGGTGATTAGTAGAAAAGCACAGAGCCAATTTAAAATAATTTAATATACTGATCATGGTGTGGTGGGTTCACCTTGGCCAGCAGCCAAACACCCACCCAGCTGCTCACTCATTCCCCCTCCTCAACAGGACAGGGGAGACAATACGATGGCAAGGCTCAGCTGTCAAAATAAAGTCAGGGCGACTGGTCACCAGTTACTGTCATGGGCGAAGCAGATTTGGCTTGGGGAAAATTAATTTAATTTGCTGCCAATTAAAATAGATTTGTATAGTGAGAAACAAAGGCAAATTAAAACATGTTCCCCCCCATCCTCTCCCCCTTCTTCCCAGGCTTGACTTCAGTCCTTCATTCCTGAGCCATCTACCTCCTTCCCCACCCCAAGCGGGGCAGGGGGATGGGGATGGGGGCTTGCAGTCAGTTCATAGCAGCTCCTCTCTGCTGCTCCTTCCTCCTCACGCTTTTCCCCTGCTCAGAGTGGGTCCTGCCCATGGTCTGCAGTGCAGAATCTTTATCTATTTGCATGTTCAACTGTTCTTGCTTTGGGTTGTATAATTTAATTTCTTTGTAAAAGAACCTGAAATCGAACAATGGATAAGATATCAAATTAAGCCGTTTAACAGCTGGAAGTCGTGCTATTGCCAGCAAAATAGTAACAATTTGAATACAGCAGAGTGCCTTTTTCTATCTGTTTTGAATTATAAAAGCATTAGTACATTAGACTTTCTGCCTAGTTTTGCTTTGCTTTGTTCTTTCAGTATTTCTTGCAAATTAAAAATGGAAATGTAGCCAAACAATTCTCTAAAGGTCACTCATCTCACTTTAAAGTTAAATGAAATATTTATCCTAGAAATGTTTTACATATGAATATTTACATATAGTGTGTTGTTCTTTTAAAAAAAAAACAAACCACATACAATCAAATCTGAAACTGATTTGGTTCCTTTCATTATGGATTTTTCACCAAAAAATATATTAGGCATGGTATTCACTTATTAGCGTTACATCATTGTACAGATACTTCCAGGAGATGTTTGTTGATGAGACTGGCGAACACAACTCTCCTACCATCACCTTATTGCCTTATTGCAAATAAGAGTTATTCTAAAAAGGATAAATCTGACTCCAAATAAAAATTAAACTTTCATTCCATAAAACGTTTACCATCATCGCTGCAGCATTCGGAAATAAGAATGATCTGGTGGTGTTTTTGCAGTTGAAGAGCTGGGTCCCATGGCACGCGGGGTGATGTGCTCGGACCAGCCCCAGCACAGCTGGCTGGGGCGCTGGCCGCGGGGCTGCGAGGGCCCGGCTGCCACCCTGTGCTGGGGAAAAAAGAAAGTTGCATGGGTGCTCGGAGCCCGTGCTGCCTCCTCTTGCTGCCTGTGACACTGCTGGCAGCGTGGCTCAGGGCAGGGATCCGGGGCCCCAAACAGATGGCACACAACTGTCTTTAGCCATGGCATACATTACCCAAATTACAGATCGCACTGACAAGTGAATCTCTGTCTTGATCAAGTACTTTAGGTTCAAAGGAGGTGTTCTATAATCATCTGTCAGACCACTCCATGAAACTCTCCTTGGCTCCTGGAACAGAACTGATGAAAAGTTAGGTGTTGTCTGATGAATGTTTTTACCATTTGCTTCTGCCTTTCCTGCCTGGTTGCGTCTGTGGTTGTCTCCTGCATTATCTACCCCAGATTATAAAATCTTCGGAGGATGCATCATCTCTTTGCCTGGTGGGGATTCCCCCAGCCACCTTCTCAGCTCCTGCCGCCTCCTTCTGAGGTGTTTCCTCCCTTTGGTAGGAAATTCCTTCAGTCTCATCACTTTAAGAGCTGGTCCTTTGCAGCATTTTGTTTTTAAAATGTACCACGTAGTGACTAATCTCAAATGAGAGCAAGGCAAGTCTGTTATATAGTTATATATAATGAATTGTGGTATGAACAAAGAATGTAAGCTGTACACTTGCATAAAACGGTTCTTCTTTGGGTCAGTTTTGTGCATAGCATTTCTCTTGTGAAGTTGCTTTGAGTAAAGCAAGAAACTAAGGTTTGATTGTGAAATTAAGTGAAAGACAGGAATATAACTGCTTGGTAGACAAAACCAAAGACAAAATTAGTAATAACTGTAGTTTGGCAATAAAATGATTGACTGATTTAAAAAAAATAAAATCAAATGGAAAGCATTTGTGTGGTGCCAAAACTGAAGTTATCTATTATAACTCTGGTACAGATTCATATAAAATTAGGAAGAACTCTCTCATACCATTTATCTTTAAATAGCCTTGCCTTTACGTGCGTATACATTCCTTACTCTTCCTCAGAGCATTTACTTATTGATGGGGCCTTTGTTACGGCAAGAGAATTGGATTATATATTACGCTTAAGACATTCTCATATTACTATCACATCACTGTATTGCTTAAGCTCTCAGCAGGAATTTCAATTTCGTATATATTTTTTAGAAACATGCTTTATTTTCAGCAGCTATTTTGTAATTCTGATAATCCAGATCATTCAGGATGACCTAAGGAGAAATATTATTTGAAAATTAAACTTCACGCTTAGCCTTTTCCATTTGTGGCTTCCTTTCTCTCTGCAGAGAAAGCATGTACAAAGATAGTTTCTGTGGGTTTAGGACACAGATGATAGCACACAAAGCTCTGTTTTTATATGCACTGTGGTGTTTTGATTTTTAATTAATGGTGTTTTTTGAAAACTTCAAAGCAGATTAGTAGAGGGGTGAGCTCAGATAGTGTTTGATGTCAGCAAGTGGAAATGGAAGAGGGTCATCTGTCCCTTATTGTATGTGTGAGGGGTGGGGGACTGTATATATTTATTTGGAATTTTCTTAGTTGGTCTTCAAATGAGTTTAAAAAAAAAGGAAAACGTTATCTAATCAAAGCTGCTCAGTCAACTAATGACGTCAAACAGTAGCCTTCTCTTTCTCACCATATTTCATTTGGACTATAAACTATTTAATACAGCTAGAAATTACCTCATCCATCATAGCAACGTAGCCCTTTTCTGTGTTTCGCTACATGGTGGGTTTATCAGCGCTGGGCATGGGAAGAAGGTGAAGAATAATATCCTCTTTAATTGCATTTGCGGGTTGGAATGTGGGGAGGAAGAACAGCCCGTGCTGGCGCCCGGCCAGCACCCCGGGTCGTCAGCCTCCTGCTAATGAAAAATGCTTTAATGACTGCACCGACCCGGTGCCAGGATACAAAATACGCGTGTTCGGTATTGTACTTGTGTCTAATGTGGGTTTTGAGCTACGGCAGTAACTTAACATAGGGACACGACCTGTATGTGGTCTTGCTCTGTGCTGACCTGACTGCTGCGTGTGGGAAAGATGAGCTCTGCTTGCATCGAGGGGTGAGAGTGGTGTCAGGCGTTATCATGGAGAAATAAAAGCGGTTCTTACCTTGTGGTGGTTTGTTCATATGTCCTTGCAGTTAGAAAGAATAATTTTGCCTTCTGATGTCGTTGTCAGCAGCACGTCGCTTTTTCCTGCTGTTTCCAGTAAAAGTAATGATGCTACTTAGGGTATTCAGAGGTGACCTGATGTGCACATGGGTAATTAGAGCAGGTGTAATTTTAAATTCAGGTTTTGTAAAGAATAGTGTGGCATCGCTTTTCCGAAAGGAAAGCTGATAATTGTCAAATATTTAAAAATTAGCAGTGAAATTGCAGTTGGCAAGTCCTTGCAGTAGCAATATTTTTTTTTTCCTTGTTGCTTATGCCAATCTAGAACATGAGTGTCATACATTTGTTTTTTCCTCAGAATATGGTGGCATGGGCTTGGACTTCTCCTATAACATTGCAGTGGCAGAAGAGCTGGGAAATATCCGCTGTGGAGGTATTCCTATGGCTATTGGAGTGCAAGCTGGCATGGCTACTCCTGCTCTTACAAGGTAATTTTCAGAAAGTTTGGTTTAGCCTAAAATGCAAATTGTCATGTGTTTAGGCCTAAAACCCAATCTGTATAAGAGTAGAAAAAACCATTACTGTGCCGATTTACTGTCTAGTTGCTCTTCAATAACGCTTGAGAAGGAACCTACTCTCTACCTCTCTCAGACAGTTTGGTTTACTGGAGAAAATACTTTTTTTTTTTTATGTTAGAATATTATATATTAAAACATAGGCCTTGTTTAATAGTAGGTGATATGTTTACAAACACAGAACCTTGGCGCCACAACCAATAAAACAATTTTAATTCCAGAACCCCGCTATTCACATTTGTGTTTTTTCTTCGTCAGATATTCCAGTGCAGTCATACTAAGGATGCATTTAGTTGTAATGTTAGGGTCAGTATAATTCTATTTTATAATTTACCTGCTTTTTTCCAGCTTTACAAGGTGCTCCTCACTGACTATGACTTTTCAGAAAGAATGGCGTAAGTCCTAAAGTTATAGCACATGTATCATGCTTCCTAAATACGCCCATTCCAGGCAGTTACTCATTCGGCTTTTTCTCATCTGCTTGTTTCCGTGTTCCCCTTTTATCACTTGCTATCACTCAGGCTCCTGCAGTTTCTGAATCTGTTTTGTTTTTTCTTTTTCCTCCCTCAAGAAAAGTGCCAGTTACCAACTTCTTCTTCATGTAGTAGTTTCACAGACATTCTGCATCAAAACAGCAGTTTGCAAAACTAGAGGGAGGCAACAGGCTGGTCCAGCAGTTTGCCCCTGGAATATGAATATGCCTAAAATTCTGGAAGGTGGGGGGCGGGGGGGATTAAATTCAAATACTGATGATGAAGTCAGGAATTTCTCTGCACAAAACAGATATACAAGAGGCGAATTTTTGCACAGGAAGAGCATTTTAAGGTTAGGTTGTTTGTTGGTGTGGGGTTTTTTCCCCCATTCTGAATGAAAATGCCTGTAAATCCACTATAGAGTCTGGAACGTAGGCTCTGTTCCCTTGACATCCATTTATACTTCTGTTAGGTATGTGCGACTTCAGCCATGGGAAATCTTTCTAAAAGTTTTCTTCTTCTTTGTGTTATACACCAAAAGCTTGCTGAAAGCATGGAGTTCAGTGTGTCTGTTGCAACAGGAGCTTAGTTATGGTCCAACCGAGAATAAAATTAGTATTTTAAAAGACTTCAGAGAATACTACCTTGCCCCCATGACAGCCTTTTATTCCCAGGGGTTTAAAAAAATGTGTGGGTAAAAGAAGACGGGATTTTGTTCCATTGCAGGTTTTTGGCTTTCTGTTACTCTGTTCTGCTGTAGTAAAGCAGTGAAGCTACATACATTTGTGCTAGTGAAATCCTAAAGTGGATGTTCTTGGAAAGTAAATGTGAAAATGTTGTTAACATGATGAAATCTGTAATTGAGTTTGCATCTGTATTAGTGAACTTTTCCTCCACTTTTAAGTCAATTCCACTGACTAGTTATACAGTACAGTGTCCCACTCTTAAGATGTAAAAGGGAAACTTGGTAATGAAAAGAGAAAGCTGGTTGCAACACGGGTGCAGCTTTACTTCATGCAGTATAGTGAGAGGGCTAACTGCTTGTCCTGGGCCATGGGTTCAAATTGCATTCACAACCTGGATGGTTTCTTTAAAGGTATCTGTGTACTGTGGTGATCCTAAACAAGTTCAAAGAGAGAATCAAAATTTTGCATCTTAACTATGCATTGCTACACATGATGCATCAGCAGTGCACAAAGTAAACAGTAATATGGGAATCAACCATCATCCCCTAAAAAGCTTTTAAAAAGAAGTCTGGAGCCCTTTGTTGGCTTTCCTAACTTTGGGCTTTATTCAGCATTCATCAAGCTCGTATTGAGTGCACCTGTGAACCAACTCAGTGAATGTGATATGTCATGAAGATGCTCCGCCACTATAAATTAGAGATGTTCCTTCAATTAGATATATAGGCAGAGCAGTAGTTTGAACAGATGGGTACACGTATTCACACACACACAGAGCTTTTTAAATTTTCATACTTTGGAAAAATAAAGTCTTAAAAAGCCTAGAGTCAGGATGCCTCCTGATGCTGTTTCTGCAACTTCCATGGGTTTTTCGCTTCAGTGACAAGCTGTTGCAAGGTTTAGTTTGTGAAGGTCTTTGAAATACTCAAAGTTAAATGGGAAGTATGTTGTAGTAACAGTTTTAATGATATAAACAATAAAATTTGAAAATGTTACCTGTATCAGTTTGCCTGTTCACTGTTCCTGCCCCTTTTTACTTCATTCTTTATGATTTTTTTTTGACAACCTTCAGAAAGTTATATTCATGGTCATACTTGGAAGCAACCCTGCAGATTTTGATTTATATACATTTCTATTGTACAGACAAATATAGGAGAAAATAGTTTTGTTTCACTTGAAGATGCCCGGAGTGCTCCGTTTTTTTCCCCCAGATTCCTCTAAGTGAAGCAATAGCACTTTCTAAATTTGAGAACTAAATGCAAAATGTTTTGTCAGCAGTGATTTGACCTTTGATGTACCTGGTTCTGAACATAACTCTCTGTCAGGTCTTTCAAATGCATTCAGATATAATACTTCACTTGCTTTCATGCTTAGAAGTAGAGTCTAGAAAGCAGCTCTCAGCTGAGGCAGTGAATGACAAACCTATAGGGTGACACATCCCCAGCAATACCAGATCAGTGTAGAGCTCCTTTATCTCGGCAGTAGGCAGTAAATTTTCATTTTCTTTTTTTTTCCCCCCTATTACTTATGGGAAAACAGTAAGGATAATGATGATTATTTAATGGGAAGAGAGTGCTTTTCTATTTCATCAGTTTACTCATTGCTGATTCTTTCTCCACCCTGAACAGCAGCATACCTGTGAATTAATGTCCAAAAAGTTAGTTTTACTGTCTTTTTTCCTGTTTGCTGTAAAGGAGAGAGGCTGCAGCTGACAATCAGAACAGCAGTTTTGAAAAGCAGGATCATCCACTTGATCAGCTGGGAAATGGGTGAAAATGGGAAGAGATCATTCAGGAGCCGAGTGGCTTTCCCACTGGCATAGCATAAGGGAAGCTTGGTTTTGTGCTTCTTCAAGAACAGACATCCCGAGTTGTCTCACTCTCACATTCGGTACTTAATTTGTATAGTGCACATCAGGTAGGCCAGGTCTTGCCCTGAGCCAGAGCAGAGTGTGTTATAGATGCAGCTTTCAACATATCATTGAAAAAAGTATCATTAAGCATTGCTGTCACGATGGCTAGTTATGGTACATCGGTAGCCAGTTGTGCTGCTTCGTGGGCTTGAATACCTGTGAGGGTCTAGCCTGGCCAGAGCAATATGGTGGGGCAATATGAAGTCAAGCAGCTGCTTCTGAACCAGCTTTCCTCAGAACAGCTTCACACTGTTCCTATACCTTTGAGGTTTCTCCAGCTCCTGGTGACAGCCTGGCCATGCTACGGTGGCCGGTTGTCTGGTGGGCAGCCTTGAGGTCTCCAGAGCTGGTGTGGTAGCAGCAGGACAGCAGCCACAGGAGTAGCTCTTAAAAGCTGCATGATCTAAAGAGGGTAATCTTTAATATGACTCCTCTTTTACAATACCTGTGTTTTAGTGCAAAATGCATTCCTAAAAAAATAGAGGATTGACATAATCATTCTTAACCAAAACCTGTCTGCATGAGGTAGTCATATCCACCAGGTAGTCTTATACAGGCTTCTCATCTGTGTTCTCTTCAGAACGTAGCAGTAGCTCGAAGTGAGCAATTTATTTCATAAAATCTTCAAATAACTGAAGTTTAAAGGCTTCATAAAAACTGGGAGCCAGAGAGCACTTCTCGTATTGCTTTTTTCCTTATGCCATCTTTCACAAAAAGTAAATAAGTTTTCTAAATGTGGGTTTTTTAGACTTGCATGTCTTCTTATCTTGAGAGAAATAGGGCCTCAAGGAGAGAAAGCTGATTGCAGTGTGGAGTCTTTTAAATCCAGGTTATGTAAATTACTGAACTGCATGAGGCTTCCATGCTGCCCAAGGGTGCTTGCTGCTGTTCACCACGCGTTTCTAGCCCTTTCTATGCCTGTAAAGAGCATCACTTCCCTTTTATTTTTTCATGCTGCTCTTCCTGTATCTCAAAGATCCAAGGAGTACTGCTAAGCTGGACTGGGACATCAGATGGTAGGATGCCTGTGCAGGACTACACCGAAGCAAGAGCATGGCACATGGCTACTGCGTTATTCATAGTTTGAGCCTAGGAGCAGAACAGAAAGAGAATTGGGAGAAATTAACCTCTTGCTAGTTTGTAAGAAGGAAAGTGACAGTAGGTCAGAGTTACCCCCTTCTTTGCATAAAGGAAATCTTCTTTATATTCCTCAGAAGTCCATGAGTAAACTATTGTGTCATCTTTGAGATAGTGTAGAATAATGCATAGAATGCATAGATCATCTGAAAACTTATCTTTTTTTTTTTTCCCTTTGGTGGTGAATAGTGCTTGAATGTGTAAGCTCCAGTGCAAGAAAGCTTGAGTTGATCAAATGCTGAGAGCTGTGTTAGAACTGCCCGCAGCTGTTCATATTCAGAATTTCAATTTGCACTTAATAGTGTATCATGCTAGTGTATCTGTCAGTTCTACTCAGAACTTTCCTTACTAACTTAATTAATTCACTTCAGCTCAGCTTTTTTCCCCAGAAGCAGAAGAAACAAAAGTGAATAAGATGTTCTACCAAGATGATTATCAGCCCAATTAAGTCAGAATAGTGATGTACGATAGACATATTTTCATTCAATGTAGCAATCTAACCTGTCAGAAACCAGATTTTTATATATATTTGAGATGAATAAAGGTGACTTCAAATTTCTAATTGGCAGAGCACATAAACAGAACTGTGTGGATCAGAGGAGGTGTTCTTACATCTGTATTTTGCCATGGTTTTATTTTCCTTTTACCCACCACTTACAAGATTGTATACCATTGACATTTTTGGTTTTGTATTCATAACATTTCACCAACATTACTTACAAAGTGTGGAGCAAGAAAGGACAGACCACTTTCATGCAACTCTAAACGTGTCAGAATCTCACACTTTGGACTTCTAGGTTGCCCAGCATCAACAAGGAGCTCCGGTTTATTGACTGTAGACTCATGTGTGTGTGTATACATACACACATGCATGAAAATATATTTTAGAGTGATGCTAAGGCTGCATGGTTAATCACATGGGAAACTATGCTCTGGGCTATGGCCCCGGCCCAGAAAGCAGACAGAGTCTGGTCTGTCTTGAGCCAGAGCATGATCTCATTGCGAACAGAGTTTTCTAATTCTGGAGCTGTGAAACTGGGAAGAAGTGGGTGTTGCATTTATGCAAACCTGAGATTTTTATGGGATGCATGTAAAATGGGTAGAATTTTACAGAAACAACTTATTTCTAACACAATAACTAGCTGCTTGGTAGGCTGCATGTCCTTCCTGCAAGGCATAAAGACCCATCTTGGGAAGATAGTGTTGCCAGACTTATTTTTTAATTGCAAAATAACTTCTTCTGTAGCCTCATTTTTGGGAAGAGCTGAACTGTTTTCTGGAACTTAAACCAAACAAACGAAGATATCAAACCAAAAACCTTATTCTGAGGAAAGCTTTTGTCATGGAAATCCTCTGTTGAAATAACCAAAGGTCAGCAATGTTTTAAGTATCAGAAAGCATTGCCAAAAATCCCACTAGTTCCTCTCATAGTCTGATTTTTCTTGTTGTTTGTTGGGGTTTTTTTGTCTAATGAATGTTCAGCTGGCCATACTTGATCATGTCCCAAGGAAAAGAAAAACAAAAAAAAAGTACACTGCATAACAGACACAGTGACTTTGTCCCAGTACGCTGGAGGAAGGAGTAAACACTCCAAGCTCGCTTCTTGTATTTATTTGGGATTGCTGCCGTGATTATCAGCAGGGACAGGACTAGGAATTGAGCTCCCTGTGAAGGTGTCTGCCAGCTCCCAGTCTGTTCTCTGGCAGCCCCATGTCCTTTGGCTGGTTTGTGCCAGGGTTGGAGTGGAGGGGAAGGGACAGAGCCTTAGCTAAAGTGGCATGACTCCTTTGGAAGTACCAGGACAGTGTTGTAAAAGGAGGGCCCCGGTAACTGCAGCCTGCTCAGGCAGCCAGCGAGCCTACGGAGATGAGCGGAGATGCTGACCTGAGAAGCCTCATACCGAAGAGGAGGCTGAGGAGGAAGTTGACTTGCATGGATTTCTGCTCACGGAAGAGACATCTCATGACCTGAGGAATTTTTCAGTCTAGCACAAGAGGGGTTCAAGAACTAGACCACGAGCTCACCATTCACGCTGCAAGACCAAATCAGTGAATGTTAATTAGGACAGAACCAACCGTGAAATGAGATGGACCATGTTTTGAATCAATGAAGGCAGCTAAACGTTGGAAAAAAGAGGGTGCCTCTTAACTGAATTGAAATACGGCCAAGTGAATTTTTTGTGTTAAAATGCCATCAACGGTTTGATGTTTCCCTTTTTATTTTTGTGGGGACTAAAAGAACAGCTGGGAAGAAGCACTAATGGATTTCACTGTGTGATTTAAATGCAGATGTGAAATATTAATAATGTAAATAAAGATATTTTGCAGAGGGTGGCCATGACGTGTCATAACTTTCCAGTCACCGCTAAAACCTGGCAAAGAGCTGGTGCAAAAGTGAGAAGATGTGCAGAGAGCAGGTCCTCCATCCTGTCTGACTGCAGGCTGGTGCAGGAGCGTTGAGGGGAAATCCCAGGGACTATGCTTATTTAGATGTGATAGCTCTCAAAACAACAGTCATAAAGATCAGATTTTGGGCATCTAGACCACATGTTTCTGTGGGAGTAAGATGGCCGAATACTTGTAAAAACCTTGTTTAAAATTATTGTGGCTGCATTTCTGGTGAAGGTTCTGAATCATAGCTTTGGAGGGTATCTATTCTGTCTTTTGGCTCTGGGACAGGTTTTACCTAGTCATAAGAAAATTGATCACTGTGTGGGTAGAACAAAATTTGTAACTAACTTGTAAATAAATACCTTCAGAAGCTTTTAATATCCTATCTTTTTCATTATATCATTGCAGGTTTGGTTCTGATGAGTTGAAAAAACAGTTCCTCGTACCAACTATAGCTGGAGATCTTGTGGTTTGCTTGGGAGTCAGTGAAGCTGGAGCTGGGTCAGATGTCGCAAGTAAGTTAACCCAGCAAATTGCTAATTTTAGGCAGCCTGGTATTTTAATGGAAAGAATCTGGTTTCCCTGACCCTTCCCTTTGCCACTATCACTTGTAAGAAATACAAAGGAATGAAAGTCTGGTGTGGCGAGGGCAAAAAGTAATATTCCAGGAGCAGTAACGCATGCCTCTGATGCATTTAAAAGCAATCAAATTGACTGTGTTTGTCAGTGAATCAATAGCTATGACCCTGTGTAGGCTGAGCGCAACAGATTAATGTGCAGCTGACATGCTGGCCTTGGAATTCTCCTAGTGTTTGTCCTGCTGCTGGTGCCTCTGCTGCTCCGTGGGAGTCCCCGCTGGCGGGGAGCACTCCGGCACCTCCTGTAGTTGCACAGCCACCATCAGGTGTGCAAACCTGCAGACGTACATGCTGGGAGTGTGACCTGCTCAACTGTACCACCTTAAAACAAACCTCTCCACTGAACGTGGGCGAATTGCAGAGCTCGTCCATTCTGAAATGATGGCGTCACTTTGACAGTGGGTTCCTCTTGCTCGTTCTTACCTCGCTTCAGCCCCTCCCGGCCTTCCTGTGCAGCAAAAATGTCTCTGAACTGGTGGTTGTTTTATTTAGAGCTAATGAAGAATTTACCATGTCAAATCTATCAGCTTTGCGATTTAGTTACTTTGCATGCAACTATTTCATCGTTTTAGTGCAAGAATATGTTTAAAATCGTGGACAAATGAAACTATTATTCTGAAGTCCCTAGAGGCAGAAGAGGCAGTAGATAATTTGAACAATTAAATTAAAACAGGTATTGTAGAAAAAGTAAAAGATATCTCATCCGACTGAATCGTGGACTTCAAGGAAAAGGGAAAAGAGAAACCACGTTTAGAGGTTTTGTTGTTGGACACAGGATGGCTAAGTTGAATACATTGAGCTCCGACAAATTACTGAGACAACGTCTTCCTGCAGACAAAATCACTGAGTTTGACAGAAGTTTTTTGATCAGCAGAGTCCTATGTTCATGTCCTTGACCAAACTTATGTTGTTTTCTCAAGACAAATAGGTAATTATTCAGTGTCAGAGCAAGGGTGCAGCAGGTAGTTTTCAAGAGGGTTAATGGGGATAATGAAATAATGGAACTAAATCTTCCTGCATGATCCATTGCTGTTTTCCTTTCTAGTTAATTGAGTTTGTTTATAAGAAAAAGTCCATAATTTTTATAGACTTGTTATTCATTAAAATAATTTGAAATTTGAATTTTTCTAATGTAGGAAATACAACATCATTTATTTTGCTAACGTAGGATATACAACATCACTTATTTTAATTAATGCCTCTCTAGTTTAATGAGATGATTATCAGAACTTTCTAAATATGATTTTAATTTTTGATGCAGTGTTCCAGATAATAAGTAACATAAATATTCTTTTAGCTGCATGTTGTTTATCATCTAGTTTAATTGGTATGATACACTTGGATTAATACAGTTAAAGAGAAATTTGGAATAACTGGGATTATCCGGTGAACCCAGACTGCAGCTGGGAGGCAGACTGCGGGATGAAATGATGATACTTCTTCACCTGTCATGGAGGATCTGGTCCTTGGTATAAATCCAGAAACCAGCTTACAATGCTTCTAAAGGGTAATTAAATGGACAACTTAGGCATGAGCAGCACTAGCTTATGTTCTGAGTAGCACTGGTTTGCACGAGGCAGAAAGAACATGCCATCTCCAGGTGGCCCAGCTTTTAAGTAGACTGAACTGCCTGAAACTGCACTGGATACTTCCTTTGGTATCTCATGCTGTTGGGATGTTTGTCTCCCTTAGATAAGTGAAGGGGTAGTTAAGCATAGCCGCTGTTCACATGTAAAGGTTGGGGACATGCTTCTGCCATGTGAACCGGTATATTTTAAACTGAAGAATGACACAGAGTAAGGTATCTCTAGTATTTTCTTCTGCCAGTTCCAAAATTGCTGAAGGTGATGCTAACACAGAAGGAAAAAAAGTGTTTCTCTGCATGAGAAGTGAACATTTCCTCTTTCTTCAAGTTATGTCTTCCAGGCAACTGCACCAAGTAACCCCTATTCATGTCTGCCTCTTCAACATAGATATCTTGCCCCATTTTGTCTCAGTGGAATCCAGTCTTTCTGCTTTTCTGGGTTTAGGTCATCTTTTTTGAGCATGAAAAACCAAAATTGCACATAGTGTCTATAATGGCACAAATACTTCTCCAACCCTAGTAGAATTATTACCCTCCAATATGTAATGTTACACAACAGTTTGCTGGCTTGTGAATCGGCTGATTAACTACACAGATCATCTTCATTAGTGGTTTGCTATTGAAACGTTGTAAGATACAGCAATCATTCTTATTACTTTGTGCCTAAATACTTGTACTTGCCACATTGAATTTGAAAGCTCAAGATTATTCCTTTCTGGGCGATACCTCAGTTGTCTGTATTGGTGATGTCTCCCAAGTTTGTGACACCAGCAAATTTCATTAGTGTATTCCTATTGTTCTTTTAAAGATCATTAATGGAAATATTCAATAGGTTTTGTCCAAAGGCTGATATCCAAGGAGGAGCTCCAATAGTACCCTCCCTGCACATCAACACTTCCTCTTTTAATGCAACCTGATGCAATTTCCCCTTTGCCAAGTTCCTTACCCACATTTCCACTTTTGTCCTAATTCTTATCTTTTCAAAATTTTAACTCATAGTTACCTAGTAGCACTAATTTTAGTTTGCTTGGGTTGAACAGGATTTTTCCTGTTCTGCTTTTCTCTGGAAAATCCATTTTCATAATAAATAAATCCAGTTGGTTTTAAATAAGGTACCACCGGTAAATTGAATTCTTTTCTTTCAAATATATTCTGAGGTTGTGCAGATTGCCGAAACCAACAACCTCCATTGTCACTGATTTTAGTTACTGTACAGTCCTTCCTGTAGATGTCTTGCTTTGTCAGCTATATTGTGAATCATTTTGTTATCTAATGTGAAATATTTCTTTAGTTTTGAGGCATCCTCTATATGCCTCATCTTTTTTCCCACTTTCTTTTCATTTCTGTGGCTGAAACATTTTTGTTTGCCGCCTCAAATCTTCTTCGATTTTGTCGGTTTTCATCTGCAAGATTTAACTTAGTTTGACCTGTGGCAGTTCTTCCCTTCTGACCTCCAAACTGTAGCTTACTTTGATGATTAATCTCTTTCCTTTCCTGTAGGCCATCTCCTGTTTTTTGAAGTGATTATTCATTCAGTTAGACTTGAAGCTATTTCATGCAAGTTTTGGGGTTTTTTTCCTGTGCTGATGATGTAAATTCCAGATATGTGTTCTTCATTTTTTACTTTAAGGATATGCGTTGCCTCTCTTTGATCATAATATTGACCTTAAAAGTTGAAGCCAACCTTCCCTTTTGTCAAATCTATTTAGATGCATAGCTGGACTCAAGAGCACAGTGGAGAAGAAAACTTGAGGCTCAAGTATGTTGTGATTTGAATAGCGGTGACCCGCCCTGGTTGCTTATATGGCACTAGCTGTATCATATGCCTTTCGATGATGCCTTGTGGTCTTTCCTAGAAGGACCCCTCAGAGTACGCTCTGTAAGTTGTTCGGTTATAGGCACTACAGGGCCAGTGATGTGGGCCTGCCAAAAATGAGTTACAGAGCACCTACTGAAGTAACCTTTTCCCAGAGCTATGCTCGATCAGGGAGGATAATTACAGTCAAATATACCAAATTATCTTCATAGCCATATCCCTGAGACTGAGTCCACTTGACTTCAGTAAATTGTTAAGTAAGTTTTCAAAACCTGCTGTATTTTAAACATAAAACTTACTTATTGACTTGATCATCTTTCTTCTAATTAGAGAGAATCAACTCTTCATAAGTTGATTTTAAATAGTCATTTCTCAAGTGTTTGAAGCAAACTGTCAGCCATCACATCTGAGAGTACTTGAATATGCTCATTAGTAAGGCCTTTGTTCTTTAATCTGTATTTGGGTGGTTAGTCCCCTGTGACACCATGCTTGCAAGAACTGTTTACATTTGTGATAACATCACAGTGCTCATTGTTCCTCTGCAGACCTTCCATGGGACCTCTATCTAATCTTTTCAGTAGCTGTTCCACAACAAAGGGATGTGTGATGTAAATCACTGTATGCTCCCATCCTTTTCACGCTACTTCACTACAGTGTCATATTTCGTATTCCGGCTCTTATGTGTCCTTCACTTATTATTTAGTCTCCACATACATGATTGTCCAGTGTCTGTGTCCATTTATTATGAGCATTAGTACTTCAGATTCCCTCAGTTTGTTGGCCTTCATTATTATACAGATTTCATATCAAGTCCCTTGGACAGATTTGGCATAGTCCTTTCATTGACTGAATAGCTGTATGGCTACTGTTTTTACCCACATTAGTACTATCTCTTTCCCTTGCTGTTCAGCATTATCTGCTTCTAAGTTCCTTTAGCCATAGCTATATCTGATATTCCCTTGGCTTATACAATTTTCTTGCATCATTTTTCCCCAGTTTCTTCATTAACAAGACTTCTTTTCAGCCATGCTAACCTCAGTCCCAGTTTATCTTGTAAATGAAGATCAGATACTTGGGTTTTCTTTGTTTTATGTGTAGAGCCTTTGGGAAGAAGGTTCATGTGCAGACTGAGGTGGGTGTGTATGAAGGTATGAAGCTGACCTAAATGTGCCTGCCCACTCCACTTGGTGTCTGACTCCTACCCTCCGGGTCTACTGCCTCCCTCAGTAGGTGGGCTCTTACGGACTTCATAGTCTCATTAGATTTACAGGTGCTATTAGGGGTGTGGTAGGGTTCTTTTATACCATCACCTACTTATAGCTGGGTATCTGTTGGAGAGTCTTCCTTAGTTGGGGCTTTAGTTGAAGAAGTTCAGGGGCAGGGGGAAGAAACCAGCCCTTTGGAAATTCTGCTGGAATATAAATAATAACTAATGATTCACTCCGGCCGTCTGTTGCAGCTAGGGCTGCTTGCAGCGTGATGTGAACACTCACGGATGAAAATAAGATTGGTTTTTGCCAGGGGGTATAAATAGCAGGTGTTTAGAACTCCTTCATGTACAGACATTCTTAGCATTTAGACTTGGCCTTTTGAAAGTTTACTAGCTTTGATTTTATTATGCCATTCTGACCAAGAACACGCAGGAAGTGTGTGTACGTATATCTTTATGCATACACAGATAATGAGGCTTATGTTTGTTTGTCAGCACTCTGAAATTAATGGCCGCCTCAGTGACTAACGTGCACAGTAACAGAAATGCATAATAGATCACCTCAGACTGAAATGTTTCTGGCCCGAGTTTTTGACGACCAAATTTACTTAGGGAGTTTTCTGCTTTCATCCGCTGGGATGAAGACTCCACCTAAAGGAGGGTGAGAGAAGTGGTCTGGTTTCCCTGGCTTGCCTTCCAGGAGTTGTCCAGACCCGTCTGCCTCGTGCAGCCTGGAAGAGCTGGAGGACTTGGTGGGTATGAACCAAATATTAGTTGTCTGTCTGGGAGCAAGGGCGTGACTCTGCCAGTCATACAGGGACCAGCTTATCCCTCCTTCATAAGAATAACCCTTCATTCCCCATGTTTTGAAATAGGTATCAAGACGACAGCTGTGAGAAAGGGCGATGAATATGTCATAAACGGTGGTAAGATGTGGACTACGTCCGGGTGCCAGGCGGATTGGATGTGCCTGCTGGCAAACACCAGTGAAGGACCTCCCCATCGGAATAAATCTCTCATATGTCTGCCAATGAATCTACCTGGTAATAACACAGAACTCTTTCTCTTCTAATTTGATTTTATTGGTGTTTTTGTGTATGCCCAATACAAGAAGGAAAGGTGTTTGACAGAAAGGACTGCACCCTTAAATGCTCTTCTGAGTTAGGTGTTTCACTGTTGTACAAAGTTGGTTCTGAAATGCATTTGCACACTTCCACAAAAAAGTAGGTGACAAGAGGAAACGAGAAGGAAGTTAAATATTTTGCAGACTTCAGCTTGTGACTCCCAAATAATTTTATCTGGAGAGTCCTTTTTGCCAAAAATAAATTTATAAAAGTTGTTCAGATACACTTGCATGGGAATATGTCATAACCTTCTGTGAGAATGAATAGACAAGTCATTGCCGAGGACAAAATTAATGCCTCAAAGAAATCACTAAAAATAGAACCGACTTTTTTTTTTTAAAGTTATAACATCCAGTGTCTTTCAGTTTTGGAGAAGTTTCAGAAAACTTTTATCTTGGTTTTCTGTCCCCAAAAGGCATGAAGATGCAAGCAGTCCGCAAAATAAATAACATATTACTCTATTTACATAGATATTTGCTACATATGAACTATACATAAAATGTTCTTAAATTATCTTTCCAAAATAGCGTTAAACTCTTTCCTGTTTTGTATGGGGACTGGTGAACAGAATATATACTTCTTTTTTCAATGAATGGAGAAGAATTTTTAAGCTTGCTGTCTTATTTCGTCAGAAAATACTGAAAATGATTCTCAAACATGTGAAAATAAAAGGATAAAGATTTCAGAGATTTCAAACTGGGGAAATGCATGGGAAATACCTCCCAAAACAATCTTACCCCACATGCCAACACCTGCCTCCCAGGAGCCCATGGGCAGTATCTGACTCTGTTAGGGTGGGTTTACTGACCAGCTGTATTGAATACTAGAAGGATGCAATGCTGTGCTGTGATTGTACTGTGTGGATGGTCCTGATTGTCCTCCGATAACCGGCCTCCACCACCCGACCTGGTGGGCTTGCTGAAGAGAAGTGCAGGCAGGGTGCTTCATGGCTGTGCTCTGCAAAGGGATCTTTTTGCCAAGGTGCTACTATCATTATCAGTTTCAATTACAAAAATAGTCTGTGAGTTAAATGTGGGCTGGAGTGAAAGTTTCAAAGATCTTGGAAGTAGGGATTTGGTTTTGAAGACGACTAGTAATGTGGGTGAAGGCACCGAAGAAATACATCCTGATCTAAGGGTACAAGTTTCAGTGGTACAGTCCACATGGGTGGACCTGTTGTTAGGTCACACAGCCTGTAGACAGACCTTCTTTATCTGCGGTAAATAGATTTTGAGTAGAAAATTTGCCTGAGTCACCTGAAGCTGATCTGCAGAAGTGTAGAAGTCTTCCTAGAAACAAAAATTGCACTTCTCAAAGTGTATATGCTTTCATTCTTCTGTGCGATACAGTTTTGACCTCCAAAAGGGTCACTGTACCGAGATTGGTGACCTTTTGAAATGAAGTATTAAGACGGTTGATGGTGGTCAGTGGGTGGGTTATATCAGAAGTGAGATTTTTCAGGAAGACAAAGAGGAGAAGGAGGAAAAAGGCTGCCATCTGACACAGATGTGAGGAGGAAGCTCCAGCTGTTTTCATACATCCTAAGGATGTCTGTCTGCCAAAGATTGTGCTCCTTGGAGGGCAGCAGACCAAGTCTGTACGGGAAGCGTCTGGAGGACATTACCGAATGATGCACTATCAAGCGTCTGTAGATGCATGTGTGTCAAATCTGGGGAACGAGTGTGTTATGTCTGACTAACTGCTGCAGTCACCAGCCTGTACGGCAGGGTAAGGAAGGGATCCGTGGCGCAGCGGTAACTCATTCCTTGCTAGCAGCTGGAAGAGCATGGGAGACCAGCCCGGCATTTTTTGCAAAAATCTTAATTGTTTCATACTGGTATAATGTGGTGATAAAAACAGGGGGAAAAAAAAAGTTCCAAATCTGAAAGCGAATTATTAACTTCAACAACTGGTAGTTTATTGGAGATAAGAAGTAGGATTTGCTGCTTCTGATTTTAGGTGTGTACAGTGGCTATTCTGGGGTGAAGCAAATCATGGTCTGGATTTGACAGACACTGCTGAATACATTTCTCATAAAGGGAATTTGGATAACAGCAATGTGGATTCACAGTAGATATCCATTAGGTGAATACTCCTCATACTAACGATGTCTTTAAAAAAAAAAAAGCCAAATTTCTTATATCATGAAAGAGAATCAAACAAGTCATAAAGTGTCTGTGTGCAAGATACATGGACAAATGGCTTGCAGCCCTAATCTGGTAACTATTTGTGCACTGGTTTGTCTTCTGAGTCCTCAGATAGCACTAGGGTAGATTGCAAGGAGGAGATCATAAAGAGAAGAGCATCCAGGAAAGGGGAAAGAGCATGTTTCTCAGGTTGCAATTTAAAATGTGCCTCTTGCCATTTGTAATGGCACTAAAAGGTGTCAGGAGAGAGAGACTGCCTTTCTCTCAAGATAGAATATAGGAAATAAAAAGAGATTGTCAGAAGGCTGGAGGAGTGGGAGAAAATAAAAAATCAAAGACGCCAGGGAAGAACTGCCCAGGAAGAGACATAGCAATCCATCTCAGTGATGCTGGTGCAAGTAGCACAAATGGCTCCGTTAGAGTGATTTTAGTAAGTCAGGCACTTGGCCTTGCTAGATTGAGATTTGTGTGTTATTGGATGGCTTGTGATTTATTTAATACAGACAAACTCCAGGATTTATCTGGGCAGATGATTTCTACTGCAGCTGGTAATTTTTAGTATGTAGTACCCCTTATGAAGAGAATGAAGATAATTGAACTAAGTAAAGGAAGATTTTGATGCCCATATTGTAGACAAAGAGATTATTATGTATCATTGTCTTCAAAAAAGAGAAAATTTAAAGCGTGTGCTAGCAACAGAGGGGGCACTACATGAGGCTGATGCAGTTTGGCCTCCTTCAGAACGAGAAACATGAATTAATATAAGAGCAAGTGAAACTGGTAAGGCACAACAACGGGGGGATGCTGCTGGCTTCAGGAAACATGAACACACCACCCAATCTGGAAGAAGTATGGGTAGAAATCATTAACACATTTAGCTCCCCTAACGAAACCTCTAAGAGCATTCTCCAATAGTTGTTGGATGTGGATCCAGGGCAGTGCACAACAGAACTGATTTAGCAATATAAAGAACTGACAGCAGTTGTGCTTTTTCCAGCCGAGTCCTTAGTAAACCACCCACTAACAAGAGCAGTAAGTGCATCTTTATATGGGTGAGGAGCAGTGATTGCATAAAACCAGCTGGAAGTAGACCAAAGACATGATCTCTGAGACTCTCAAAGAAACCAAGCAGTAATATTCCAATGGGAAAAGATGTTCCAGAAATCATTTGGGCCTGTAAATGGTTCAGTGTTTAGCTCTGATTTTAATACAGAAACAAACCACAAATGCTTTTTTGGCATGACTGGGTGCAAATTGCTGGATAATTTTCAATCCAAGAGTCAAAAATCTTTATACAGCTGTCCTGATTTTCTTCCTGCATTGAACACATATCAAAGCAAGTATCCCTAACACATAATCTGTCTCCAACAGACCATCACACGTGGGGTCAGAGTCAGTGCTGTGCAGGGAGGTCTGTGGGGAAGCAAACCCTCTTCATAAGCATGTCCACATGAAAACTCAGAGGAATGAATTGTGATCATTATGAACCCTTCTATGACTACTTAGATGAACTAACCGGTATTTTGTAGGTCATCATAAAATACATAGATTTTACAAAATTTGGAGTTGATATGGAGTTGTTGGATGTTTGTAGCAGTTATGAATTTGAGCCTAACTTTTTATTATTAGGAAAAAGCAGTGTGGTGTGATTATAAACTCTTTCTTCTACAGGTACCAGAAAAAATCAGGATAGGCTAGGAAGGGGAGGATAAATGTGGAAGAGAGGGAAGGAAGAGGATTTCCAGGAGGAGAAATTCTCTAGTTGCAGCTTAAAACATAGCTCTGTTTTTGTCATTATTAAATATTTCTCTACTGTTTCACAGCAGTGCAGGCACTCAGCAAATACTGCTAAATTGAATTCCAGCATTTTATTGTAGTGCACTAAAAATCCAACATAAGCAAATAAATACTGCATTGTTTCAAGACGTGCATGAAGTAAGATTATTACTACTAGTAAACAATTATTATTTAGGGACATAATGAAAAGTGGGACCTTTACAATTGCAGTTTCTGATTTGCTAGTTAAATAAAATGGAAAAACTCTTAAAAATAGGATGTGGGCCATTTTACTTTTAAATTCCAGAATACTGTTATGTTTTTCCTAAAGGTAGGTTTCATTGTAGTCTTGGCACATGCCTTCACATCTGCAAACTTCGCTTTCTTAAAATGCTGTACATAGTGCTTCTATTTTTTGTGGCCTTTCTAATACCCCTTTTTCTTCAGGCATTCATGTTGCTAAAAAGATAGACAAACTGGGCATGAGGTCATCAGACACAGCTCAGATCTTTTTTGAAGACGTAAGAGTCCCCAGCAAAAACCTCATCGGTGAGGAAGGAAAGGGTTTTACGTATCAGATGTTGCAATTCCAAGAAGAGCGGCTGTGGGCAGTAGCCACTGGTAAGTCATCGCTTGTGCTTCTGGGGCCGGGCAGGGACAGAGGGGTCACCCTCTGCGTGACTAATGGCACTTTCCCTTTACTGTGAATTGCAGTGGCCTCTTACAGTCTGTTTTTGAAATCTGTCATAGCCTGGATACAGACAACCTTCCCTTTCTGTAGAAAAAACTTGAAATAGAAAATATTTTGTGAGGCATCACAGAGGCTGATTTTGCCTTGTTTCTTTTTCTTGGTGCTTTTCTGCTGATAAGAAAATATGGCATCATGTTATGTCTCCTCTAAATACAGTACGAAGACTATCAAAATACTGGCATAAAATAGAAGGTCGGTGACTTTTCCTGTAGTACAGTAAGCTGTGATGTTTATCCTGGATTTTAGAAAATTAACTTAGGGGCTGAGTAAAGAAGTGGCTCTCACAGGATGTAAGAGCTTTGCTTTGTGGATCTGTTTTACCTTTGTACACTTCGGACATAAGTGGTGCAGCACCAAATTCCTTTCCCTGAAGTTATGCTGTCACAGAGTTCCTCAGGCCGTACTCAAATCTGCATTTTTGAGTTATACGGATTCTGTATATTCCAGGTAACCAGATCCAAGTCCGGATTGTTCATTTTCAGCCTCCCCACCTTTCCCCCCACCCCACAGTGTTTGCTTCTTCAACTTAAATATAATGTGGTTCACTGTAAGAAGATTGGTCCTTTTTAAATTTCAGGGTTGTGTAATTCATCTCACCATATTCGTGTTCCTGTGCATACCCCGTCTGTTACTGTCTGTGTGTGGCTGGGGAATCGGGAACTCTAAGAAGTGATTTTCTGATTCAGTGACCAAATAAAAAAATCAATCCCTGTTGTGGGTTGATCCCAGACCAAATATTTTAGACTCCAAATGCTTCAAAAAATCTCTAGTTTGGGCCACAATTCTTAGTTCAGCCTGAGATAAATAGTAAATGTCAGAGTAGTTTCAGCAAAGAACAGGAGGGTAGACTTGAAAGGGATGCCACTGCAGACTCAGGCAAGGAGGATTCATGGTCCTGTTGCTGGTCCTGCTTTAATCCAGGCGTACACAGACTGCAAGGACGTGCATTGTGCATTTTTATGCTCAGTTTGAAGTGTAAGTTAAACAAAACAATCAGAAACTCTGGCTTGCAGTGATACTCCCCAGGCAGCAGAGCAGCCTGCGGTGTTAGTCATGCCCCAGGCAAAAGTGGCGCACACTGACCGCATCAAAACACAAAGCCTGGCAGGTTAGATCACTCTTGTTAAAACCACTGGCAGCTTGGTACTGTCCAGGCTTGCACAACTGCCCGGCAGTCACCGTGCTCTGCCAGGAAGTGGGACACCAGGTTTCAATTCTTCTTTTTGCCCAGAACAACACAGCGGGAGCAGGCGAACCCTCGCCCTGGATGGGCAGTCTGGGAAGGGCATCTTCGCTCCCCCCGCCATGGCCAGGCAGGGGCCATCAGGGAGGAAGAGACTTGGAGCTCACTTTAGGGACTGGTCCTGGCATCCTTGCTTTCACTGCTTCCTAAAACTTGGAAGAGGCAGTTGACTTCCATTCTTTTCTTTCTTTCCTTTTTGGGCATTGTTTTGTTTTGTTGTGTTTGGGGGTGTTTGTTTTTTGGTTTTGTGTATTTTTACTATCAAGTGTCATGTGCTCCAGCCTTCTCTTTGGTTATTAATGATCTTCTTTGTGGCCAGATTTCAGAACATGTGGGGAATTTCCTTCCTTCTTCACCTTCCCCCCCGCCCTTTTTAAAATGAATTTTCAGTCAAACGTTTAAAATACGAATGGAAAACTAATTTCCTGGAATTGCAAAATTGGTCACAGGTGTGGTCTTCTCATCTGAGTGACACGTTATCAAAGGCATTGGTAAAAGTCACTGTGTTTCTTGCTTCATTGAAAGAGAAGAGCTGCCATGAATCTCTCCCATGTTGTGACACTGGGTAAACACCGTCTGTTTGTGGACCTGTTGCACTGATCACAGGAAAAGAATGTTGCTATGGCAAGAAAGCAAACCGTTTCTTTGTGAGTTGCTTAACTTAGAGGCAGAGGGAGTTCAGTGTGTGTGAGAGAGCAGAATGGCACTTTTCTAATGACTTCGATCTGCTCCTGTAGTCTCAGTTTTATGAGCACCATTGAGTCATGGCCAGTAAGCAGGATGACAGATCCTTTTTCATGGGCAATGCATATCCTTAAGAGACAGATTGCTCAGCTTGGAGCTCACTGTACATCTCACTAGATCAGCCACAGCCTAAGAAAAATATATTCATTTCCTTTTGTTTTGCGAGGGGACGTAGCAAGGCAAAGTGTGTTTACAGTGAGCAGAAGTTTCAAGTGGAAAAATATAAGTTGGATGGAGGTACGAGGAAAAGATTATTCTGCATCTGGCAGCTTCAAGTGCTTTCACAATTCTCGTCTGTGCGGTAGACCATGCGTTCCTTAGGCTGCCCTAGAGTGGCATTTCCTGCATGTGCTGTCAGTTGAAGCCTGGGAGGCCAAGTTTGGCTGGGAATGTGGAGAACATTGTATGACAAAAGAGGAAACAAATATACAGGGGGGGCGGGGGGAAAGTTCAGAGAGGAAATGAGTTTCACTGTTAAGAATGGCATTTCTCTGTACTTACATGACTGGCAAAGTATTGTGTGCTGTTACGTTGTACAAGGCTGTTGGCAGTCATGGTATTGACGACATGCTGCATTTTGTTGCTGTTTGCTGCACAGCTAAGCTTTGCCATGTTAGAGCTATGCTCATACCTCTAAATACCTGTAGTCATAGCATCACAGAATGGTTTGGGTTTGAAGGGACCTTTAAAGATCAGCACGTCCAATCCCCCTGCCATGGGCAGGGACATCTTTTACCTTGATCACCTAGATCAGGTTGCTCAAAGCCCCATCCAGCCTGACCTTGAACACTTCCAATGTTGGGGCATCCACAACTTCTCTGGGCAACCTGTTCCAGTGTCTCAGCACCCTCATCATAAAGGATTTCTTAGAATCATAAAATCACAGAATATGGTTTGGGTTGGAAGGGACCTTAAAGATTATCTAGTTCCAACCCCAAAACATTCTTCCTTATGTTCAATCTAAATCTAACCTCTTTCAATTTAAAACTGTTGCTTCTTGTCTTGTCCCTACAGGCTGTGGCAAAAAGTCTTTCTCCATCTTTCTTATAAGCCCCCTTTATATATTGAAAGGCCACAACAAGTTCTCCCTGGAGCCTTCTCCTCTCCAGGCTGAACAACCCCAACTCTCTCAGCCTTTCTTCACAGGAGAGGCGTTCCAGCCCTCCGACCATTTTCGTGGCCCTCCTCTGGACCCACTCCAACAGGCCCATGTCTTTCTTTCACTGTGGGCTCCAGAGCTGGGTGCAGTACCCCAGGTGGGGTCTCACCAGGGCAGAGTAGAGGGGGACCTGGTGGCCATGCTTCTTTTGATGCAGCCCAGGACTGCCCTTAGAAGATTTCCTCTGTTTACTTCTGTGTGCAAATGGCAGTTCCAGGAATAAGCAGAAGGGTAGTGATGGCAGCTAAGGGAACAGAAGGATGGATCAGCTGGGGCAGGAAGGAGGCAGTGGAACAGAGGGGCAGACGCTGTGAGAGCAGGTTTCTCAGGCCCCCCACTCCCAGCCCTGATGTGTGGTGACAGCCTGAGCAGAGATGGGCCAAAACGCCCTCATGATCTTCAGCCCTTTTGCAAGCAAGACCTAAATAGGTGCTGTTCTGCTTCTTCCCAGCTGGTCCTGCTCCTGCCTCCTCTTTGCTGTTTCCCGTCTCTTCTTTCCCTGGTCCTGGATGCTGGGAACCACACGAGCCATGCTGGAGCATCTTGCTCTGACAGACCAACACAAGACTAATCCCTTGTTCTTACCCCTCCCACCTCCCTTCTGCTCTCCTAGCACTGGAACATACTGTTCCGTTTCCCTCCCAGCAGCTCACTCGGCTGTACGCTTCCCAGGTATCAGTCTGGGGGCAAGGGACAAGAGGTGCCCACACAATTCTTGCTCTTTCTTTAGCATCTCTCAAGCTGGAGACCATCAACGTACAAGTGAAAAAGCCGTTAGTGTTATACACGCTACAGTGTTGTGTTACACGGTCCTTTGGAAGAACTGGGATGATCCTCTGTACAAGAGATGTCCCTGAAAACAGCAATTTATTTTCCTGTCCAGAAAACCAGCATTAGGGTGGCAGCATAGTGTATTAACAGAGAAGAAATGAGGACATTATTGTATATGCTCTTTTGAAAAATAAGCATTGAGGTTAGTTGTTTGAGAAAGGAGGGGAAAATATTTAAGGAATGAGGAAAGCTGATCACCTTACGGAATGTGGGGACAGCATGTGAAAAACAGCCCTCTGTGGAAGAGCTGGTGAATGATCCTGGCAGGGGGCAATTGGTGGGATGCAGAGTCTGCATATGAAAGCAGTATAGGGATGACGTTTAAATAGAGGTGATCTTGAAAGTGATGCAAAGGAATATGGAAGCACACCAGGCTCCTGTAAGGAACTGTCATGTGAGTAACTGGCAGGTGGGAAAAGGGATTTTGTAGTAGTCCAGGGCTTGGTTGTATTTTGCATTTCAGATTCAGAGTTTTGTAGTTTAGATTCTAAACGTGAATAGATGTGGATATGCATATTTTGAAAAGAGCAAATGTGACCCTTCTCGTACAGACAGATTTGTGAACTCTCTCCCTACTGCTTGCCATAGTGACATGGGTCCACGTTTGCCAAACAAAATTCTCCACAAATTTAGCACCTGCTGTTATCCTAGGTAAGCTTCATGAGACCGATAGCCTAGCCCTTCACTTCAAGGCTGGTTTGCCTTGGAAACTTTTCTATTTTCTTCTTCTTTAAAACAGGGTATCTCTAAGTTTGCTCAAAAAGGTGCAGCGAACTAGTTCTCTTGCTTTAAAGCAGTGTCTGCCATCTCTCTCTGTCTTCCAGCAGTATCCTATTTTGATTCTGCTTCTATCAGAAGCACTGTTTAGCATTTACTAACAGTGGCTGTGAATCTTAATGTTTTTCCCTTCCTTTCTGTACTGGGATCTGATCACAGAATGCAGATGTAGTAAGCAGTCTGTTAGTGTTCCTTCATCTCTGAATAGGTTTCTGCCTTCTCCCTGAAAGCTTCCTTGAATTTACCTTTCTAGAGCATTCCTCAGGGAGCACACTGTCTGCCTTCAGATTTTGTAACAGACCTTCAGGACACAGGGAGCATGGAAAGCAGGAGTTGCCACAAGCTTTTGCTAGGGCCCCAATGAGGCATTAAGGATAAAGTTTACATATTCGTCATTACCTACTGCTCTCTGTGACTTTCCTTCCCTCCACCCCACACCCCTTCACTCTCCTCTGAGTTTTGGCAGTTTGGGGCTCAGGTGAAATAGGGGTAAAGAGGTCTTCAAGGTACAAAGAAATACCAGATTTTTTTCAGAATTGAAACTGCACCCCAAACTGAGTGTATGGAATAATTTACTTTAGAAAACCTAATGTATTGTTTGTACAATGTGAAAGAAACATCTTTTTCAACAAGAAGAAAAACAACAGATCTGGCTAAAAGGATGCCTTGTTCTGTGCTTTGCTTCTCCAAGTCCTGACACCGCTGGAAACTATAATACAAGAAACTATTGACTACACTCGCCAGCGGAAGGTGTTTGACCAGACCGTCCTGCACAACCAAGCCGTGCACTTCCGCCTGGCCGAGCTAGCAACCGAAGTGGAGCTCCTTCGCTCGCTGCTGTACCGCACCGTAGGTGAGCTCCCACATCTGCCTTCCCAGATGTGCTGCTTGTCATGTGAAGAACGTTGTCAGGCTAAAGGAGCATGGGGAGGTGATTGCCAGAGAGGCAGGCTGTGATCAATGACTGTGTGTGTATATTTTTTATTTCTTTTGGGTTTTTTTTTAGCTCTCTATGTGGAAGGCAACGACATGACAAAATTTGCTTCCATGGCTAAGCTAAAGGCAGGTCGTCTGGCCCGTGAAGTGACTGATAGCTGTCTCCAGTTTTGGGGAGGAATGGGATTCACCAGCGAGGTTCTGGTGAGCAGGTTTTACAGGTAAGCAAGTGAGTGGTGAAAATAGGAAATGGCTTTACTGAAATTTGGCCTCTTAAATGTCCTGCTAAAAGATCACACTTGAACAGGGCACCAGCTCCTACCCAGTGTGAATGGTATTCTTCCACTGAATGGCATGTCACTAATGTACCTTGTGGATGCAAGGGCATCCACAGTCCCATTGACTTTGGAGTGACCTGTGTGAGTGTCAGGGCATAGGCTAACTATTCCTTTGCCAAATCTTGGCTTTGCATTACAACTGTGTAGTTTGAACTACCCACAGGTTAGCTTGAATGTCAGGTGAAAGAAGTAAACTCCATTCCCTGATGGTCCTCTGGTACCTGCCAGACAATAGGACAATGGAAAACAGGGGAAGCCTACCAACAAGCGGGTTTTTTTTCTCTTTGCTCTTTCTTTGCTTGTAGTCCTGATTACAAGAACAAAACTAAAACAAAACAGATGCTTTCTTCCAAAACCAATGAAAATCAGCTTTATCTTTTTCCCCAAATATATGTGTGAAACTGGAGTTCACCATTAGGCGCCTGCGGTAGTCTTTTCTGATAGCAGTCTCCACCTGATTAGTGACAGCAGATACTGTGTGAGATGTATGAGAGATGTAGCGACTTCCAGCAAGTTGTTAGATCATTAAAACAGTACGGAGGCCTTTCTGCAAATTAATTGAAGTCCCTTCAAATTTTACCATATATCTACTCAAGAGCAAAATTCTCTCTAAGCAAACAGTTTTCTTGGCAGCTGTTAGGAAAATTCTGGCCCTGGTGTCTTGTATTCTGTAGAAGCACCAAAATGGAACTTGCATTTTCTTGCAGTAACAGATTTCAGTTCAGCCCTTATATATACGATACATAATCAAAGGTAGCAAAATTCATTAGTGGTTCAGTTAGTTGAAAGTTTTGGTAAATGTATCTGTGTATATGAGAGCAGAAAAAAATCTGTAAAAAGCTTGTTTCTTTTTAGTAGGTTGAGTTACTTCTTCTATTTTTAATAGCATTTTATGAACAAGAATGCCACTGTGGTAAGTCAGAGAGATCCTGAACTTCTTTTGACTTTGGATTTCTGAATTTTCTGGTGAAGGTATAGACAGCTATATGGCAGTCGTTTTAAGCCAGCAGTCAATATGATGGTTTTTCTTAGTTACTTTTTTCACAGCCTCTTTATTAGCAGCTAATGGTCCCTGGTGATGCAGATGTTAAAAGCTACTGCAGTAGGCACTCTGAATAAAATGAATCCTTGCCTTGAAGAGCTTACTGTCAATGTAGTAATGTGTACAGATTAATGTGTATGTGCTTTCATATAGCTTTGATTTGTCTTTAGATTTCCTAGCCCAGTATATTATTGCTAACTGTAGGCAGGGCATTTCTGTGTGAATTCCAGAGTGGTTTCTAAGTACACCAGCACAGTCACATTTTTCCTGAGAAAAGATCCAGAACATTTCCTATTGGTATAAACTGTCAGCTGGCTAAAGAAACATATCTGTCTGCCTCTAAAACAAACACTGTTATAAATGAGGCTAAAGGTGGATACTCTAAAATTTTCTGTGAATCAGTAAAATTCCATCATTGAGTAACCATAAGCTCCAGGAAGGGAGAAGTAGAGTATTACCTCAATAAACAATTACAGGTTCAAGTCAGAATCTTGTTAATCTGTAACGATAAGCAAAGCAGCAACTTTCCTAAAGCCATTCTTTTTCGTACAGCAGTCTGAGTAACCATGCACGTCACTGTGATATTTGTCAAGTAGCAAGCAGCGTAACTGCACAGCATGACATCTAGTCATAATGTACAACGATTTTTGTAGCATAATCCTTACCAAGTTTCCAAGGAAATGTTAGTCTTTGACACATGTCGGGCTGTTACTCCTCCAAGAGGACACAGCATAATGCAAGGTTAGTGCATGAAGTCTTTGAATTTTAGTTATTAGTGTTGGTGGAGAGATAATAAACAGAATGGCACAAAACTGTCTGCCAAATGACTTTATTCACATCTGTAATTTTAATCATTAGTCTTTTAAACTTTGTAGAACAACTGACTTTTCTGAAGTGCAGTGTTCTCTAGAAGGCCTAAAGGATAGCTGTTTCAACATGTAAGTGCCTATACTGGGCTGATTTTATATACGTAAATGTCTCTTGCAGTTGTTGGAATTCTGAGAAGGAGAATGGGTTTGAAAAAAAGTTTTGAGCCCAAATATCAAAGAGTTTAATAGAAATATACAAGCCAATATAGGAAACAATAAGAGTGGACTTTCCAGACTTTACCCTACTAGCAGGATTCTGGAGAAGGAGAGCACCAGACTGGAGTTGTGTTTGTTTATTTTTCTCTCCCTGTATGAAATGCCTCAAAAGCATCATGACTTAGGAAAAATCAATTATTGAACAACCCACAACCTATATGAAAACCCCAGGTTGTGAGAGATCAAAGGGACGAAAACTTTTTGTAGCAAGTATATTGCAATTTTTCATTGGCTTCATAAAATGAGTTTTAAAAAATTTCAGGTAGTGATCTATATATTTTAATAGTAAGTATGTACGCTTCAGTTGGTACAGGAAGAACTTGTCTGGCCTTCTTAAAAAAGTCTGTTGTTTTTTTTTTTTTAAATTAAGATTGTTTCTAAGTACTAAACACTGTCTCTAACTGCTGCTGGTTCTTACAAGTTTTACTCTTGTGGGGCGTGATGGGGAGAATGCCACATCTACAGCTGATGTTTCAGGTGCCTGGAGTTTCTGAATGGGAGGAAGCTCTTTGCAGGGAGTGTTTTGGGGGGCCAGACCACACCAGTTAGGATTTATCTCTTTCCTCAAGCAAACTCCCACTCTCCAAGGAAAACAGCATTCAACAAGTGGCTAGAGGTTCGGTCTCTCAGAATGACACCTCTCCGTAACTAACTCCGGTTCCTCACCGGCCTTGATCAGGGTGAAGCCGCCGCAGGTCGGTGCCCTCCTGAGCAGGGCTGCAGGTAGTGCAGGACCTGCTGCTCTCCCATGGGTGCAGCGACTGACGGACCAGAAAGCAAAGTCTTGCTTGGGCCAGAACAAAAGCATCCCAGGCGTAGCCTACCTAAAGCAATACAATTCTCATATTTATATATATTGAAGTATTTATACGCTGTATTAGTAATGCATTATTGATATAATATAAACTATCAAACCATAAACTTACAATAAACAGCTGATACACAAGCTTACTTTACTATGTCATCTTCTCCAGCTTCCTCACAGTGTTTCTGGCAGGATAGTTAGTCCCGTGGTTTTGTTTTCTTACACTGAAAGCAAGTCTCTTTCCCAGAAGAGGGCTGCTAGATTAACATCATTCGAGTCCTTTGTCATCTCAATCCTCTTAAAACTAAGTGAAACCTTCTGTTCTGTCTCTGTGGGGAAGAGATGGGCATTAGTTGCCTGCCTGTAGATCCTTATCTCACCCATAGAGACAAAAATACTATCACCAGCGATTTTGTAAAGACACACAAACACCTGTGAAAGGTGTTTTGTTTTTTTTAAAGATATATTTATATGGCTATGTAATAACCTGACATGTCTGTCACACACCACCAAAGCCAGATTTTACCACTGCCTATTTATAACTTCATATAAACAAGCCACGTGTCCAGGATTCCTGCTGCAAATGGAGGGGTTTTATCAGCATCACAGAGGAGTTCTGAGGATTAATTACTTACTGTTGGGATTAATTACTTACTGTGCTGTGAAGATGCAAGATGCTAAGCATTGGCAGGGGCTTTCTGCAGCTTGAAAAAGCAGACAGCACTGCAGCACGAAGAACAAGTAACCTAGAATTGTTCCAGCTCTGTTGCCTTCAACAAGGCCTATAGGAAGGTGGGGAATCTTCAGGTGATTGAATTAAGTAGAGGTGGTTTAGCAGAACTGTTTCAGTGTTTTGATTTTTTTTTCCTTCTCCCCAAAGGACAAAAGAAATTTGTGGAGAAAATTGCTTAAGGTTGCAGTAGTTTGCAATCGGGCTAGCCCAGGGATCTTAGGCAATACTTTTAGGGGTGACTCAGTGATATTAATGGCAGTTTTTAAATGAATGCGATTAGAAATGTCAAATTGAAAGTAAATAAGCTTGGAGCGGCCATTCATTTTTAAAGCAGAGAAGCTTTGTATACTATACAATACTATACTATACAATACTATACTATAATATTGCATAATACTAATACTACACAATACTACTATGTAGTACTATACTATAATACTATATAATACTAATACGGATTATGCCAGATCTCACATAGCCATAAGGGGAAACCAGGATGCTTGTTGGTTAAAAAACTTGAATGAAAATCTACCTTCTCCGTGCAATTCTCCAATTGCCAACACCTCAGGTACTGATTGACTAATACTCTTTTTACCACACAGTTAAGCAAAGTTAAGTGCTGCAACACTTTTTGCTGCTGGCCCTCCAAAAGCTCCTTCCCCTTCTAAAATTCAACTGCAGGCTTTGGCAGAGGAGCAGCAGGGATGGTGCGGGGTGTGGCAGACCATCTCACCAGGAGGAGGCAGCGGATGAGGTGTTCCGCCGACAACTGGTGTTAGTATGTAACCTGTAGGTCATTGGAGCAGGCGGTCCAGCAGAAAACCCTGGGAAGAGCCTGTGATGGTTTATACGCCACTCCAAAGGGATCAGACCTAAACAGAAGTCCTTATGGAGTCCAGCTGCAGGAGGTCTGGCTGGGCTTAAGTAGGGGGCAGTTGTATGCTAGGAGAGGTTTTAACTTATTTCAAGATGAAAATAACGGTGTTATGCCAAGTTAATGTTATTTTTGAAAGAATCTAAAAATTGGACATGCCAAATTATTTCTTAAGCCTTTTGATTTTGAATTAGCAACATCCCTGTACACCAAAGGATATTTACGGTGCTGACAACACATTTGTCCATACCATGTATGTACTTGTGTGAACAAGGGGTTTCAATGTAATAAAAGCAGCTCTGTAATAAATGCATAGAATAAATGGGTATGTACAGTTCTGTACTTGTTCCATCAGTATAGCATGCAAACGTTTAAATCTACTCCTTGTATTTCTACAGAGACTTGAGACTAATGTCAATAGGAGGTGGTACAGATGAAACCATGCTTTCCATCATATGCAAATACATGGAAACACTTCCAAGCAAGTGATACATCTCCACTCTTCCTTGAAAATTAAGCAAGCAAGAGCATAGCTTGTACTGCACACTGAAGGGTAAAATGAGTAGAAAACGTAACAGTAATTTTGCCAATGAACTGCTTATCAGGGTCTTTGACTATTATCATTGTGTGTTCTCCAATATCAAATTTCTGTTGATACGAAGCAGTCTGAAAGCATGTGGCCTCCTGCAAATTTTTTTCTTTTTTTTCAGTGGATTACTTTTTTGGGGGGGGTCTAGTGATCCACACTAAGCACCCAGAAAAAAATGTCTTTAATCAAAGTATATCTACATTTTGGAGCATCTAAGCCACCAATTAAGAAATGTAACTTCCATATGGACACAGCCACAATTTCACTAGTAGTCTTATCTAATTTCAGTGTAACTTTGCTTTCAAGATCAATAATTATTGGCACAAATTATTCCTTTCCATATTCAAATACTGGAACAGTGATTTTGCTCTCAATTACAAGTACCTTCCCTGTCTTTCAATTTTAGCAAGTAATGATCAAAATGAGCTCTGTCATCTTTGCCAAGTGCACATCAACTTTTGCTATACTCTGTCATGGGTGTTTGGTGGTAGGAGAGGGGGTTGATTTTTATTTGTAGAATTCTACAAACAACTGTTTAATTGTATCTGAAGCTTTTGGAGGCCTGAACTTCAGCCGTAACGTATCATGTTTTGTGTGTAATTATGACAGAAAAATATTTTTTTAAAAAAATCTTAATATGAAAATTGTGTTATTACTTAAATGAGTTGGTACAATTTGTTATATGCCACAGTCCCCTTAAACTAGAAGTGTATACTACGTATTTTCAAAATTACTGTGATTTGTTAACACAAAAAGTCTCACTGAAATGTACATCTGCTATGATAAGCATAAATTCTTAATTTGATCTTCTTTAAATCTTATTCTTTACGTTTACTTGCATATCAGCCATACCTTCAAACCCAACATCAGCAACTCTTTCTAAAGCAGCGATGTAAGTCAGAAGAGACAACCTGCCTTATTGCAAAAAAATGCTTCAGTGGACTTTTCCTTGTAACCAACAGATGCTTTAAGCATTTTCTAAGGAACTTCCATCATACCGTAAGGTTAACAGTTCAATAGTCAAAAGATGATATTTTCTTCCACCTGGAAATAATCTGTATGGTTGCTAGGTAGAGTCTAAATTACACTAAATTGAGAAACACAATACATAAATATTGTGTAAAAATTATGTACAAGATTTCAAAACCAAGAATAAACATAACTGCACTATTCCTATGCAGCTGCTATTAACTGCAACTTTGTAAAAGTACAATTAAATGCTACTAGTATTTTTCTATCATATCCAATGTATAATGTGTTTTATTCTACAAAATCATACTATAGCATCCTGAAATCTTGGTAACTATTTTTGGATTTTAAGGACTGTCAGAGTAATACTTTTCTACCAGAAAATTACCAGTAAACTAAGTGCAGATGTTGAGGAAAATTCTGAGGCTGCAATGCATGGTGCCTACCAATTGCCATTCCCCTTCCCAAGTGAAATATTCTCAAAGCAGTTTCACCTTTACATAAATCGCCTTAACCATTCTAAGCAAACTTGTAGGATTTCTGCTCAGATTTTTAAACTGAAAATTGACCTTTTACTGGAAGGGAAGAAAGGGAAATGTGCTACATTCTGTACTTGCTTAGAAAGTAGAATAACATAAAAACATACAGAAATATGTCACAGTTTTGACTATGTAACTTTCAATTATCTTTCAGTTCAGGAAGTTCATGTTAAAAGAGCCTAATGGAGTTGTGTTTTAGCACTTAATTAAAAAAGCCCTTGTGTGTTTTCTAATAAACATTGAGATTTAGAAAGTTGTTTGGAGACTTCATATATTCCTTGTGTTTAAGTTTTCTCCCCATTTCCTGCCCTATCTAGACAACTACAAAAAAATTGCAACCCTCCCTAAATGAAGAAACACAGAAAGGAATACATAGGCTAAAGGTTCCCCACCCAATTTATTTCCCCTCACTCCACTGCACCACTAAAGAATGGGGAGGATGGGGGGAAGAGGCCAGGCAGGAAGACAACCTATTTCCTATTCTGCATTAATTACCTTTTAATCTGGTTTGACATTTAAAATGAAAATCCTGTTGGTTTCATACATGATCTGAAGGACTGGTAAAAGATTTTTACCAATATGTAGCTCTGTCAAGACTTAAGGGACATCCTAGCATATTTTTCAGTACAAAGATAGGAAATGTTATCAGCCATATAACTAGCTGCATCCACCCATTTTTCTAGTTTATATTAGGTAGTTAAAAACTTTTTCCATTTATTGGTATGGCAGATTGATTGCTAATTAAAAAAAAAAAACAGTCTAGAAATTGTTCAGACACCATGTTTAAGAGCCAGAAATACATTCCTAGAAGATGATCAACTATCAGGGGAGTGTGGTTGTCAAACAGATACATCGGTAATTATCTTGCACTCCACTGTCACATTAAAATTATACAAGTGCATCTATTTTGGATGGCACACTATATCCTATTGATTAGCTTTGGAAATGCTGTATTTGTTTAACAAGCCTAGCAATTCTTATATAAAGACAATGCATTATCCTGGTGTTAGTACTTAGATGATTCGTAGAAGTATTGCAGACTTTTTAACAGTCAAAGATTAAATGGGCTAGAAATATTTGAGCTTTAACTACTTTTATACATTGTGTGTTTTGTATTAGAGAAGTGTCACAGTTCTGTTATATATGAAATCTAACATCAAAGAAATGTAGCATACACCTCCATTTCTTACTTTAATAGTGCTCCCCTTATACAATTATAGCCCCTTAAATGCAGCACCATTTCCAAAAAAATACATTGGTATTCTACAATAGGAAAGAATGTATATAAAGAACACTAGCTAGAATTCTACAGAACACTTTATTTGTCAGCTTGTAATTAGTTATTAATGGCAATATGCTATACATTATTTCTAGAAAAGTTTTTCAAAAATTGTAGATACCACTTCAATATCTAGGAAACTTAATTTTTTGAATGTTAAACTCAGCAATGTAATAGCTTCAACTATTAGAAACTATTTGGTGAACCAAAGCTAAGTCTTCAAAATAAAAAACCTTAATATGACAGCACCTCCAACAGGTGCGTCATAATATATTTTAATACAAAATTCAAAATATCTGACCTCATATTTCAGACATCATGCAATGTAGATTTAGGGATCATCACAGATTGAAAAGTAAACATACTAATGGTAAAAGTTCTAGTGATTCAATGGAATCGTTAAGTTTTAGATACTTTAAATATAAAGAAAACATTTGTATTGTGTCCATATTGGTTGATCCCAATGATCAAAGGCATTTGCTTAAAAGAGTAGATGTGTAAGCATGATTTGTCACATGTAAATTAAAAAAAATCCAGTTTTAAGTAAGTTCTCCCCAAAACACAAGGTTTAAGCTACTTATACACTATCAGACCTATCCACAAAAATAATTTTTGGGGGTAGCACTATTACATTTGTTAGCTTCAGGCCAGCCTTCCAAAAATCCACAGATAAAACCAATTCAGAAAGATCCAAGTATCCTTCAAGCTTTTGTGACCTAGAAATTACTATATGCCTGAAACTGGAGCTCTAATTTAGAGCATGGTGCAGAATGAAATGCAGAAAGAGAAAGCCTTGTAATGCTGCAATTACTTCATATCCGAACAACCGCTGTTTTCTGTATTTTTTTAAACCAATTCTAAAAATTATTTTCCCCTAAAAAAGCAACCTACTATGCTAGCAGTTTCTGCATATTTACAAATAATCCCCCCAAAACAGGGGATGATGGGAAAAATTCTGATACATTAAGAAAACTATATATAATATGGCATTAATAGCTAATGCAATTTACAACAATTTCACTGTGTTTTATCAACAGAATATGCCACTTCAGATCAGTGTCTTAATTAATAAGACTGCTTTATAGTTGAAGTTACACAATTTAAACCAAAGGTAACAAGCATCACCTCAGTTTAATAATCCAGTATATTACAAAAAAAACAAACAATGAAAACAGCATCATGTAGCATAATAGCTTTGTCTGGCTTCCTCTGGAGAGTGTTCTCAGTCTGCCCATAGTTGCACCTAGAAGTCCACCCGTAGAGTCAAAATCATTATCCTACATTTAAAAACAAACAACAAAACCCACGTTACTATAAGAAAAAAGATTACCCCTAAAGCTTGCTAAGTGTAGTTTTTCCTTTTTTTTTCAAATTTTCCAAAACTAAAATTATTTCAGAGGCAGTTTCTGAAAATTAATCAGGAAAAACTTTCACCCATTTATCCAGATGGATGCAAGCAAAAATGGGATTTCCGACTTCCTTATTTTTTGCTTCCCTCTCCTATTCTTACATACATTTAAATACAGAACTGCCTTTTTAATAATAGTATACATTTGCTAGTTGAAAACAAATAGTTTTATCTGAAGTATAAAGACCTTGGCTGTGCTTTGGGAAGTAACGCATTTGCACATCTTTTTGAACGGAAATATTGCTGCTGAATTAGTCACATTTTACAGTCAAAAATAAGCTTTCAACATTTTAATACAAATGTTTACGCTAAAAGAAATAATGCTTTACACTACTAACTTCTTAATTCTGCCCCATATTTAAAGAAATACTTACCATTTCTGATAACATTTTATTTTGGTTTTTAACTTCTGTTCCAATTTCAATGGAAAGCTAAAAAAAAAAAACAACATAAACAAAAAGTATTCAATATGAGTAACACAGATTAGAGAAACCAGTCTAAAATATGTGACGTGAATAGCATTTCCCCAGGTAAAAAGTGAAAACAGTACCTGGTATTTTCAAAAAACAAAACAACATGCACAGTATGCTGTCAATAACCCTTAGGAAAGTAAATATTTGTCATTTGACTAGATGAGTCTAGAGAGTCATAGAAGGTACTCAGTGCTCCTCCTCCCCTTTTCTCCTTGAAGAGATAAATTCCTTTTTAGAATTATTGCACGGACTTTCAAAAATTCAAGATCTAGTCAAGTCTAAGTAGCAATTATCCATTTCCCGGAACAACTGTTAAAACTACTGGCACACAGCACAGAGGACCATGAGTACTCTGACTCAGCGTTGCTGGAGTTGACACCTGTAACCTGCTAACGCATCTCTTGACAAGCTGCCGCTATGCTATAAATGGGAATTTCTTTTGTGAACTTGTCTATTCCTTCTCTGCTTTGTGTCACAAAACAGCAAGGGTGCAGCAGGACAAGGAGGCAAGTTGAGTATGCAAGTGAGAGTCAGTCCAGAGGTAGTAAATAGTGTCAGCAACAGCCTGGCCATCACCCAGCAGATCCACAGCTATGAGACAAGCCTAAGGTCAAGCTAGAAAGTCAAGACTGCAGGTTAGGGTTGGAACCAGGGAGGCATGAGATCAGGCGCAGACAGACCTGCAACACAGCTGCAACGCAGCAAAGGCAGGGGCCAGCCAGGAGAATCTCAGCGTAAAAGCAGCTCCCAAGTGAAATAGGGGAGAACCCTCACAGAGGCTTCTTAGCAGCTCTTCCTCTGCAACAGTTCTTATCAGCACACTGGCCTTGAACAACCAGCTCAACTCCTAGAAGGAAGGGAAATGTGCTCCCAGCCCCGATGCTTTGGATTAGCCAAAACCCCTATGTTTTTTGTGACACAACCTAAATCTCATTATTTCTTACTGCTGCATTTCACCACAATCTATCATCAAGTCAAGAGTGAAACATGAGGCTTCTAGGAAGATTATCTGAAGATTATTCCATACTCCAAGATCATGACATTGCACTAAAAGATGCAACTGCAGAAAGAACACGCATGCTACTACATGGGGCACTATCAAACACACTGTAGACATACCCTGGGACACTGATTTGAACTATAACATACCAGAGAAGGAGACAAGAAATGAAATTCTGTAATGAAGGTAAAAGCTTTTATTTTTACCTCCTTAACTTACTCTAAATTATTTAGGTGGGTAATTTCTTAACTTAAACCTAAGGTTTTATTTTCTATTTGAGACTGAACAAATTACTTTTAAGCAACAGAATATTATTAGCAATAGGAATTTGAATGGGTTTAGGCCTAAGAATTCCATTGGCTTGCGCTACATACATAGAAACAGCACTTACTGCTAAGAATGTATTTTAAAAAATCTTAAATTGTTAAGAAAAAAAAACCCACACAGTTTTAATCACAGAGCTGTCTTTCAGTTAGACTTGCTTGAAAGAAGTCCTCAATCTCTGGAAGGAATCAGAATCATTAGAACAAATTTCTCTTTCAGAGTATATTAGCATGCTGTTTTTAACAGCTGTTTTCACATTACAGATTTAGCAGGAGATACAGCAGAAGTTGATGAGCCACAGTAACACCAAAAACAAGTAGTCCATTTCCTTAAATGAACCTGAGCCAGTTTACTGACCTAAACTCAAATTTCCTAGTTTCTGCAAGAACAGTAATTCATTCTATAGGACAATAAGCTCTAAGTAACACCACAGCTGCCCTAAAGATTAGCAAAAAAGGACAACTCTAGCTAAAAATCTAATTAAAGGAAGAATGAGTTATACAAATGAATGGTTATGCATTTTGGTTGACAATAATTCTTTCTTGTATTAAATTTATGTTTTAAACAAAGTCTACTGCTTCACTGGTCCATATAATTTAACTCAATAATGACGATACCACTATAATTAAATACTTACTGATTTAATGGCACTGACTTTTGTACGCAGACTTTCTGTTAACCTTTCATTTTCTTCTTCATAAACACTGTATCCACTATTGGTATAGCCATAATTACCAGTAGGTGCTCCATCGCCTATAAATACAGGAGTCAGTAGTTAGACAGAAAACAGCATTGGAGCAAGTGCTCTTCACATATGGAAAAGCATGCTTTCCATTTAAAAATGCATTTCCTTAATGTCACCCTCAGCAATCAGGAAGAGGTGCGGCATGTTCCTGAGGTAGAGATTCAACCTTTTTCAAGTGTGTAAGTTATCTTTCAATATACAAATCAAAGATGGAAAACTGAGGAATGGTCGTAATTTAATACTAGAAAATTTTTCCCCACATAGTGTTTTCAGATTACTTCTATGGAAATCAACCTAGGCATTATATGGAGATGTGTGAAGGGAGCATTGAGGCCACTACACAGAGCGCTAAACCTAACTCAAAATAGGAAAGTTGAGATCATTCTCTAACAAAGACAAATACCATTTGATCACACTCGCACTTAAAGGAGAGAGCATACTCTGATCCTTACACGTATTTCTCTACAAACAAGATCTCAGACGAGAAGCCTCTGAGCAGAACACTGCCATTTCTGACACCATTTTGCAGTTCTATTCCCACTCCTGCCTTTGCTTTTTGGGTAATGGAGCTTCAGGACTGTTATCCAGACAATGGACTCAGCAGAGTAAGTGGAGCAGAAGGGAATGAAGGCTGCTCAGCTCCACACATTTGCTTCCTCCAACCTCTAACAAAGATCTCCTACAGACAACAGGTGGACAGCAGCACGGGCGCAGGAGAATCAAAACTGTGTCCTCTCTAGACAAAAATCAGTCTTAGGCCTCAAATCAAAGATTTGGAACCAAATAAAAGAGACTAAGACCGAAAAAGGCACAGAAAAGAACAATTATAAGCTTTATGATAAAGATCCTACTAGATTAATTCATCCAGTTATAACATTAATCGGTATGTATACAGCTAGTCAGAATGCCACATTAACATTGTCTGAATGCCTTTGATTAATTCCTCTTCAATGCAATTTGAAGATTTTTGTGTTTGGGTGCCTTCTTTCTTTTTGAGGAAAAAGGGAGAGAGAAGAGAGACACCAACCACATTCACAGATAAAGCTCCATCTCAAACAGTTTCACCGTGTGCTTGGCATACATAATATTAAGATTTTAAAAGAGAGACTTATGATGCTACTTTCATAATAGATATCATTTTATATTAACCCATAAAGCTGTTCTTTAAGTGTAAGTAGTGACTTTTTTTTTAGGTTGAACTTGTAACTGTTTTAATGTTATTCTATAAATTAAGCTAATGACCAATTCTCAACAAGACTGGGTGAAATGTATGTTTCCATTTCATCACAGTGAGAGTCAAGAAGTTCTGCCTCTCCCCAATCAAAAGTACCAATGCCAAGTATAGAAAATTTACTAAAATGACATCATTTAGAGAGTCAGAGTTGTTCCCTTTCTCTTGTTTTACAAATGCATCTAAGTACAGTTCTTCCTATGAAGTGATGCACAATTTTGAATACGTTTGTAAGTTAATATACCATATAGCTTCAAGCCAAAATACCATAACTATGATTATTACACAGACTGTATCATAACAGATGTGAACAACTGCCCCAAAGCTTTTAAATAGGCACAGCTACTTCTATATATGTAATAGAAAGCACTATGTAGAAGCCTGGCTACTACTGTTTACAGGAAGGACAGAAACTTCAGCATTGCAGTTCTGTGGGCTGTCTTGCAACACTGTTCATTGACAGGACGTGTAATATGGACATGACCATAACATAATCACAGGCTAAAAAAGAGGTACCAGATAGCTGGTGACAACAGCAGAAGTACTGGTACCCAGCTTCTATTTCCAGCCTACGAAAAAAAAAAGGAATCATAGACTGACAGTTGAAATGTTAGGCAAAGCAGCAAATTCTACTGCAGCTGGTAACAGTCATAATAGACATTTAAATCTTCTGCTTGACTTTCCAGCAGATTTTTTAAGTAATTTCAGGATGTTTCTTAAGGCATTGTTTGCCAGAGACATGCTAAAATAAGGCATGCTCTTTCCCCTGCGCTCCTTCCATAAACATCCATCACTTCACTTTTTCAGAAGCAGCATACTGAGCTGGACGGTGTTCAGTCTAACCTCTCTCAGTTCATACCCAAGAGTGAGCTGTCAGTCAGACAAGAAAAGGATTGAAGACCTAAGCATTATCAAATGCCCACCTTTTTATGAGAAACATCCCAACAACTCTCTTGATCTAGTATGAAGCGTATCCAAGACTTATTTTTTATCTTGTGAAAATACTATTATACAACACAAATTGAAATTGTAGAAGTAAATCTAGGGTGGTGTTACAGACACACGTGGTTTGCCATATGGTATTTAGCAGCCCCTAAATATTCACCTTCTAGGAAGTACCAGAACTCAGTCATAAACTTCTGAGACATAAATGTTACCTAAGCTTTACAGTGAGGTCACAGCACCTACGTAGTTCTAGAACATGATATGGGAGTTCAAAGTTTCTTTATAGTCATCAACATGGCTGCTGGTTGAAAAATGGGGCCTAAGCTTCTCAAAACACTCAGCAGAAACTCTGCAGTACTTATTTGTAATAAATTGACAACAGTTGCTTTTTTTTTCCCCCAAACATAGCAGAAAAACATACAGAAGTACTAAAATTAAAAAACAGCTGAGAATTTGGAAAGCACTTGACTGGAAAGTGCCAAATCTGTCCATCCATGCAAACATGGCTCAAACTAACACTGTGTTAGAACCATTCATGACCACAAATACAAATCCCAGTGCTGCTCCGTCAGTCCAGCTGAGCTAGAAAGAGAAGGGAGACAGAAGCACGGGTAACGGCTTTTCCCACCCAAAGCTCCCGAGCTCTGCTGCAAGCCTACACCCACCGGCACAGCCTCCCCCACGCAGAGAGCCCCCCCAAAGCCCCTACGCGGCGACGGGTCGGGCCCTGCCCAGCCGGCTGCGGCAGCGGCTCCCACAGGCCCGGGCATAGCGCGGCCCACACGACGCCACGGGCTGCCCCGGCCCGTCGAGCTTTTCACCCCCTCTCCCCTTCCCTCTCCCTTTAACCCTCCAGCACCAGGCGAGGGTGCGCCACGCAGCCGCTGCCCACCGCCCACGCCCCGCCAGGCCGGGCGGCTGTCGCGGCTGCAGGCCCCGCCGCCGAGGACCGCCGCGCTTGCTTACCCAGCCCCGCACGCCTCATCGCTGTGCCCGGAGCTGCCGAGCGGGGGGGGAAGAGGAGGAGGAGGAGGAGGATGGGAGCGACTCCCGCGCCACAGCGTCTGAGGGAAGCGGGGCTCGGCGGGGCGGCCGCGGCCCAGCTCCGGCTCGGCCGCCCGGCTCATTCACCCGCCGAGTGCCACGACAGCGCTCCGCGCCGCGCGGCCCGCTGGGTACGGCGGGCCTTGGGCAGGGCAGGGCTGCGCGGCCCGCGCGGGGGCTGATGGGTGCTGTAGTTCCGCGCCAAAGGCGGGGCGGCAGCGGCGCCCCTGCGGGGAGGGGAGCCCTGTCCCTGTCCCTGTCCCTGTCCCTGTCCCTGTCCCTGTGCGCGGCGGGCGGGATGGGATGGGGGTAGGTGCCTGACAGAGGTGGTCCCGTCCAGAGTCTCCAGCCCCGGGGGGCACGGCTCCCCCGGGCTGGAGCATGGTGTCTGTAGGGCCTCCCTGCAGCACCCTAAGGCGTTGAACCGGCATGGCCTTTCTCGGGGGACAGCGTGACAAACCGCACTGTCCGTGTGCCCAACAGGGCTTGACAGTGGCGTGATTTACTAAAAATGTACGTTTCAGGGAGTTGTGCTGTGAGGCAGTGGTTTCGGGGGCAGAAGGAGGTGGCAGGGTGGCATGGCGGGGGCCCTGGCCACCAGCTGGAGCAGGCCCTGGCAGAGCAGCTTCCTCCCTGCGCGGCCGCCTCCACTTCAGGAGAAGAGCAAATTCTAATAAATCTAACCACTCGTGAATTTACTCAATACGTTACCTATTTCAGCATGCATTAAACTTTTTAAGAATTGATCCTGAAAGGAGAAAAAAAATCTTGACCTTTGTTTCAGGAGGCCATCAGTACATTATCATTTTATTGTTTGGAAAGGGAAGATTCTCAGTGGCTGCCTTGTACCAGGCAGTCAAAACATTAAAATTCAGTGCTGAGTGGAGCTTTACCACCTTTTTTTCCCCCTGCTAATTTGGAAGTAGCAGGCATGCTACTGCAGCATACAGCAACACGAACTGGAACCCTGCAGACTGCATTATTATTGAATCTTCAGTTCTGTGAATGATTTAAATTTCATTTGCAAAGATAATTTCTCCTTCATTCTTTAACGCCTTGCAATGCTTTATCAGAAATGGGTTTTACCTGCTCTTATTAAAGATGTGACTCACTCTGTATACCAGTGGATTGAATTTATTTCCCAGGATGATACTCCAGCATAACACAAACAACGTCATAGAGTCCATTCAGAGTTTGCTATTTCAGGTGTGGCATCCACCGGGCTAAAGAAGCTGCATTGTCTTTTCCAATTACAACATGGTGCCATATCATTAATTGCTTTTGTGTTCTGGTAGGAACTAAGACACCCAGTATGGCACCAAGACCCACTTCTATCTTACAAGCTATATATATGCATACCAAAGCTCCTACTTCAGTGAGCTTGCAGTATAACAGGAGTCTTCATTTAGGCAAATAAAGTTGTAGAAGGAAGAATAAAATAACTCTTGTCAATAAGAAGGCCTGTGCCCTCCTGCTGACATCTGTGTAATTGCTGTAATGTATCTTTTTGCAGTGCATAAAACCACAAATAATTGCAGCATTTCTTTTCTCTCCACTTGTCAAAGTTCAGTTGAGACATTAGTCTTGTATCAGCCCAACTTTAGGACACACATTGAGAAGCTGCTGTTCATTTATTTACTTCTCATCTGGATGCCTACATCTCAAACAGCATTATAAAAAGTAAAATGAGTATAATGTAGAAACTGGCCCTTTCGTTTATTTAATATTTGGTAATTTAAGCAGTTTATCCAAAATTTCAAGTAAGGCATTAGTTGCACATACAAAACAGAAGAGAAGGCCATGGAGAAGAAGTGACCTGCAGAACTGTCTGTCACCCATACTGTGCAGTGTGATGCTAATCTCCATGGGATTTTGTCTGGAACTCAGCAATTCTTACAAGAGTTTGGAAGCTGATGTCACTGATGACTTGAGACTTGATTTACATCAGTTCAGGAAAATACATCAGTTGTTTTGCAGAAGGGAACAGTACTATCACCAGATTAAAGATGCCGTTCATGCTAAAACCATCTGAAGTTCACAAATGGGCCCATTTCTTACCTTGCCAGGACAAAGAGGTCTCTCAAAGGATTACATGCTTAAACCAGCAAAATCTTGATGTTGTAAAATTTACAGAAAATTAACAGATTCCAAGAAGACTTTCTTCATGAGTGCTTCAGATTTGAACTAGGCCTCTGTTAGGAACAATATCCTCATCAAACACTATTTTTGAAGGAGGGTTACGGTGACAGTCTATGCAGTAACTAAATAACCAGAGAGTAAAATTGAGGCTCCAGGAGGCAGTAGGAAAATGTCTTTTAGTAACAGCTGGGCTGAGCCTGTCATTGTTATGTATAATTTTATTGATTTTTTTTTCCTTCATACACCGTCCAAGAAAATGATTACATTTGGTGGCATTGCTATATGAAAAGATTTTTCTTTAAAATATTCTATATACATATATTCTATGTCATCCTTCTTTTTTTCCCCCATGACTCTTCTTCCATTTTTCAATAAATATGGATTTATACATAACAAGGTTAAAAAAGTAAATCTCCCATCCAAGATTGTAGTTATAATTCATTGTTAAGGGGCTCATTTTTCATTTTTACTTAAATTTTCTGTAAAATAAAATCCCATTAGCCACATGTAAGGTGTTCAAAAGTCATAGTGTTTATATAACATCATAACCTGCTTATGATGTTTTGAAATAACGTACTGAGTCTATATGCAATTTATAAATAACACATTTAATTCTTCACAGTTTCTTACAGCAAAGCGTGGAAATGATACTGACATGATTAATGTTTCAAATCCATTTTTCTCATATTAAATTTATGTTTTTTTCATACACTGAAAGTGCCTCGTAGAAAAGTTAATTTTATAGTTCTCCTGACATTACAGTGATGAAATCACGATTCCATCTCACAACAGAGGCTGGACATAGAGATCGACTGGGTATCATTAATATTTATATTTCCATTGATCAGTTTTATTCATATTAATCATTTCACAGAATGGTCTGTGAAATAAATACAATTTTTCTGTTGACGTGATTAATTGTACTCCTGTTGGCTTTCTGGCCCGTGCCCTGGCAGCTCTCCCCCACGGAGAGGGGGCCATGCCCTGGGCTCCCCAGCTTTGTAAAGCAGCAGTGGGTGGTTAGCTCTTCCTCAGCACCTGCAGTTCTTCCTGCTGGGAAGCCTGACCAAGTAGTCAGCACGTGGTTTTAAGACGACTGACACATCAGCGTTTTGTTTATCAGTGACAACATATAGGAAGAAAAAGCACATAAAGAAAAATAAAGATGAATGCAGTCTGCAAGCTTATCTGTCTTGACTGTGTTTTTATAATCTGTTAATAGTAGCCTACACAGGTGTGTCATCGTCGGTACCCTGCTTAGGCAACGTGTATGTCAGTCTCCTTTCCCCAAAATATTAGTGAACAATTACTCCTTCTTTAAAAAAAAAAAAAAAAAAAAAAGATCTCCTTTATAAAAGGGGTGTTCCACATGTCCTACCAACTGTCCTACCACTGCTACCATTTTTTTGGTTCTCTTTACTACCTGCAATTAAACTAGATGAACACATTTACATAGCAAACAGCCCATATATTTTATTAGTAGATTACTCCATGACTCCATCACAAAAGCAATAAAAAGGGAAAAAAAACAGGAAAGCTGTCTGAAAAGATCCTGTATAATCACACTTCCAATACACAACTGAAAGCCCAGGAATCTTATTAACATGATAATAATAATGACATAATTATCATTGAATTATTAAATAAGTCACCAGAATGTCAGTGTTGTTACACGTTTGATAAACAGGTTTTCACAGACGTCGTGATTAACTTGCTACTTTCAACAATTATAGGCTCTGAAAACAGCCTAACAAGTCACAGGCATCATTAGAGAGTTGAAAAGCTGATATTGCACGATACTATGTTAGTATCAAATATTTCAATCACTGTTTTGTTAAGCAGTAAGCTTCAATTATTAAAAAAAATATTTGCTAGTTAAATCTTGATCCATTGTGCAATTAAGTGACAACTGACAAGACATTTCTAAATAAAACTTATACATTATCCACATAGAAGCAGAGCTAGATCACAGAATATTTTTAATTAGAATTCGGTATCTTCAAAAAGGGGTAACGTCAGCATCTTTCATCAGTATTTTTTCACTTAATATCCTGGTTTATTCTAATGCTATTTAGCAAATGAGAGCCCTCAAAATGCTTCTATTCCAACAAACTCAGTCAGATCACTCAGGTGTTTCCTCCCATATTTTGAAAGCTGACAAAACTGACACTGGACTTAGGATGTCATCAGCCTTGTTCTTCCTGGTTGTAGTCTCCAAATAGCGCCATCATGAAAACCAGAAGATGCCATGTAAAACCACACCTTCCATAAGACTTTAAATGGCTGAAGGGGTCTGATCATAGCTGCTGCTCGTTGCCACTTAGACTGTCAAGCAAAGAATTAATCATGCAAGTCACAAGTGGAATAGTGTGTGCAGTTGTTATTCAAGTTCTTTAATGATGAGAACATACGTAAATGACTGCGAGTACCAACAAACCCATCAGTTTCACCCATCAAAATGATTCAAAACTTTATTAAATACTGTCAAAGAGAACCATGGCTGTTTCTGGTCTCAATGCGCTTCCATCTCAGATGGCAACTTCTTTCTGGGATAAGGTTTGGAGTCATCTCATCTCATTGTGTATTCAAACAATGTTCTTTTTTTTTATGATGTTCTTTTAATAAAACCTTTACCAAGTATCTGCTAAAATAGCCTTTTATTGTTTTTAGAAGATAACCAAGAAGATACTTGGACAAGATTCTGGGAACTCCTGTTATCTTTGATAAAACCGTGTTGCTGGGAATCAGGTTCCTTGATGGAGGAAGCTCCTTCCTGGGGAGCTTCCTTGAACATATGCAGTTGTACTCATCCATGCCTAGTCATCTCAGGCCTTTCCAAACACAGGTTCAAAGGATCATTAGCACTTTGTCCCTGTAAAGACAAAGTGTGGTTGCATCAGCAGAAAGTATCTAGTAAGAAGGTACAGTCTTTTTCACTTTTACAACACTTTTTAAAATTTATTAACAGTGAAGGCATCTTTCTCCTCACTTTGATATAAGCTATGTTAGGGAAGTATTGAGCTTTATATTAGCTCATGGATAATATAATTTAAATATAATTATTATTTACTTAATTGTTGTTGCTAAATACTGTGATTCTGCTTATTCTTTCCTTTAGTTACTTTTTAGTAGCATAAGCTGCTGCATCTCTTGTTTGATTCTGCAGGGAACACACCCAGAAATCTCTGCTGTATTTTTATAGATTTCTTGTCAGTGCTGTTAAATTACATCAAAATAGAGAAGGAAGGCTATGGACACAACTGCTGGTGTCCCTCCTAAATTTCATTACGTAGGGCTAGAATCAAAATTTACTGAAGTCATGGAGCATTTTTGTATTGGCTTTGGATCAGGCTATAAATTTTTATTAAAAAAACAGCTCTGCTGATTCTTTGTGTTCCAAGTAGTGTATGCTGTGTAATCTATGAATAATTCCAGTCATGATTTCTTTCTCTAATATTAAGGTACCATTTCTGATGTCAGCTTTGACTGGGTAATAATATCAGCTGAATGAGTGATAAGAATTCAGAGCCATTGCAGCAGCCCGAGCATTAATAACTGTAATGTCTAAAGAGGAGGACTAATACATTTAAAATAAAAAGTGGAAGTCAAAGTAATTTTTTATTTCAGTAAAACAAACGTATGGGATGAATGGAGCATACAGTTCCAATGCTTCGTAAGATGCAATTAAACAGTAATTTGATGATTTGTGTTCTGTTTATTTTGACCTTTCAGATATGTGAGAAAGGCTTTCACCAGTCAAAATAGAGAATACAATAAAAACAAAGACTTTAAGCACAATGAATTTCAGTGAGGGGAGAGCTATTTTGCAGACCCGTATCTAGGCAGAGCATTTTCCTATAGCACATCTCTCAAGACCAATGGGGCAGACATTATCCTTGTTTCCTTGTCCAGCAAGGCAAAACTGAGACTGTGAATCAAGATTCCTGGATGCTGGAGCTAGCTTTGTGCTAGCTTTGTGCTTGGCCACTGGAGAGTTACTTAAAAAAAAAACAAAAAACCATCATGTACTTCTTTAATTCTCTTTAGTTTTCTCATAGGTCAACAAATCATGCACAAAACAACTTGTTTGATGAGTAACTAGAAAAGCTAATGCCTGAACATAAATCCGCAAAAGCTCTTGCAAGTCCCTTGTTTTCCAGAAAGACCATTACAAATAAATTACCCATTCAAAGCACCTTTATAAAGATCATTTTCTTAGGCTGTTGCATGGACTGCAGCAGCAGGCCTAATTACCTGTACTGGATGGAGCATGGTGCTAATGGGACGATGTGGCTTCCTGTACTGTGGTGGCTCGTTCAGAGGTTACTTGTATGTTTCTGCATAGCACTACATTATGCCACAAGAATATATATTTCATTTCTGTATTCGTATTATTTGCCAGATGCAGTGTAGCAACTGGGAAGAAAGTGTAACATTGTTCTCCATAAAGATGCATCAATGCACTTCTAAGAAAAATCTCTTTTAACTTACTGAAAATCTAAGCACCTTATCTAGATTTTAAGGAACTCAGTAACAAAATTTCAAAAATTTTTATGGCATGGGATCGAAGACTGAAGTAATTATAATGGGGAAAGGATCATTAATTATAGTGTAGAAAGGATCATTGTATTTCAGAATTAAAAGTCGTAGGTTCTTTTCATGGTTTTCTGTAAATATAGATAAAAGCAAACTTAGATGATGTTTTATGGTATACCATGAAGAAAGATTTCATCTCCCACAGCCCATTCACCAACAAGTAATCTCTGCTTCAAAATAACATTAAAAGTCATTGTCACTTGTACGGTCAAAAAGGACATGATATATGAGTTAGAATTAAATGACAGTCTACGCATTTATGCCACCACATGCAAACTTCTACTGTATGGATACAAGCCATACTTGTAAAACCATAATTGGGGTTATCTGAGCAATAACCAGAATCCTCTGTCCCTTGAAGTATCGTATTAGGCAAAAGGTCTGGAGAACATATAAACAGGTTTCTACCCCATTTAACCCCAGTTCAAGTCCACCAAACCTGCATCCTGTTGTGGATGTCTTGAGGTCCACCAGCCCATGTCCAGTGGTGGGTTGCTCTTTGGTTCAAGGTCCACCAGCTAGTGCTTTGTTGTGGATTGCATCCTGGCTTACAGCTCAAAGTCTGCCAGTCTGCTCTTACGTCTTTCATCTCTGAGTGCTGGCCCTGGCCTGCTGGAACTCTATACCCCACTGTTTGACTCGTGACAAATTAAGCAGCTATCTTATCCAACACATTTTCCTTCCCTTTTATGCTTTGCTAAGGACGCCTTATTCAGCTTTCACCCTAGAAAACGTTGTTTTATATCCCCACTGCTCAGATGACCACCATCTGCTTGAATAATTGCCATCTTTAGTTCTACACAGCCGAGTAAAGATGGGCTGGTATTTTTGAATCCTTTTACCCAGGAAATCCAATTATTCCACTGAACCCTCTTATCCAAATCTCTTTCCTGAGATCCTGAAGGAGGGGAAAGGGTCAGGTTGATGGTTTCTAGAGAGTAACTTTCCCCAGAAGGGTTCAGGAATGATAGAGAGGACACTATATACAAGCAAACTCTACTCAGAGTGATGCTCCTGAGTTGAATCCATATGCTACATGATCAGTCTAATTAATTATACTTCAGCTGGAAACTCATGAAGTTAAAATGCAAATGTTAGTTTACTACAGCAATGCTGAGTGTCCATATACCCCACTGATGTAAAAGAAAATGTTAGCATATCTGAATTTCATGAATCTTCATTTATAAAGATAATTTTTTCTTTAAATAAGATCA
>VZTQ01013783.1:0-74102 GCA_013400755.1 Pelecanoides urinatrix | reverse complement strand
GGCGGGAGGGGGCGGCGGGGATGCTGCGGCTCTCCAGTCTCTGAGTGGTTATAGCTGAGTTAAAGAGTGACCAGTCTGTAAACATCACCGGGGCAGGGAAGCTCAAATCGAAGAACACGCCAGTCAACACGAAGCTTCAGTTGTGGTTGGTTTTTTTGTTGTGTTTTTTTTTGTCGGTTTTCTCTTTTTTTTTTTCTTCTTTTTTTTTTTTTCCTTTTTTTTCTTTTTTTTTTCTCGTTGTAAACACTTGAAAGACGGACCCCTGCGGCTCGGCAGGGGGGAGCAGTGGCCCCGCTCCCGGCGTGGGGCAGAGTCCCCATCTCACGTTGCCGGGGCCGGGGTGGAGATCTCCAAAAGGGAGATGGGAGAGAGGAGAAAATTCCCGTTTAGTCAGTGCAAAAAAACCGAGCAGAGCCCCCGGGCGAGTCCGGGTGGGAGGTGGGGGGGTTGCCGGTGAGAAATGTCGTGTGCTCCGTTTGGCCGGCTGTCCCCCAGCAGCTTTCCCCTTCGTTTTGGGGAGAAAAGCCAAACATCATGGCAGGGTTTCGGCCGAGGCGTCCCCGGGGCCTCCCTGGCGGGCAGAGCTCTCCTGGTGACCAGCGGCTGTGGAGGGGAGAGCAGGTTGCTCCGCTTTTCTCACACTGTCTTCTCCTGGATGTTTCCTTTTTTTTTAAAATCTTTTAAATTAAAAAAACAAAACAAAACAAAACCCCCCAAACAACAAAACAAATAAAAATAATAAAATAAAATAAAAAAAAATCGCCGTTGTCCCAAGTGGATTCAAGTTTCTGGGTTTTATTTTTGTCTTCTCGAGGAATTTAAAGTTAGCCCAAAACTCCAGGCGGGGCGGGGGGGACGGGGAGAGGAGGTACAGCAGGTATAGCAAGGTGCCCTGCGAAGGCAGAGAGAGACGATGCCAGGTGAGGAGCAGGAGCAGGAGCATCACACCCCATCCCGCCCTCCTGGCCCGGGATTCAAACCCAGGATGGGTAAATTACCTTTGAACCGCCCGCCGCAGGCTCACCTTAGAGAGAAGTCAGCAAGCACGCCCGGCGGGTCAATCAGAAGGATGCTCCGGGCAAGATCTGTTCACTTCAAACCATGAGTCTATACAGCTGGAGAGAGGAGAGCGCGTCACCACAGTGCCGGCGAGCCTCGGGATGTCCCCGCCTGTCCCCCTGCCACCCGCCTGGCTGCGTCCCCTCGCACGCGGCGGTACCTTTTGTGATAAATGCAGAGGCAGGGCAGCCTGGCTATCGTGTCCCCCTGCAGCAGCTCCTCCAGGCAGATCACGCACTCGCCGGCATCCTTGGTCAGCACGTCATCTGGGAGGGGAGGAGAGGGCAGCGGTGAGACACAGTCCCCCTTCCCAGGACGGAGGGGAACCCACGGCCGCCTCCGCTGACGCAGCTGGGATGGGGCAGCCGAGCGGCAGCAAGTGTGGCAGGAGGCTCAGGTGGAGGCACGGGGCGGGAGATGGGGCTGGAGTGGCTGCAGCGAACACCCCCCCCACCCCTGGCTTCCGAAAAAGCACCACTGAGGAGGGGTGAGCATCACCCTCCCGCGAGCGGTGAGGAGAGAGGATGGGAGATGGGGGAGCTTGCAGACCAGTGCTCAGCCCAGTAAGCCTCACTGCCAGCGAGGGGAGGAAGAAACCACCCCTCCGTGGGGCAGCCCAGGAGGACACATCTCCTGCCCTTAGCCAGGCAGGATGCCTGGCCAGGACGGCTCCCTCCGGCACGGCACGCCGTGGTGAGCAACACGGTGCGGGGGCTCTGTTATAAGTGGTCCCAAGGCAAAAGCAGCGGGGCCAAGCCATGCCAGGGGAGCGGAGCGGAGCAGGGACCGTGAGCTGCACCAGTCCGCTGGAGCACAGTCCTCTTGGCAAGCCCAGCCGAGCCGCGTGCCCGCGCAGCCTGCGGCAAGCGTCTCTCCAGCCTGCCCGGAGCCATCCCAAGCCAGCAGGACGCCGTGTCCCCCACACAGCATGGCCGCCGGCCCTTACCGTTGTAGGAGAGGCGAGGTTTGCTCAGACACATGATAAAGTGCATTTCCATCTCGTCAGAAGCCACAGATTTGGAGCAAATGGGGCACTTGAAACCTGGAGGGAAAGTGGAGAGACGAGCCCTTAGTGGGGGGAGAAGAGCCCATCCTGCATCCCGGGGAGTCCGCGAGGCCATGGTGGGGCACGGCAGCGGGCAGCCCCTCACCTGCTGCCTGCATGGTGGCACACACCCCACGCAGCGCCCGCCGGGCGCCCACTCATCCTGTGCCGGCTGCCAGCAGTGCCGGCGCCGGAGACAGCCACCCAACAGGGTACAGCGCCCAAGCTAGCGCGCCGGTCGTCCCGTGCCTGCCACGCAGAGGGCATGGAGAGCGTGCCAAGGCAGCGCACACGTGGCCATCAGCTGCTGCCGGGCCTTAAAGGGCGAGGAGCAGCCCAGGGTGCACAGCACCCCGTGGCTGGCAAGTGCAGGAGCATGTCCCCGTTCCAGGACCGTGCTGTCCCTCCTGCCGTAACTCAGCCCCGCACAGTTGAGCCAGAAAAGCGGCAAGGAAGGAGGTTTTTCTGTAGGGCCGCAGCAGAGGACGGGCAGGCCAGAGCCACAAGCCCGAATTGCTGCTTTCTCCAGCTTTTTGCAGGAGCGAGGTGGGTGCTTGCCCCTCCAACGCCAGCCAGCAGCCCCAGGAGCAGGGGGACCGCACAGGCTGACATCCCAGCTCGGCCCTGCCTCGTCACCCAGACCTGCCTCGTGACCTGCACTCTTGGGTGAAGCTGGCCGTGATGTCCGGATCTGCTCTGCGTCCTTGCTCGGGCGCAATGACAGGGCCCGGCTGGTGCCAGGGTACCACACCGGTGCCACCACCTACTCGAGCCAGGCAGACCACCATGGCATCATCCCCAGTGCCACCGAGCGAGGCCACCCCAAACCCAGGTTTTCCAAGCCCCAAACTCCTGGGGATCAAATCCCCAACCAACCCTGCAGGTCACCGGCCTGGGACTCCCTGCCCTTCCACCGCAGCCAGCTCGAGGCCGAGCGGTCTGTCACTGCCCAACGCAACGGGGCTCAAGCCGATGCAGCCGAACACGTGCATGCCACCACCGCCACCATGGGTTTGCACCAGAATATCTAGCAATTCCCTGCCTGCAGAGAGGGAGAGGGTAATTTAAGGACCTGTCTTCTAAAAGCAGATCAGGTTTGACTGCAGTGCCGCTTAAGAGCTTTCTTCATATATATGCAAAGGCTGCTCAGGAAAGAAGAGAAAAGGAACGTACACAAGTTATCTAAGGATGAATCAGGTTCTCATTTGCCACCATGTGGATGTGGCGAGGGCATTTTTTTTCCTTCTTGGAAGGGAGAAAGTGCGGGTGGCTTTAATGGGAGGCGGCTCAGACCTTTGTGGTGCAAACAGCCAGGATAACTGGTCAACACCCGAGCACCCTCTCATTAGCAGCAGTGATAAATACAGATTACTTCCCAGCTGCCCGGATGAAAGCCTAGGACAGGGATGCCGACTCCTTCCCCTCTGGAGGGTGGTTATTTCCCAGGAGGGCCCAGCAAGGGTGAGTGTCACAGATGGCGGGGGACTGGGTCTAAAGGGACCTGCTAAAACAAGAAGCCCTTGAGCCCAGGGTCCCCTCCGGCAGGATGCCAGGCTGGCCCGCAGCGTGCCACCGCAGGGACACATCCCTGCCCCAGCCGGGCCAAGCCGCGGGGTCTCTGCTGTGAGTCCAGCCCCTTTTGCACCAAGCCCCAGCTGAACGGGCAGCGCCAGCAGCCGGAGCCTCACGGGCAGCAGCACCGATCTGCCTCCTCCCCAGCCTAATTTTACTCCTGACCAATTGATACCTTGTGGCAGCAGTGCCCATTAGCTGAAATAGTTGGGTTTTTTTCTCCTCCCAAGTGTTTACCCGTCTGGTGTATTTATAGAGCAGGCTCAGATAGCCTCCCAGCCTGCCTTCTGCAAGACCCAACTAGCCGCCCCTTGCGAGACACCTTTCCCGTCCCCTGGCTCCCCTGGCAGCCCGCCTGCCCCTGTCCTCAGCTGAACCGATTCTGCTTGAACACAGACAGTCTTGCCAGCACCGCAGGCGCCGGTCCCTACTGGGGAAGCTCTGGGGACCAGCTTCCCGCAGCGAGCTCCTGGCACGGGGCAGCTGCGAAAGGCTCCCTTTGGAAAAGGTGTTTCGGCTGCAAACTCAGTGTCAGGGCAAGGCATTAGGTACCGTCCCCCGAGCACTGCACAGGAAGACCTCGTTTTCTCTGGTCCCCCCTTTTTCTGTGCCAATGTGTTATTTTAAACAGCTGCCCCAGATCTGCTGGCTCCAGCAGCGCCCAGAGGGATCCTACGAGACGTGCAACCGGGGCACAGGGAGAGGGCACGGACAAGACCGCCCGGCCCGTGGCTGCCGGGGCACGACCACCGGCTGCCAGCAAAGCAGCAGGAGCCGGGGAAAGAGCAGGGCCCTTTGCAAGCTCCAGTGAGCGGCTGTTGCCATATCTCCAGGCCTCTTTGCTAGCTGGAATAGCTTTAGCACGTTTATAAATAGCCAGCACAAACACCCGTCACGCTCCTTGGTGCTCCCTGGGCAGCTGGCTGGGGGACAGGGACCCCCAGGGACGCTGCAGCCCCGTGGCAAGGACGTGGGGACATTGCGCAGACGGAGGGGCCCGGGCTTAAACCCCAGCACGCGCATGGCGTGCTCCAGCCACAGACGCTGGCTGCCGCACGGGGCCGGGGGCTGAGCCAAGCACAGAAACACACACACTTTCCTGGCTCTGAGTTTCACAAGATGGGGGGGGATATAAAATTATGAAAATGCAATTGCATAAATTCCTGGGTCCGAGAGGGAGTGAAGAGCCAGTGTGGAAAGGCCCCTGGGGCGGGGGGCCGCCCTGCACCCCAGCTGTCGGGACAAATACTTGGCATTGCAAGAGCAACTGCTGGCATCCCCCTCCTCGGCAGGCACCGGGAGCGGCGGGGAGAAAAGGCGAGGCAGAGGAGGGGGTTGGGCTCCCTCGCCCCTTCTCCGGGTGACCTTTGGGGGACGGTGGTGGATGGAAAACCACTGAGGCCAGGGGACAGCCGGCACCCAACAGCGACAGGCGCCGAGCCCAGCATCTCGGAGCATCCCTCCACGGTTCAGGCAGGCGCTGGGCCCCGGAGTCAGTCCTGCAGATGAAAGGGCCGCTCCCCACATGGCCGGCCCCCTCCAGGCCATGGTATTTTCCACATTCCCCGAAATCCCCGTTAATTTATCCTGCCTAAGCTGCCAGCCTGAGCGACGCAGGAGATTACATTTTGACAGCTGCTCATGGAAAATTCAGCTCCCTCCCTCCTCCTCAAGCCCTTTCCGTCCTCCTCCCACATGCCTAAAAAAAAAATATGAGGAAGGGCCCAGCTATTCCTCCTCACCTGGGCCTCCCACACCCATGAGGAGGCTCGGGGGATGCTCTGGGGAAAGGCCATGGACCCCTCCTCTCTCCCAAGGTGCCTGGGGCAGCTGGCGATGCTCCTGCCTGCAGCATGTTAAACCTGAAGCTGGCACCATCTCCACAAGCAGAGGTGTGCAGGCAGGCACCAGCTCTTGCCAGGAGCAAGGCGAAGAAGAGGAGGGTGCTGCAGGAAGCGGGCTGGCCTGGAAAGGCAGGTTCAGATCCAGATCTCGACTCTAGTATCCTGCAGGAGACTTTGAGAAAGCCAAGGGCTTTCCAGGACTGTGAGACACATGTTGCCAGGTGATCTCATCTCTCCGATGGCTTGGTCTAGAAACCAGGAGCAAGCAGCGCTGGTGCTCTCCGGGAGCTACTGCCCTCTGAGTATTTTTAGGAAGGTTACACAGTTAATTTTAGAGAGCCAGGCAAAACAGAGCTGGGAACCTCGGAAAACCTCCAGCAGGTCCTATGCAAGCTGAAAAAGCCATTACAATGCCGAAAGCACCACCACACATGCTGTGGGGGCTTCAGTGGTGGTAGGAGGGTCAAGACACATTTCCAAGCCATCTGTAAACATCCCAAACACAGCTGCTTCTGAAACTGGGATAGGAAATTCCCATCACAACAAGTGATGTCCACAGCAACCTGCATGGCTTGGGGAAGCTGCCGAGCCCTGCAGCAGGGTCAACCACACCACGTCCTGTGAGTGGAAGCAGCTGCTCCCCTTGGGGACAGGGGAGACGGTGTCCACGGGAGCTGCAACCCCATCCCTGACCACAGGGAAAGGCACGTGCCATGTCCCGCATTCACTCGCCAAACCCTCTGCTAGCTCAGTGTGCCTCCAGACAGACCACTTACAGGCTACGGTGCCACCAGGGGACACGGCATCGTCCCAGCGGTAGGAGACGCTGGCTGTACCGCTAGCAGATGGCCGAAATGCGGGGAGCAGCAGCTTCACCACTGTGCAGCACCTCCAGTGACAGGAGGAAGACACCGGTGGGGGATGACGTGCCCTGAAGGCAGGGGGAAGCAGCAACCCAGGCGCAGGCAAGTGGGTGCAACCCCAACAACCCACCCCATAGCAAGTAGCGTTCACCGAAGGGATCCCCAGCTGCCCAGGACCCTGCTACCGCAGCAGGATAAACCAGGAGCCCTGCGGGAGCAGCTACACAAACTCCCCAAAACTCACCTGCCCCAGGAGGGGTCCCTTCCCCGGTGCCCAGCCACCCCGCTGGACACCTTGAGCACCAGGGAGCTCAGGGGTAAGCCCCAGGCTGCCTGATGTACACGGGAGGTCTGGAAACCTCAGCCCATCTCCATGTCTCCAGAGAGCATCCTGGGCCTCCGGCCAAGGGAGCTGGCTTACACCAGGTGAGGATGCGGCCGAGCGCAAAATAAATGCAGGGAATATTTGGTCCAAGCATGCAGCTGAAGCAGAGTCCTGGTGCTGAGCAAACCCTGAGCATCCCACCTCCTCCCACAGCTTCCCCAACATTGCCAGTGGAACCAGCACCAGGTGAAGCTGGAAGAGATGGATTGTCTTTAGAAAACCATAACACTAGTGATTGAAGCGGAGGGCAAGACTGAAAGACCATGCATATGGGCCCAGTCGGTCAGTCTGAAGCAGAAACACGTGGGGTTGGGTAAGGAGAAAGGACACCACATCCTCCACTTCCCTTACCCCTTGTGGGCTCCAGCGCAGCCCCAGGAGGGAAGGGATCATGAAGGAGTTGTCCTCCTTGCCAGCTGAGCGAAGGAAACCTGCAGAGCCAAGATATTCAGACCTGTCGTCTCCTGGAAAATAAATTCCCTACTGGCTTCAAGCAGTCTTGTTGTTTGAAAGCAACAGTCACAGGACAGCACATTGGAGATGGCCTATGGAGTGCATAGAGCACATCTCCAGCACTTGGGCACCACGGGGACCTGGTAGCTGAGGATCTCCACGGGTGTCCTCTTCTGAGAGCATCACCCATCATGGAAGTGATGCTCTACTGGCCTCACCAATCGGTGATACCGCCTTGCACCGGGGCCAGGAGGCAGCTTGCAGCTGCATCAAACACCCATCCCACCAAGGACCACGCTCCCTCTGCCAGGAAAGCGCTTGCATCAAGTGCGTGGAGGCCAGGGCGCCCAGCAGGATCAGGCCCGAACCCCCTTTCCCTCGCAGAAGGAAACAGCATCAGCTGCACGGGCAGATGCAGGAGCTGAAGCCCGACTCAGCCCCGCTGCCCTGGCAGGACACAAGGCGCCGGGTGAACGCCGCGACGGTGCTCGGCTATTGTGCAGCACAAGGGTTGACACGAGCAGGGACACGTAGGCAGGAAGGAGTAAAACACTTGAGCGGCCTCATTTACCAGCTCCAAAAAAGGGCGGTATGAGAGTCCTTCCTCCTGATTCAAGGCTGCAGGGAGGTGGGGAAAGCATAAAGGACGGGTCCAGGGTGGAAACAAGACATCCCACCTTCCTGGGGGCGGAAGGGAGGCAGGGCTGGGGGACTCCCGCGGGCCAGCCCCAGACGACGCCAGGCAGCAGGGACGGGGCTGGGCCAGAACGTCCCTGGATGGCAGCGCTTGGTGAGAAACCCAACAGTGCAGGTTGCTGCCTCAGCAAAGGGGCAGTCCTGCTCCTTCCCCATCCCGTCCCACCATTTCCTTGCTGATCAAGTCAGTTCCGCTGGCTGAGCTGGGAGAAAATAAGCTCTTGTAATGTGAAGCAGCACGCCAAAAAGAAGCTGCTCCTGTGCAATGCCTAAGAAAAGCTGTCCCTCCTGGCAAAGCCCCCACGCTGCAGGTGTTTGCTGTCAGGTCAGCCACACACCAGCCAAGAGTGGCAGGGACATGCCATGGACCACGAAGCTGGCCAAGGCCAGCACTGCTGTAACGCTCAAGGCAGCGGGTTTTGGAGATGCCTCTGCCCGCTCCTACCTGACTCAAGCTCCGAAGAGGAGATGCAGCAGCAAGGAAAAGGCATTGGTGCTCTGGATGCGACGTGGGGAAGCCACTAGGGCCAGAGGGATGCCAGAGGGGCTGGGTGGCATCATGTTGCAGCAGCCCAGGGCTGGCTTGCTGCAAGCCGGGAGGCAGAGAGATTTTTTTTTAGCCAGCTGGTTTCTTACAGGGGCGGTGGGGGAGGACGGGAAGAAGCAGAACAGATTGCAATACCAGATCTGAGGGAAGCCGGAGAGTTGGGAAGGGGCAGGAGACATGAGAGGGGGAACCCCCACAAGGACATTTGCTCCAGAACACCCAAAGCCATCAAGCCTCAGCAGACAGACACACCAAAGCCGTACAAGACACCTCCACCATGGCCCACGGACACCAAGAAGTGGGAGGGCGAAGAGGCCTGGCTATATGGTCACAGGATGTCCAGAGCCACCCTCCTTGCACACACATTCTCGGGAAAGACGTGCAAACAGCCTCTGCACCCCAAGCATTCCCCCTGCCTGTTGCTGTTTGAGTATTGCCCCTTCCATGGCTGCAACTGCAATTTTTGAACAAAAGTACCTATGCTACAGGTAGAGAGAATCTCCCTCCTATAGCCCAGGCTATGCTGTAGGATCAGTTCCCCCAGACCTGGCAACCTCCGCGGGTCACCCTGCCTGCCAACTAGTCCCAGTTTACCGCAGAAACACTCCCCCAGATGCTGGGAACAAGCTTCATAAGGAAGAGCATGTAGCCCAAAGCTAATTTTAGCATCCCAGAGAACAGCAAAGTTAAGCAGAGGGGTCCTGGGTGATAGCCCAGCAAAGGCATTAACACCTTAGACTCCTGACGTTGGGCTGTAGGGCTTGAATTTACTGAGTTACAAGCTCATTCAGGGCTCCTGCTAGTCACAAAACCAGCCTGGAGCCATCTCACTGTGCAGAAGGGCTGCAGGGATGCCCCAGAGCTGTCTCCCCACCTCTCAAGGGATGCTCGGGGTTTCAAATTCACTGCCCAGAGAGGAGAGGGATCCTGCAGGCACGCCTGGGAATTTCCAAAGGGTTTACCTGTGTGCCTGCTTTTTTTCCTCCCGAATATTTCTCGTGTGAAGGAGGAAGCCCAACCACAAGCCCTGTTGCAGGCAGCAATCATCTGCAGAAGCACGGAGCCAACAGGGCAACGGAGGGGTCCCAGGTGCCAAAATGAAAGAGTGCAGGGGATCCTCTGGCAGCACAGTGGGACGCAGCGACTCGGAATTCGGAGGAGAAAGGGAGAGAAACGGACGTTTCAGCTCGGCAGGGGCTGGGAGGGAGCAGGCGAGGCAACGTCATGCGGGGACCGGCAGGGTGAGTCACTTCTGACTAAGCCATCCGTTGGGGAGGCACCCACGGAGTCCCCACCGCCGGGCACCAGCTGCTGCCAAGCTGCCAGAGGAACACCCGCTTTTGGAAAGGCTTAAGCGCAAAAGCCTGACCTGAGCCACTCCCAAACAGAACGAGATCCAACCCCGTGGGGTGAAGCGGCAGCTCCCTGGCTTCCTGACCCCCGGGTTTTTCCAAAGCAGAAAACTCCTGCCTTGATGCTGCTGAAGCTCCGTCACCCCTCAGCTGATCTCGCTGGGAGGATGAAGGGACACTCCAGAGACACACGATGACATGCCCCGGCTTTGCGATGCCCAGCACTGATCTCACCCACGTACCCGCTCCAGCCGGGAAGCAATTCCATCCGGCTCCTGGGATGCCTCCTCCCCAGGCATCCCACGGCAGCACCGCACAGAGTGGTGGAGGGTCTCCCATGGCAATTTGTGCCTGGACCATGGGACACCCTGTGCAGGTGGCAGGAGTTACTGGGGGTACAAGCCCCCCAGCCCCGGGGTGCGTGGGAAGGACGGAACACTGCTTTTCAGGGTAGAGAAAGGGCAATTTTTACGTAGCGGGCAGCAAACAGAGCACAAAAGGCACACAGAGCTATGCCCACATGGCTGTGAAATGCTTATGACCAGTTAACACTGGTTGTTTCTGCAAGAAGGAAGACACTGTTGGAAAAAAATCCTAGGGAGGAACACACCGCCAGAGCAAGCCCTAACCTCACCTGCCCCCGGGCTCCTTGCGCGGTAGGAAGAAATGCATGGCAGAGAGCATCTCCCTGCTCCCCAGGAGGGTCTGTGACTGCCGAAGGATGCTTGGTGAATGCCCCAGGCTACCAGGACAGCAGGAAGGGAAAAAGTGGGGTGCAGACCTGCAGGACGATCACACACCTCTGCTGTGCATGGTGCAGGAGGAGAGGGATGCTCAACAGCACCGAGCTGCCCAGCCAGGCAGCATGAGCTCCCCTTCTCCGGCCAGAGGCTGGGGATTTGGGAGATAGCCCGGTGCCGGGGAGGGGGCCACACCGCACAACTCGCTCTCATTCCAGAGCAGCCCTGCCCTGTGCGCTTCCTGGCTGCCTTTGCAGCATGGAGGCGGCTGGCAGACAGAGCCAGCTTTCTGCACCTCCAGGAGCCGAACCTCTGAAACACAAAGCACGACATCTCAGAGGAACGAACCCCTCGGCAAGCGGCAGGGTCTGCCCACACTGGATCCCGCTAGCGGAGGCAGGAGGGGCTGCACACTGTGCTACAGGCAGGAACAACCCTGCCCGGCTGTCCCACCTTCTCTGCTCCTGCCTCCCCTTCACTTCAACACGTGCCACCCTCGAACACGGGAAGGGCTGAGCTGTCTTGTGGCCAGCGGCCACCGGGAGCAGGAGGGGGATAGTGAGGCTGCAGACAACGAAAATCCCAGCTGTGGAATTTCAAGCTCTCTCTTTCCCAGGAAAAAGGAAAAACACCAAGGCAACACCCAGAAGAGCACAGTGTACCCCCACTTCCAGAGCTGGGCAGGGCCTTGGGAAGCAGAGTCCCCCCGTGACACACTCACCCAGGACACCGCACAGGACCAGCTGCAGGGTGCTCTCTGCTTCATACCTGTCTATGGGGGGCAAAAAGAAATCAAAGGCATCTACAACCACCCTCGGAACAGTAAGATCCAGGCAAATAGCTGACTTCAAGGGCTATGAAATCAACGTTGCAATAAATTAGCGGATGGACAATAGCTTCAAAGCAGCAAGATCGGGGTAGGGATAACCCGAAATGCCGAGGCAGCTCAGGCAGGGTGCTCAGCCTCACCCCATCCCACTCAGCACCAGCTCAATGGAAGGCTGGCCCCAAAACCACCCTCAACCCATATTGACTTGACCTCCCTGCAGATGGTAATTTAAGCCGTCTGGCTAGAGCCGATGCCCCCCCTCCATTCCCCCTGGCTACAGATGCACAGGCCTTGGATGGACGGATTGAAAGGTGGATCTAATTCCCCTGCAACGCTTCCGATGAAATGCAGCTCCATCGCCTTGTAGGGAGAGCTCCCAAATGAATTACTGCAATTACCCCAGCTGCAGGAGAAACCACAGGTTTTCCCTTGCTGGCAACAAAGACTTCTCCAAAAAACAATCCCCAAAACGCCCACCACACCAAGCTGTAATGCAATCATCTGCGACGCGCAGGAGGGGAGCCCCCGACACCACCCTCGGGCTGCTGAGCCGTGATCAGAGAAACACGCAGCCATGGAGAAAGCCGAGGGGAGAACGAAGCCAGCCGCCTTTCAAGGCGGCAACAGGCGAAGAGCCACGGAGGACACGGAAACTCCTTAACACCAGCAGCCCCGGCCCAGGAAGAAACAAAAAGCTGAGCAGGGATGTGGGACAGGGGGAGCATCACTCGGTTCTCCTGCCTGGCTGCTGCTTTCCTTCTCTTGCATTGCAGGCAGCTGGCCTCTAAAAATACCCGCTGTTGTCACGCCGTCCTGCCTGCTAGGGCCAGGAAACAGCTCTGAGTGGCTTTCAGTTCAATTCTTCATCCATGCCGTTGTGCCTCCCTTGCCAGGGCCCATCCCAGCCCCATTTCTATGCTTGGAAGGTGACAGTCTCTCAAGAATCATGGCCATAACCCGACACAGCCTCAACGAGCCAAGGGTGCTCACTGGGAATATACAGCCCTGGGAAATTTCTGCTAGCGTTGCTAAAACTAGCAAAAGGGTAAATATTTCCACTGCATCTCTCTGCTCCTCTACAAAGCACCACAAGACCGTTGCATAAGGCACATGGTCTCATTTCCGTGCGGCTGATGGGAGGCCCACAGCTGCACGAGCATGCACGAGCACAGAGCACCAGGAATTTCCTGAGCTAATTCAGCCCGCACCCTCCCAAGCGGCACGACACCGCAGCTGTCCTGGGGGCCGACCTGCTGCCGACACCGGCCAGCGCAGCTCGGCTCCGCGGGGAAGGAGGGGAGAGAGGAGTCAACTCCACCTCAGCGGTGCACTGCAGCCTCTCCAACAGCGAGGCACGATCCCCGCCGGCAAAATACACCTTGTACCAAACACCTCCGGCTGCCCACAGACCCGCCATCGGGGCCTGGGGAAGGACAACGCCAGCGCCGAGCGATGCATCTGCTCAAGCTCAGCCGGCCGCATGCGGCACAAACCCAGCAGTGCACAGGCACGGGGACCTCAGCAGGGAGCACCGATGGACCAAGCCCCACGCCGGCAGCACGGAGACCAGCCACAAGGACCTGCCTGCCGGCTCCCCAGCTCTCCCCACCACCCTCCTCAAACCCCGGGCTGTGCGGGACCCACAGCGGGCTGGAAAGCTAAACCACACCAAGAGAATAGCAGCCCCCGTCCCCCGCCACAGGCACTCCCCTGCCCGCAGCCCGGCAGGGCAGGAAACCCACCGGCAGCTGGGCTCTGCCCACGGGAAACGCTGTGCAGCGGCACGAGAAGAGGCCCCAGGCCAGCAGAGCTTCCTGCAGCTGCACCTCCCAACGGGCTCCCACCAGAAAGCGCCGAGCAAAAGCGTTCAGCCAAGAAGTGCCTGCAAGGGACAGCAGGAGCATCCCCGGGGGGAGACCCAAGCCCCCAACAGGTTCACCCACATTTGAAAGCTGTCTGGGGGACGGGTGCCGGTGAGACCTCTAAGGCCCAACTTTAACCACTCCTGTTCTATCTGAAATAAAAAATGGGTCTGTTTCTATAAAGAGAGGCTTGTTGTACCCCGATGCACAGCCACGTCAGAGCAGGTGGGTAAATGCTCTGCATCAAGGCCTGCTGCTTTACAGCATCACTCGGCCACTTGTGTAAGTCACTCATGAGCCCTTACGATTTAAATTTTCAAGGGAACCAGGAAAAAGCCAGGTCACATTTACTCAAACCCATGTATTCAGTACATCTGGGGTTCCAGCGTACCAGCAGCAGTGGCAACGAGACACACCTTATGGTTGCCCACTGGCCAGCCGGGGTGCCATGGGACCGGTTCCTGCAGAGGGAATTCATTCAGACAAAGAGCTCTTTGCTGCCTGTCTGATTTGTCACACGGGAGATTACATCGGAGGAAAAAAAGGCTTTTTTTTTTTTCCTTCCCCCCCCCCCCCTCCAAAGTGGATTTTTCTCCCTCCCTGCGTTTCTCTGGAAATTAATTTTCAGCATTTAGCAGCATTTTCCCATGACTCTCCACGGTTCCCTTGGCCGGGCGCCAGCCCTGGTACCGCTCCTCCACCAAAGACGTCTGCATCTGATTGATCCTCTGGCCAGCGAACGAGAGAGAGAGAGAGGAAAGGAGGCCTAATAGCACATAAATAAATAAGAGAAGCCTTTATGGTTATTCCGGAACAAACATCTCAGCAAAACAAACCAGCATGGGATAAACTTATATCATGGGCCAGGAAGACAACCCTGGCTGGGAAGTGGGTCAGCCCAGGGAGCACGAGAGCATCGTTTTCATCTCTGGAGCGTACGTGTGTGCGGAAGGGGAGAGGGCGCCCAGCTCCCCTGCGCTGATTTAGCCACAGGTTTAGAGAGGAGTGAGCCCAGCCAAGCCAGTTAGCTCACACAGCAATTAGTGCCTTGCCCCTGGGCAAGGCGGCCAGGAGATTTCAGAGGGCACCGGAGTGGCAAGGCAGTGCAGTGAAAGCCTGTGCTAGCTCTCGCTGCGGAGACTGAAGATAACCGCTGCCGCCTTCTCACGCACAACGCCAACGTTGAGACACTAAAACTTCATCTCTCAGCTGCGGGTCTGGTATGCATTAAAGCTGCCTTCACGTCTCCCATCTTCTGGTATTTGGTGCTTCGTTCTTCCAAGGTAGCTGCTGCCTCCTCCTCTGGCCCCGGGCGTATGCTGACCTGCAGCCAGCTTGGAGAAGGCAGAAGTGGAAGAGCAACGCCTCCAGACCCGGAGAGTCCAACGGCTAAATATCTCCAGGCCAGGGAGTCATCAGGACCGTACCTGCACAATCTGCAGGCCTGGCAATGCTGCAGGTGCCCGACCCGGCTGCCAGGCAATCACCAGCACCAAACCCACAAAAACATGGTTTGAGGATGGTCTCCTTTGGAAATTTCCACTGGCAAAAACAGATTCACAATGGCAAGTCCCTGCAGACCTTGGGGTGCCCTTCCCCTGGCCTAGCCCCCGAAGAGGGGAGGAGGAAAGCACATATAGTGTCTACATGTTGAAAAGTTGGTGGCAGGAAAGTCAGGGCTGAAAGTGGACTCCCTCCAGCAGCTCGCTGACTAGCCAGCTAGAATTAAGCCTTCTGGTTTTGGTGTAGAGATTGCAATGGCAGAAATAGCTCAGGAGTGAGGATTATCAAGCACCGGCAAGAAAAGGCTCAGGACCCGAAGCTGTCGGAGCACAGCAAGGGGACACCACAGACCTGCCTCTTCCCCCGCTGGCAGAGAGCGGGGCTGTGCGACGCAGGGGTTCACACACACCTTCAGCTCACCTTCCAACAAGTGATCCCTATTTCACATCCCTTATTCCAGAGCCGGCTCAAAGAGCGCTTCCAGCTTGTTTCACTCTCTAACCCTGCCTGGAGGAGGACCCAACTCAGCACCCTGGCTGCCACCTCTGCGCCAGACACCCATCTGCCCCAGGCTGGGCCCTCCTGCTCCGGAGAATGAAGCAGCTCACTTGGCAAAGGAGACTTCCCGACCTTGCTGCTGCCAGCATCCAGGACAAACAGCTCGTTTTGTCAGCGCACGGAAAGTCTGCGACATTCCTGATGGCTCTGCACAGAAGGATGAGCTAGGCATTTCCTTGGGCTAGCCAGCGGACAGGGAGATATGGATTTATTGGAGCTTCAAACACTCCAGGGCTTTGGGTGATGAGGGGGTTTTCCAGATAAACTTTAAGCTACTTACAGCCTCTGCAAACTCCCCAAGATCCTCTGATGAAGATGAATAACACGAGTGATACTAAGAGAACCACACAAAGCTGGAGACATGCAGCGTTAAACCACACGTCTCCTTTTTCTCCCTTCTTCCCGCTAGCCTTGGCTTTACCGAGAAGAGCTAATGGTCACGAAGCTACAGGGGAAAAGGTCGAGCGCTACAAGCAAACTCCAAAGTTGCAAAAGATGTTTTGTCATCATCCACCAGCATAGGCCAGGAAGCGGATCTCAGAAACCCTGGGCAGACAGGGAAATCCCAGAGCCGTTATGTTGCTCGTGTGGATGGCAGACACATCTGGGAAAATCCCTGTCAGGAAACGGGATCCACTTACCCAGGGAGCTGCTGTCCCCTGAGAGGGAGGGACAAGTTCCACCACAAAGGTCAGAGCCCCCTTGACCTCCCCATTTGAAAGATGCATTTAGGCTTTGCTAGTCGTAAGAGCAGCAGCTTTCCTCCCCTGGCCCTGGAAGGGCTAGAGGCCATCAGTAACTGCTCCTGCCGTCCCTGCACCCCGGCAGCCGTAGCAGAGCCCAGAGGGATTTGGCAGCGGGCTCTCCTCGCCAACCGTCACGACGCACAGCACCCCACAGTGTTGCTGCAGCACGTGCTGGCCCTGGGGACCACTTTGCAACCTCCTTATGCACAGGCTTCCCAGCGCAGCCCTCCTCTCTCCCTCCCTGGGTACGCCTGGCTCTTCTGCAAGCCTTCGACTGCAGAGAGGGGAAGGAGTGACACCAGCCAGGGAAAAGAGCTCAGCCCGCCCCAGCTCACTCCTCGGGGTCCCTGCTGACGGGCCAGATGAGCCACGAAGCAGCCGGAGAGGCGGACAAAGTCAGCGTCGCAGATGAAGGGAGCGGCGAGGCGCCAAGCCTATCTGCATGCTCCCGTTATCACGGACACGCTGCCGCAACGACAGCACCTTATCACCAGCGTTAAGCCAGGGCTCCTCACTGTCCCACTGAAGTCCCCGCAGAGCCCAGGCTGCACTTTGAGGCTCCCGGCTCTTCCCCCAAACCCAAGTAAGTACTCCTGGAAGAGCAAGCCCACGGACACAACCTTCCCCACGTGCCAAGATTGACACCATCCAGGCCTCCAGCCTGCGCAGAGGCAGGAGGAAAGGGGCAGGCAGGGCAAGGATCCACTCTCCAGACCTATTAGCCACAGAGTTTGGGGGGCTCCTCTCCTCGCAGCAGTACAGCAACTCGGGTGGATCCCCAAGACCCCCCAGGCACGCGTCCTCCTGAGCGGGTTCGGTGCGTCGGTGAGTCCCCTCATCCCTGCCCTCAAGTCATCCTTCAAAAGGAGCAGGGATGGTCACGCGCAGCAATGTCAAAGCTCCTCTCCATTTACCGAAGCGCTGCTGCTTCAGCACTTTCCAGTGGCTAATGGAGTGGCTCAGCGCCGGGAGAGGATCGGGTCGATGGGGAGGCAGGGGGGAAGAAGCAAGTAGCTCCTGACTGCCCTGCTGTAGGTTAACCAGCTGCAACGGGAGATTAGCAGGAATTTTAGCAATCTTGAGGTGGCTTACTTCCCCTTCCCCTCGGTCTCCAAATCCTCCATTAACCTCTTACGCTAAGAGGAAGAACGTAAAAGTTTAATGAGCTCTGACAAGTTTTCAGAATGGTTTTTAAGCATCCTCCGCTCCTTTTGCTATTAATTAGCGACGAGGAAGAACCACTGCCAGGAGAGGCTTCGGCACAGACTGAATGGCTCTCGCTGCTGCCCGCGCACGCTTCGGCACAGCTCAAACGCTCTCAGAGGGCCGTGAAAGAGGCACCAGAGAAACTCAGTTCTTGCAGCACTTGCCACAGCTTGCGCTGCAATCTTCCAAGGGCACGGGGTTTAACTTCATGGTATCGCACTAACTTGCATGATCAGCTGGAAAAAGCTTAACTCCATTTTGCAGCCGGTTTATTTTTATGAACAAGTTTTTGCCTCTCAGCATTGCAGTTTGAGAACTATCATTTAACATAACTGATACTCTCTGACCGACCACCTCTACATACAGATTAGCTGCGTGGTGTTTCTGTAACAAACCCCTCCTCGCTCCAGCACCAGCCTCAGTAGAAGGCCCCATGGAACTCATTCACACAGAGGCTTGTGGAATACCTGGAAGGATGCTGCACCTTCGTTTCCTTCTGTGTTTAAAAGTCAGAGTAGCAGGCACAGTTTGCGCAAGGTCACAAAGCAAGAAAGTTTGCAGAAATGCTCGGTCTCAACTCCGGCGCCACACGTCAGCCAGCCCTCTCCATCTGCCAGGGAGGACTGCACGCGCCCGGCTTATCAGGATCAATAGGAACTGGGCCTGGGGTGTTCTGCCACTGAGAATGCAATGCGAGATACACGGCTTCGATCTAACTGAAAAGAGCAGCCCCCAGAGACTGGGTAAAAGGGAAAAATCCCAAGGTGGAAGCAGGAAAATGGGCCCCGCGAGCCTCGTTTTGCACTTTGTTCTCGTCCACTGGTTCAGTTTCAAGCCTTCCTGAAAATGAGACATTGTCCCAAGGCGTATTATGAAATTCCCAGACCACGTCACACAAAGAGAACACTTACAGCGTTTGCAAGGGGGCCGGGTGGGAGAGAAATCCCAGACTATTCCAGGAAACACAAGGAGACATCCCTGAAATGACTTCCCCTCTAGCCAGGAGGGGAAGGGAGGACCTCCCACCTCGCTCCCTGTACCCAGCCATAACTAGGTCAGTGACACAGCCCTCCTTGCAGCCAGAGCTCTTCTCCAGACACCAGGACACACGGAAGGGTCGAGCCGAAAGGGTTAGGATGGGGGCAACCTTGCCCCCTCCCTTAGCCTGACAGGTTTCCTGCAAGAGAGCCCAGCCGGCTCCCCAGCCCTGTTAAAGAGGCAGGCAGTTCCTCCTCTGCTTCCTCCCCGGCACCGCAACGGTGCCAGCTGGCTTGAAGGAGAAAACCCGCTTCGGCCTCTCCCTGGCCCTTTATCAGACAAAACAAAGGAGAAAAATCCCCACACCTTGCTTTCAAAGGCTTCCTCTGCCCCTTTCCCAGTTTCTAAGGCATGGGAACCGCTGTACCTGACCGGCACCCCCCAAACACCTTCAGAAGAGGAACTCAGCCTGGTCTTCAAAACCAAGGGCTCGAGCTACAGCACCCTCAGACCACTTTTGCCCAAGTGGAGGGGGGGTGCCACATCCACTGATTCGCATGCCAGAGCGAAAACACCTCCCTTCTAGAAAGCCTCCTCCCTCCACAGCCCCTTCCTCCCTTGACCTTGACACAGACACCAGCCCCGGTGCTCACCCACCCACCCGTACTGGGGAGGGGATGGGGGTCCTTCCTTCATGCTTGGCACAACGGGTCTTGACCGGCCGGCCAAGCAGGGCGCAGCCCCCCCTTCCCAGCCACCCCTGGCCGGGTGACCCGTGCCCACCGCCGCCCCCGGGCCCGGGTACCCAGCGAGGGAGGGGAAGCCGGGGGAAGGCTCCGGGGAGCCGGGCACTCACCGCTGTGCGAGCTGAACCACCGCGGTGCGATGTGGAGGGGCAGCGCATCGGCCAGCGAGGCCCTGGCGCCCAGGTACAGCATCCCGTCTCTATGGTGACCGCCTCCCGTCTCCTGGTAACCGTTGCCATGGGCGTACGTGGAGTCGGAGCCCGGGCCGCCGCCGCCGCCGCCCGGGGCCTGCTCGGCCTCCCCCGCCGCCCGCGCCGCCGCCGCGTACAGCCCGAAGGGGACGGCGCCGGCCGCCGCGGGGTCCATGCCCATACCGGCCACCGAGCTGACGGAGCGGCTGCGCAGCCCCATGGCGCCGCCGCCGCCGCCCGCCCGGTAATGGCCGAAGGGGGGNTGCTGCCGGCCGCCGCCGCCCGGGCCTGCGCTCGCCGCCGCGGCCTGCGAGTCACTGAGGCGCCGCTCCCGGGCGGGCGCTNGCCGAAGGGGGGCGGCCCCCCCCCTCCTCCCGGCGGCGGCACGGCGCTGTCATCCGTCGACACCCCCGGGAAGGGGCCCCGCGAACGGGCCGCCGTGCTCTGCTTGCCCCCCATATAGGCACCGCCGGGCCGGAGGGAGCCGAGCGACAGCCCCCCGCGGGGAACGGGGCCGCGCCGCCCCCGCCGCCGCTGGGAGGCGAGAGGGGGCGGAAGGAAGCGGGGGGGCGCGGGGAGCTACGGGCGAAAACCCATCCCCGCCCCAGGCATCCTCCCCCCGCCGGGCCCGCAGGGGCGAGGGCGCCCCGAGTCCGCCGCCGCCGCCGTCACCCCCNTGCCCCGCGGAGCACAGGCCTCGACCCCCAAACGCACACACACCCCGCTCTGCAAGGGCCGGCAGCGGGGCCGTAACCGCCCGGAGGCCGCCGCAGCGACCCTCTCCGGGGAGGCCGGGCCCACGCAGGCCCCGCAGCGCCGGTCGGGCCGTGGGGCCCCGCGGGCTCCTCGGGACACTCTGCCCCCGGGGGGGGTATGGGGAGGGTGGTGGTGTGAGGGGAGGACTACATTTCCCAGCCGCCCCCGCGCGGTGCCCCCCCCCGCTGTGCGCAGGCGCGCTGCCGCCGGCTCCTCCCCCGCCCCTCACGGCGTCGGGGGTTGCTGGGGCGGCCCAAGATGGCGGCGCGCTGGAGCAGCGAGAATGTGGTGGTGGAGTTCCGCGACGCCCAGGTCGGGGGGGCTGCCGCAGCTGCTGCCGGGGGGCTGCCGCTCTCACCGGCCTTCGGGGGGCCGTTCCGGACGGGCCCGGCCGTTCCCGTGAGGAGCGGGAGGGGGTCCCGGCCCGGGCGGGCTCGGCGGCCCCGTGGGGCCTTTCGCCGGCTGCGGACGGGGCTGAGCCGGCCTCGGAGCCGTTTGCGCGGAGATTCACGATGCACTTTATTTCTAATCTTAATTAGATCTTGGATTTTTTTTTTTAAACTATACGGGCAGGCCTAATAGAACATATTACCACTTCCCACACATCTTTCCTCGTTTTTCTTCTGAGACCATTATAGCTACTTTCTCAGCTGCGATATAAATTGTTGAGTATTGATCGATTAGCAGAAAAAGCGGGTTAGACTTTTTTATAAATAGCAAAAAGGTCGTCTTTTGGTTTTGAAGGTGCTGATTACAGAAGAACTCCCCTCAGTTTGCTTACGTGCTTTCTTAGAAGCTATTCTGAGAAACGTGTTTTTTTAAAATGTTGGCAGTTGCTTAGCAAAGCTGGATATGGTGGGTGAACTATGAACTACTTCAGCAGGAAACGCAGAAAGATTAAAAAAATAGTTCTGGAAACTCTCTCATCTTCTAGTTTGTCCTCTTGTGCTGGAGCAGTGTCAGCTCGGTGTTCACCATTGCCAACAGGAGCATTGAATCCTGAGTGCTACATCCAGCCTACCCTCTGTAAGCTAACAAGGCTTTTCGCTTTTGTATCTGAAAAGCTTTATATTGGTTGTGTTTTCCTCCTGGAAGAAATGTTAAAACAGTCTTGTCTGCTATTGAAGATTTGCTCTCAGGAAACCGGTAATGAGATACGAAGGTACGTCTTCCTAGATCACAGGTTCAAACTGCATCTGGCTCAGGAGATATGTGGCCTCATGATTTGATTGCTTGTTCGTGATGACTGGTGTGTGGGAGCAGAGAGGGGAGAGAACAGGTGTTTCCATCCTCTTCTGCAGCAGTTGGTTTCAGTCTCGCTGTTGTGCAGGCGTATACCTTAATAGAGAGGCTAACCACTGGTATTTTGGTCGCTTCAGTTTACTCTGGTGTGATCTTTCTAGAGCCGTTCTAACCTGCCTCTCTGGTATGAAACCAGAGAGTTTCAGTGGCTGGGGCTGCTAGACTACTGCTTCAAGCTAAATTCATGTATATATTTGTGCTTGAGCTTTTTTTAGGAGTCTGCACGAATGTTTTTGCAGATGGGAAACCCGAGCTTGAGAAGCTGAAACACCTTGGCTGTAATCATCCTGTAGCAGGCTTGAGCTCTGCCTGTAGACCACGCTATCTCCAAAATCTTCACCCCAAAGCCAACTTAAATGGAAAAAAGAGTCAAAAGAGTGGGCAGCTGTTGCATTTATAGCCCGTACATGTCAGCAAGCACTGCAGTTGTCTTTGTTCACCATGCCAGAGTGCGTTGTGTGAAAACATCCGCCAACCTGTAACACTTCAGAAAATCTCTGGGTAGTTTGGGGCCAGTATTGCCTACAAGTGGCATCTTTTGTGCAAGCTGACAGAGGTGGCAGTCTCTGTACTCTTCTAATTTAGACGTGACCCACAGGGTCTTGTCAGGCTGTCCACACTATCAGAAGGAGAGTAAAGCTTGCCACGTCCAACGGTGAAATAGTACCGTTTGTAGCAACTCGATGTGTAGATGTGAAGTTAGCTATGCAGGGAACTGGTCTTTCTTGCTAAGAGTTTGCAGCTCTCAAAAACCAGTATAGCCTCAGCAAATCGGGTTGGTCTGTTGCCTTTCAGGTGGAGAGAATGAAGCTAGATTCAAAACTAATGTAAGTTCAGACATGAAAAGGTATTTTTCTTGGCTTGCCTAGCAGAAATCAAGTGAAATGCTAAAGTAGACGTTTGAAGTCTGAGAAGATGCTGCCTGGGCTGTGGGCTCAGAGCTGGTTTTCATATGTGTGGTACTTCTACTGTGCTTATTCACATAATTGTTACTCATAAACAGCAATTCTAGCTATCCTGATTGTTGTTTTAGGATAAAAACCGCTTTCAGGTTGGTCTGTTCAGTTTCAACTCCCCCCTTCTGGAAGGCTGTGCTGTGAAGACTGACTTATCAATACACTAAGCACATTAAATGACAGCTATTTGGTTTTTTCCCTGTTGCGTAGATAAGACTGTAGTATTGTAGGGAACCGTTTATTGCCATAAAACAACTTTGTGACCCACCAGAGTAGCAGCCTGTCACATGAAGCTTTTTACTTCATTCTGATAACTTACTACATTTTATGATGTGCCTGGAAAAACAGTTTACCAATGTTCATTATTAAAAAGGATTTGTAAGGATTTATGAGATCCTAGTGCCAACACCAGAAAAAATAAACTCGTCTATGAAATTATCAATCCCTTTAAATTGATGGGTTTTTTCTGCCTTGAGGAAAGATGGCCACAGCTGTATGAAATGTGTTGGCTGACTAGCTCTTCCTCACATGAAAAAGTTCTCATTCCAGTAATTGCTTTAGTGATCCTCGTTTTGATTCCTCACAAGTGAAATGTGTATCACCTGAGAAAACTTCCTTCTCCTGCTTGCTTTTAGTAACCTGCTTTGTTGTTTTGCAAGGTGCTCTGAAATCTAGCAAGCTGGAATTATTTCTTTACCATTTAGAGATTTTAAAACTGGCTTTTTATTTACAGCATTAGTTTTAGGACTAGGAAAACCTTGCCAGAAGACTGGATTTGCTGCCTAGGAAAAAGCAATGAAAGCGGATTGTTCCTGGAGCAGCAAAAGTGGTGAAACTCGGCTTGGTTAGGGTATATGCTGAGCCTTAGGTTAGGTTAATCTTAGGTTAGGTACCTTGGTTAGGTAGGTCTGGGGTTTATTGTGGACTCCTGCTGAAACTGCAGGATTTGTAGCTCTTTCCCATGTGGACTCTTGGTCTCTAGTGAAGAATGAGCCTGTGATGCTGTTTTTCCCTTAGTTGGGGTACTTGCAAGCAGGGGATGGGGCCCTGGTTGAAAAAACTAGGCTTTTGTGATGGTTATTCTGTCAAATCTGGTTGAAATGGAGTGGGATTGTCATATTGTCTGTCTGGTTTTAGTGATGCTTGTAAGTAGTAGCTGTGGGACATCTTGAAGTCTTGTTACATCCACACTGAGAGTACTTAGCAGAATCCTAAACAGCAGCAGAGACATCCTGAGCCTTCAGAGAGGTGGCTTTGAAGATGACAGCAGTTAGTTTGAAGAATATGGGACATATTCTGATTTTGTGCTGCTAAAAACTGCATTGAAGCCATATCTGTTTATGGGCTGAATTGTTCAGCTTTCCAAGTAAAACTTTCCTTTATTCTCTTGGCAATTAAATGAGATGATCAGCCAATTCCATTCTGAATGAAAAGAGGGGAAGACAATGTTCAAACCATCTGTATTTTTTTTTCTTCTTATGGCATTTAAGTTATCTCTTAGTCTTCTTTACAAGCAATGCCAAAGTAAATTCTGATGCCTCTTAGCCATCTCTTATTTTTGGAGACCAGCCATACACAAATGGTTGCACTTCAGTCTCGCAGTATATATATATAATTAAATCTGGCCCTGCAATGGAAGAGAGAGAGACTGAAAAAGCTCCTGAGCAGGAGCAGAGGCTGATTAATACGGATTATTAGAGATTGCTGATTGAAAGGCTGCAGCTGTGATTGCCACAGCAGGGAGAAAGGAGCAAGGTCTCAGTGTTTGTCATGGTGTCTGCCAGGTCTTGTCTTCAGTTTACTCCTACAAAGATGTTTTCTGTGTGCTATCCTGCACCCCAAAATCAACCACTACTCCCGGTCACCCATCTGTGGTTCTTTAAGGGGACGTTACTTCTACCATCCCTGGCAGATATCAGCCTTGACTCTTACCATAGCAGTTTATACCGTGAAGATGAGCTGGCAGGTTTTCCTGAACTCCTCCCCAAAGCTGTGTGTTTGACTGAGAAGCTGACCTGACAGGTATAATTTAGTTTTGTTCTCTGTTTCTCTTTAACAGGCAACTGCGATGTCAGTGGATTGCCTGGGACAGCGCGCGGTACTCTCGGGGTGAGTGTGACAGTCCCCATTAGAGACGTATGACAGTCATTTCCGCAAGCCAAATCAGCAACCTTCAGGCTGACCTCAATTGAAGGGCTGATGTATTGTTTCAGAAAGGTGCAGCTGAATTCTCTTCAAGGCTTGATGAAAAGGATTCTGGGTCACATTTCCAATGGGATACAGAGTAGAAGGCCAGAAGCAACAGCACAAGAAAATACTGGCCTTCTGGGTGCACGCTTTCCCAAATCCACCTGTGGGAGGTGGAGCATCATGAAGTACTGTTTGGGTTCTGTTTAAAATACAGATTAAATAATTTCCTTAAGACAAAATTTGTCCCAAATATTCCAGTGGCATATTTGGGCAGAGGAGCCAAGCTCTCTGACCTGCTCCTCTGCTGGTTCAGTGTGGGGTGACACTCAACAAGAGCAGTAGGTGCCACAGACTCCAAGCTGCCAGAGCTCCCAGGAGGGCTCGGCATTATGTAGCCACCTCCAGGGCAAGTCTTCAAACAGCTCAGCAGTTGCCTGCCCACTTGCCACCTTTCAGTATTAACAGCTATTCCTGTCCCGCTGTCAGTGACACAATTACCACACCAATTAGGATGTTCACTTCAAATTCAGGATCGTGGGGGTGCAGCTGACCTTTGGTCAGTCTTAGAGGAAACAGATCCTTTGATACAACTTGGAGGCGCGCTCGCTTCTGTGTAAACCCTTAGTCCAGCAGCCCTGCACAGGAATAACCAGCTCAGCTGGTTTGGGTCTCACTTGATGCTTCTTCCTCCTTACACCTGCCCAGTTTCACAGCTTGCTTATTTGGGCCAACAGCGAGCTGGGGATGGCCTGCCTGCAATTCAACATCAGGTCCATGGCCCTCTGCATTTCAGGCTTCTCCTGAGTGTTCAGCAGGCCTTCAGGATTTGCCTCTGTTATTTTTAAAGCTGTGTGAGAGCCTCAGAGGGCTCAACGTCTTCACTTTTCAGAATAGGGAGCCCTGAGGACTGTGGTCTGGAAAGGCAGCAAATATGTTCTTTGTGTTTCTTCTCTTGGGAAAATTGACAGTGCTCAGAGCAGCTGTATGCTTGCTACGCAGCAGACATATGTGATGCTGCTGTGGTTAATTATATATGGTTCAATATGTTTTGGTGCTGGTCTTCCATTAGAGTTCAGCTGGCTCACAATTATTTCTGGGCGGTTTATCTTGCTTGTAAGATGAATCACACTGTGGAGGGAATGATACCATGCCTAGCTTTGTGGGGAGCTGCCACATCCAGCAGGATGTATGAACTCAGGTTTAGCATCATGCAAATATATCTCTGCAGCATATAAGGTTAGCTCAGGTAAGTAATATATCCAGATCAGTGCAGTGCTGTGCCCACCCTCATTAATAAGCTGCTGCAGCTGAGCTAGCTCCGAGCAGGTGTACTGGGACTGTCTGCGGAACCAAGCCCCCCAAACAGCGTGGTGTGGAAACAGGCAGCCACGCAGAATCATCTTGTGTATGTCAGGGCTCATTAACTCTTGCGCAGAGCAACCTCTCCAGACTGATGCCGGCTCCTGTGAAGCTATTGCGTTGCGCTCCCAGCCCTGTGCCACCTCGGCTCTGCTGCTGCTGCATTAGGCTAGCAAAGCGTATTTGGACGTGTTTGCACCATTTCCCATCACTTTCTTTTGTATCTTAGTTACCTGGGGGTTTTTGTGGTCTGAACTACCCATTATCCTGTGTAATTTCAGTGTCTTTTCATATATTTTTTTAAATTTAGACCTTTTTGAAGTATATGTGGTCAAATGTAGCATTCTCAGGAATAGTATTTTCATCTGTCTTGTCAAATGCTTCTCTTTGGTCCTCTAGGCACAAGGCTGTGAGCTCCATGTGAGCTTGTCGTTTTGAGATCAGTCCTGTGCGATACAGCCTCTTTGTATCTGTGTGTCTTGCAGCCGCCGTTTCCTCTACATAGTCAACCTGGATGCACCAAATGAGGGTCATCGAAAGATCTCCCGACAGAGCAAGTGGGACATCGGGGCAGTGCAGTGGAACCCACACGACAGCTACGCGTACTACTTTGCAGCTTCGGTAAGTTCACTCATTTAGAAGCTGTAGCTCATCATATCCCCTGGTCTTTCATGGGTGGACTTCTGCAGACTTGGAAGGCTGTATGGAGCTGGCACAGGCATGTCCCTGCAAGTCACATTGCAAGAGCAAGGCCTAACTCTGCTTTACTGCCAGGGAGGTATTTGGCTTGATGGTTCTCAGTCGGTCAGTGTTGAATCTAGTTTTGCTTGCTTGTCTTTTATAAAACACTTTGCCAGATAAATCGGTCATCCAAATGGTCCTTTTCTGGAAGAAAGGGGTGATGTGCTCTCTTCCTAACTTCCATTCTGTTATGAGATTTGCGCACTTATTGAATTTCTTGCTCTGTGCTGTTTTGTTTTCACCTCCCTGCCTTCCTGGTGGGATGTGGTGCACCAGGCAGTCTGTAAATAGCACACGTCGATACTGGCTCACCACTCTAACAATCCAGGTTTGCAGATGGGCCGGGACAAGTCAGTGAGGAGTTCTTACTCAGTGTGTGGAGAAGTAAATAAGTGGGTCTGAAGAAGCAGTAGTGGCCGTCTGAGACTTGAGTGCAGTTTTTAGCTCCGATCTTTACTCGGTCTGTCATGCTCTGTAGCCTGTTCATCCAGAGCCCTGAGCTTCTGCTAGCAGCGGTCTTAACCATCAACCACAGCACTGCAGCCACCGGCACTAGCGGAGAGCAGGCTGTTCTCATGGCAAAGTGCCTTTGCTGCCATGCATCTGCTTTTATAGCCTAAGAGTCCTGGAACAGCCGGGGTTAGAGAGGTTTCATCTGGTTTCTTTGAGAAAACACTTAGCTGAAGGTGGTTTCCTGGGATTTTTATTCCTTTTACTTCCTGGATTGGCTATGACTGAAATTAAAGGCAGTCTTAAAAGAGGACTGGTGTTGTCAGTTAGGAGCCTTTGCTTGTTTGCTCTCTGACATTCCCCATCCTGTCTCCTCCCTGCTCTCGTACATGACTGACATTTTAAAGGTGCCTTCAGCGGCTGTCTGCTACTGAGTGGAGAGTTAGTAAAACTTGCAAAAAGGAGTCTTTCAGTGCCGCTTCTGGATACAGTCTGTGAAAATCAAAACCAAATAAGGAAATGTGCTGTGCAGGCCATAAGCAGAGCAGGAAAACTGCTTTTAAAACACTCTGAAGGCAATATCCAGTGATCGGTTAATGCTGATCTGAGCAGGACCCTGCTGCAAAGGGGAGCTGTGCCCATCTCGCCCATTTGAGCACTCCTGTCTCTTGCTGCCCTGAGCAGACACAGGAACCCATCTTGTTCCAGACTGAAACTAGATGTAGCTGGCATCAAACCTTGCTGCTCTGGTTTATAAATGAAGATGCTAAGATGCTCTGGTGATTTAGACGTAGTTGCTGACACAATCAGGTGAAGAATCCCCAAGATGAGGTTGGGTAGCTTTTCCAGTCTGGGTCAGAAACACCTCCTTTCCAGCCATCTCACAGTTGGCTGGCATTTTGGCGCTGATGCAGTACAGCCGTGTCCTAGGACTAGAATTTAGCCTGTCTTGTTTAGAAGTGGAAAGCAGATTTACGGCACGTGCTCAGGTCTGTGTGTCCCAGGTCGGGTCTGGAGACAGTGTGGATATTTTTGGGGGCCATACCTGAGGGGGCAAAGATGCATTGGGAAGGCTAAATCAGCTTGGATTCAGCGCTGTGAAGATGTGATTTGCTACTTCTGGACTCAAGGGTTCTCAGTCCCCCATGAGTCCACTGTCAAGGTCGTCAAGTATACACAAATGTTGTAGAGCCCTGAGAGTCCTACCCCTCTGCATCCCTGTGGATGGAGAGGGAGTGTAAAAGGCTACCATCCTGTTTGCCAACAGCTTCACCTGGTTTGCGGTGCTGTTAATTGGAAGTGGTGCAGGCAGAGAGGAAGTCTGTCCTTGTGTTTGGATAAGGGCTTCTTATTTTTTTAGCTTCTTTCCAGAAGAGCTGAAACATGTCCTCTTGCTGTGCTTGGCTGTATCTGCCCTGTGGCTCAAGCACATTTCTGAGGACTCCTAAGCTGTTGTTTCAGAAATGCCATTGTTTTCCATCCTAGATCCTTGTTACTTCTTTTCTGTGGTCACAAATACTTGAACAAGAGGGTGATGAAATTGTTGGAAGCGTATGCTGATACTTATCACAAGAAGCACATTTTTTAGAAAATCGTGCTGGGAGGAGCTGTCATTCTCCCACACCTGGTGCTACAGGCAACACTTTCCATGTGAGATGCCCCACTAAGAGTCTGAGAAACTTCTGGTGGTCCTTATCTTGTAGCATCAACTCTGGAGTACTGGACAAATCCTGTTGGGTAATTTCACTCTACCCTCTTAAATCCTTCTGTCAATGAGAAACATGCAAGGAGTTTTCCTTGCCCCAAGCTCTTGTGCAGCCCTGCTGTGAGCTATTAGAGAAATGCCATATATTATTGCTGAGTTGGGAGGAGACCTTCCATTTCAGGGAAGGCTGGAGTGTTTTATCCATCTGCAAATTCAAATTCATATCAAGCAGCGTTGGGTGAAAAAACCCAAACACACCACCACAAAAACCTGTCACAAAAAAGGTAAAATAAGTTTTTTCTCTATTATCTTTTCCCCCATCTACCTATAAGTTTGAAAACAAGGATCTAATGAAGACAAAATTTTGAAGTCTTGTTATTTCTGTTTTTGCGAAGTCAATGTGAATTTCCAGTCATGGCCCAAAACGCACTGCGCTTGGTGCTATATATGCACCCAAAAAGGCAATTCCTGCCCCAGAAAGACTAGAGTTGGCCTGGGCTGAAGTGAACCTTGACTGAGGCAGAATACAAACTTAAAGCACAATAACTGGTTTCAAGTAACTTTGTGTGTGGCTGCATTTGGGGGAGGATTTATTCCTGGAATGAGGGAAGAAGCCCTAAATAATATTGTCATTGATTCATCTGGTTTACTCCTGTGGTTTGCAGTTAGTGATAAGCACTTAAGGCTTTTTTCTGTGGGCTGGCAAGGATGGAAGTACCCTTGAGGAGGTGACCTTGAAGCCATTAGACTGTATTGTTCATGTTTGGCAATGGCCCTGATGATCCCAGAAGGGAATCGAGGGAGAATTGAGGAGGGCCAGTGGTGATCCATCATCCTCTTCACTGAAAACTCTGGTTGTGAATCTGAACAGACTGGCAGGGTATTCCTGCAGAGAGAATTTGTCTGCCTGTTGCCTGCAGTTACAGCATGTTGTTAGGAAATAAAAGCTCTGAGAACATAATTTTGTGGAAACGTTTTGCAATGTAATTTTTTTTTCTCCCATTCTTATCTCCATTTTTAAGTGGGTGTAATTACAGTGTAACCTTTTGAGAGTCCTTGCAGCATGTAGGTTCATCTTTGCTCTCCTGCTTTGGGCAAGGACTTTGCTAACTGCAGTGTGACTCATTGGTAACTGAGGTTGTTCAAAGAGAAGGGAACCTGGTCCTGACACATGGATTCCTGTCCTACCTTGTTCGCCTAATGCTGTCTTCTATATTCCATCTAATTTCAGAGCAATCAGCGAGTTGACCTGTATAAGTGGAAGGAAGGTAATGGTGAAGTTTGCACATCGTTGCAAGGACACACACGTGTGATCAGGTGAGGAGCGAGCGATGCTGTGGACTGCTGGGTGGAAAACGATGGGTTGTTTCATAGAAAATGAATTTTTCAGTCCGGCTCCACTCAGGCTCTGATCTGAGCCTGTTTTTACTCACTTTCCTGGACTGGGCTGTCTGCCCTTCTGTCCTGCCTTCCCATTTGGGGATGATGTCAGATGTGAAGCTGCTCACCCTCTTATGGCTCCCCCCAGTATATCAGCTTAGCCTTTGATGGCTTGAGTGTCATTGCCTTAGGCTGCTGTCCTTGTAATGAACAGCAACCATCATCTGGGAAACAGATAGCAGCATGTTTGTTAAATTGAATCCCAGCCATGTTTCTGTGTGATAGCAGCATAATTAAAGCAGGTGATCCCAAAGATCAAGTTCACAGTGTGTTACAGTCGTGCAGGGGAGATCTCTGCCTCTGGTTCTGGGGGTGTATTGTAGTGCTGGGCTGGAAATGCAGGTGAAGGACTGTTTTTACTCCAGCTCCTGACTGTGGAAAGTGATGGCAGCCCTTGAGAAGGGTGACTGGAGGCTGTTTGTGTCCCAGGTGCACCTGGTGAGCCCAACAGGAAGGCATCCCAGGGTGAAGGGTTGATGCCAAGGACGCGTGGTAACTGGGAACTCGCTGAGACAGTGTCCCTTTTCCTGTGGAGGAAAGAGCACACACATGATAGCTGTAAAGTTCAGGGCTAGGAGGATGCTTCACTGGAGTTTACTTAGGAGAATTTCTTTGCTTCTTGGAATTTACTTAGAGAAATGATTAAGATCTTGCTTTTTACTTAAAAAGTTTCAGTAGATGTCATGGAGTGGCCATGGATTTGTTGGAGAAATATACTGGGGCTTGTGAGAAGTTGATGCAAACTGTGTGCGCTTGTCTTTGCTGACCTACTATCATTTTGCATTTGCAGCGACTTGGACTGGGCGGTGTTTGAGCCAGACCTACTGGTCACCAGTTCTGTTGACACATACATCTACATCTGGGACATCAAGTAAGAATCAGTATGTTTCTGCACTGCAGGGAAATCATTGGACTCTTTTCCATAATTAGCAACTTGCAGGGCAAAGCATGCACTGATGGGTGCTGCTCTTCAGCTGTGCTTGCAGGGGCTTCATTTGCTTCCCGTAATCTCAAAGATGGTTTCTGTTCCCCTACTTTCAAGCCAGTTCAGAGTCAATGAAGGGCAGTAGAGTGGTACGGTTAAGCCACACTCCTGCTCCTGTTTTGAAAAAATACTGACTGGCTGCACTCCCTACCCACTTCAGATCTTTCCTCAGGAGTTTTTCCTGGAACCCAAGGGTGTTCCTCAACCTGTTGGGTTTTTTAGCTGAATGAATGAGCACCACTTCATGATCCTGCAGCCATTTTCCACTAAATTCAGGGATTGTTGCTGACTCTTCCTCAGTGGTGGGAAGACTAGCAGTGGTATTCAGGAATCTTCCTGTCCATGTCTTCCCTTGCTTCCTGATTCTTTCTATCATGAGTAATTTCAGGGTAACAGCTCTTTCCAAACCCACCAGTATTAAAACCCCGCATTTTACACCTGAGAAGCAAGGAGCTGGCACTGGGGCTGCTGGGTTCTCTTGCTGGCTGTACAGCAACTCTTTATGATCCCCGGCAAGTCACTTTGTTCCCATCTGCCTCCCTTGCTCAGTTATAATAGGAGGATAATTATATAACCCCACTGCACCAGGCTACCCTGAGGCTTGTTTAGCTCCTATGAAGCACTTAGATCCTTGGTTAAATGGTGCTTGAGAATGGCAATATATTATTAATGTGTAATTAAAAGACATAGAAAGACAATAACTGCTGGTTGTGTTTTCCTGTGATACTATCTTAGTGCCCAGCAAAAAAATAGTTTTCTGAAGATTGTTATCAGAAGTCCTGCTTTAACTCTATTGTGCCCTTCCATCATTTTGTATCTGCGTGTATCACTTCTCCAGAAATGCTTGCTTAGGCAGCCTCTGACTAGCCTCTACATCCCACTTGTGCTGGTAAGGTCTCTGAGCTTGCTGGGGCAGTGCGGTCCTGGGGCTGCTGGCCGCCAGCAAATGAACATCCTGCTGAAGCGGCTGTCTCTAATGACACCCTAGGGAGGTAGCCCTGCGGTAAGGGTAGCTGGAAATTCCCCACTTAATTTTTCATATAAAATAACTTTTTGTTTAGGCAGAAGTTCTTAGACAAAGAGGTGCAGTCCATTCCAGAAAATGTTCTGCTTTTCAGTAAACACAAAAAGCTGAAGACAGTATTACTCATTTTCACTGGCATTTTTCATGAAAGGGCAGGTGACTTCCTGAGGAGCGAGGTCAAAGAGCAAATTATTGCCTTGATCTGTGTTCTGGCTGCTAGGAGTTGTCATGGTGCCGGACTGGCTTCTACCACCACAGAATTTGGTCTGTAGAGTCTGCACGCAGCTGGGCTTATTTCCTACTAATTTTGTTGTTATATGCTAGACATGAAGTCTTTGCTCTGAAGTTACTGCTCCATCTGCCTTGAATCAGAGTCTGCAAAGGCTTGACAAGCACATCAGTGGCTTTTGTCGTGTTTTTCCACAGCTCTGTTTGTTCCTTTTAATCCTCCTGGGAAAGGCTGTTTCGTTGCTTCCTGCAGCAACACTTCGTGAGCCCAGTGTTTCCTTGCCTGCCCAGTTGCAACATGCCACGCTTTGCACGTGTTTCTCCTCTCTCTAATCCCCTTCAACTCCATCCTGTGGCCTAAACTTGCTGCTGTATGTGGTGCCAAGCCAGAATGGCTGTTGTTCTCCAGCTGGTCACCTCTTTCTTTATTCCATTTAACGTGGTGTGTTTTGGTAAGCAGAAGGCACATTAGCTCCCAAAAAGCAGCAATAAAATTAGTCTTGGAATAGCGAGGAGCTCACTGGGGAGGCTGGACCTGCTGGGCTATGCTGTGGGTACTCACATTAGCCATGTTGTGTTTCAGAGACACCAGGAAGCCTACAGTCTCCCTCTCTGCAGTCGGTAAGTATGATGTGTGTGTGTGACGTAGGCATTAAAGAAGCCTATTGTAGTATGCCCCTGCTGTTATTCCTCCCTCCCTTTGTGCTCCGAGGCTGAACGTGGCAGAGTACAGAAGTGCCACCACAGCGAGTGTCCCGTATAGTAGCAACCTGAGAGGCTCCAGTTCACAGCTCCTTTTAGAGGAGCAGAATGCAGAAGGGGTGTGGAGCCCTTGGAGATTCCCAGGCATGGAAGGCGGTGGTGGTGCTTGGATGGACTGTCCTAAAATTGGTGGACAGTCACATGACATTTATACCTTGTAGACCTGAGTAGCTTCTTCCCTGCTAAACCACCCTCTTGTATTGCTTGTCCTGTGTTGTCTGTCTGCAATTTCTCCATGTCCTTTTATGTTTGGTTGAATCAGCTGAGAAACTAAATCGCATCCCAGGCAGTGGTGTTGAATGCTGCCGAATGCCAACCTGCCCCCTTACTTACTGAGGGGCTGGGTGCGTTAATTGGCTGTATCTGCTTCCCTGGGGCACTTTCAACCTGCAGGCAGCTGCAGCAGTGACACGACGGCGCTCTCTTTGGGCTGCGCTTGCTCTGGAAAGGCACTTGTCAGGGCTGTTGGCAGTGCAACTGCCCAGCCGCCTGTAATACCGCCTGCTGGCAGGTGCCGTGTGTCAGTCCTCACCGGCTACGTGTTGGAACTGGGCGAAGTACAGATGACGAGCAAATCGTCCTTTTCCTGAGTTACTGTCCCCAGTATTACAGCAATACTCACAATGTGTATCTCATACTCTGCTGCTTAGATCTCCTTAGGCTGCGCATCCCTCCCAGCCAGCAAACCTCTCTATCACAGTGACACAAAAACCTTACTGAATCAGAGAGAAGCAGTGTTCGGTTCTGGTGCCTGGGACGAGGATTCATGGGTTGCTGAGCCAGCCCAGCAGCTAGCTCCCCAGAAAGCTTCCTTCCTCCCATGCCCGATTCTGTTTAGCGCTGGTCGAGACATTTTGTACCCTTCAGCGAGTGGATCAAATCAATCAGCTGGCAGCCTATTTGCAGCTTTTTTTCCCCTGGCCAAGCTTTTTGCCAGGTTGTCAGGATGAATCTGCTCACCGTGCAGCAGGAGGTGGGTAGTGAAGGTGGGGAATAGCAGCAGGCTGAGATCCATTTAGTGTTCTCATGGATCTCACCTTTCTGATAGCTTAAAATGTTTTGAAAATACTGGCAGAATAAGGATGAACAGAACATGTATTTCTCTTACAATATCTGAACAATCCACATCAACTGAAGCTATATTTTGCTGCTTATTAGAAGTAACCAACCAACTTCTGATTTTAGGCACTTGACTGAGTCTCTCATGATATCATGTGATCATATCTGGACCATCAATCCAGTTTCTTCACAATGCCATTGATGTCTGACTTCTGTGATGTATTTTGACAGTTGGGCCTTCTGGTCCACCCAGTGAGTCTACCTCCGGCTGGCCAGACACTGCAGCCTTCTCCTACACCTGTATTTTAATAATAGATCAATAACACTGATTCCCTGTTAGCATCAGATAGCATAGAGGGTGCTGGGGAGACAGAAGAATCAATCCTTGAGCACCTGGAAGTAGCTTGAATGAAAACAGAAGGGATTTGGGAGGGGGTGATGAACCTGCAGTTCTTGGCTGGAGGAAGCTGCTCCATCTGAACTAATGGACATGAGTTTTTTAATCAGGTGGAATGGCCAGAAATTGTGATGAAGATCTCTAAGCATGTAACTGAATCACTCTTGCTTTGAGGTCTTCAGGACGCAAACACTAAGCTGAGGAATCTGGAGTTAATCCTTTTCCTGCCATCCTTCATGCTGGCTTCTGGGATATCTTTCCTCTGAACTGCCTTTCCTGTGCTACAAGCAGCAGCTCTAAGCCCACATCAAGGGTCTGTCGTGCCACTTACTTTTTAATTGCTTGTTTTGACCTGCTCTCTTTGTGCTACAGCTGGAGCTTCCCAGGTCAAATGGAACAAGAAAAATGCCAACTGTTTAGCAACAAGCCACGATGGGGATGTCCGAATATGGGACAAAAGGGTGAGTTGAGAGTCTCTTGAGCAGCCCCTGCATATTTCCACTTAGTCAATACATCATTTGGTCATCATCATCATCCCTCTGGTCACAGATAGAATCTGAGAAAAATGTACTACTTTATCCCAAATCTGTCTTGTGGGTAGATTTAAACTAGAGAAAACTGGGACCCTGCGAGCCTGAAGAGAGCATGTTGATAGCCTCCTTCCCCAGAAACTGTGCCCATTAACATTTTGCTTTTGATCTCATAGTACTTAACTGTTTTACTGAGTATAAAGCATGGTTCAGGGCTGCACTTGGTGACTGGAATTTGCCACACCTTCACAGGACCTTTCCTTCAACTACTTTTGCTGAGCTATTTGCCTTTCCCCAGCAGGAGGGTGTTCCACCTCTTGCCTTTGTTCAAGTGTCTCTCTTTATGCCAAAGAACTAGACCAAATTTCAGGAGTCCTGGGCTGAGAAGGAAAATGTCTCTCCTTGCAGAAACCCAGCACTGCGGTAGAGTACTTGGCAGCTCATCTCTCTAAAATCCACGGTCTGGATTGGCATCCTGACAATGAGTATACGTTGGCCACTTCCAGCCAGGACAACTCTGTCAGGGTAAGTGTTGCTTCTGGGACTCCTGCTTGGGAGATGTCAGGATGATGGAGCAGATCCCCTTCTCATACTGCTGAAGTCTTGGGGAGTGCTTGCCATTGGCAAGATCTGGATCCTTATTTTTTGGTTTCTGGCAGCCTGTGTGTGTGTTGAGCCAGGGGTGCGCTTACGGAACAGGCAGAGAGGTCATTGCAGGATGGGTGCACGTATGTTTGCCACATATCTGTGGTGGTTTGGGCAGTACTGAAGGTGAAAACAATTGCCTCTGCCTGTTGCTTGCCAGAAGGGAGCTGGCCACACGTGCCAGAAGAGCCTTCTCCCCAAAATGCAGTCTTGCCAGCCTCAAGCTGATTACAGCAACCTGGGGGGAGACATACTGCAGCCCCTGGGGTTCCCAAACTCATGTTTAATTGGGTTGTCAATAAGAGACTGCCTGCAAGCATTGCTATGCAGGGCCTTTTACTTGGGGGGAAATTGTGTGCTTTGTATGTCAGCCAAATGGAGTTCATTCACATTTAGCTAAGCCCTGAGGCAAATGCAATTGATGTGTATTATAGCAAAGGAAAAGGTTAGATTCTTCATTACAAAATTAGCAGTAACAGCAGGGTGGGCCTGCCTCCAGTCTGGACTGGCACATTGGCTGGGAGCCTGCAGGGTACCTTGTAGCTCTGAAAGCCCAAGCAGGCTGCCTGTCTCCCTGCTCTAATTACTCAAGCTATGATCACTGTGAATGTGACCCCAAGTCACTCGTTGTCTAAGGGATGCTGCCAGATGCTGATAGCTTGATATTTGTCCTTTGGGGCCATCTCTGCTGTTAATGAAAGGGATTACTAATGATGCTGTGGGAGCCCTGGCATGTTTTTCGTTCTGTTATATCTGCAAGCCACATGGAAAACTGCAGCCTGAAAGTATAACCAGCTGACTCCTGCCTTTGCTTGTCTTTTTGGGTTTTTTTGAAGTTCTGGGATTACCGTCAGCCTCGGAAATACCTCAATATTCTTCCCTGCCAGGTTCCCGTCTGGAAGGCAAGATACACGGTGAGTGAGAAACTCCCACCAGCCCTGCTTGTGCTGTGAGAGTGAAAGCACAAAAAGGCATTAAATAAAGAAGAACTGCCAAAGGGCTGCTCACCAGTTCTACCACTGGACATGATTAAGTTGATTTTAAAAATCCCTCTTGGTGCTTAAAAGGCTTAAAAAAGCAATGTCTGCAATGGGGGCATTTGGGAAAAGGAATGACTAGTAGCGTGAGATCCCAGTCTTTGGCATCGTCTTCCTGGGGGGGAGAAACCCAGGTGCAGATGGTTGGCTCTGGGAGCAGGAGGCTCGGAAGGTACCTGCTGCTCTCACTGTCCTGTTTTTCCACTCAGCTCCAGTATTGGTGCCTGTTGCACAGAGCAGTGCAGCGGTCTTCTGCCCTCCCCGAGTGCCTCCGTACCCCCAAGGTTTCCAAGTATGCCACAATGGGCTCTTACAGCATATCACATCCAAGAACTGTTGCCTTTTGTAGAGCAAGCACCCAGCCATATGAAGCTAAGACTCTTAACATCAGTCATATCCGTTCTCTTCCCCAGACATCTGAATGTGGTCTGAAGCCAGTGCTGTGCCCTGAGTCTTTGTTTGCCTTTCCCCGTCCCCATGGAGGGGGGTGTAGGACTGGGTTCCAGTGTTCCTCTGAACGTCGTGACCCTGAGCAGCAGCTGCTGGGGCTCAGTCCTCAGGCAGCAGTTCTTGCAGCTCCAGGCAAAATGCCGTAAGGATCCCATGTGAAAAGTCAGGGGTGAAATCCATCCAGCCTCACAGCTGAAAAGTGAGGAAGCAGCAGAAAGAAATGATTAATCTTAAGTGAGGTGCATTCAATATGTCGGTCTACTACATCTTATCCATTGTAAGGCACTGTTTTTGCACAGCAGTTGCCTTGGACCCTCCCAGTTTTAGGTCTGTTTCTGCTTCGTGCTGAGCTCCTTTAAAACCCATGCATTCTTGTTGGTGGGAAAAGGGAAAAATATGAGTAAAACTGATAACAGCAGCATGGGAGCATAATTCCCCAAGGCTAACTGGAAGGGTGTTTTTCTGTCAAGCCTTTCAGCAATGGGCTGGTGACAGTGATGGTCCCCCAGCTGCGGCGAGAGAACAGTCTCCTTCTCTGGAATGTCTTTGACTTGAACACGCCTGTCCACACTTTCGTAGGACATGATGACGTGGTGCTGGAGTTCCAGTGGAGGAAGCAGAAAGAAGGTGAGTTCAGGGCTGGATGTGCTCTCTCCCCTGCACTGTGGCCATCGGCTAACCAGGGGTGTGGAGGCCTGGCTCCTGGCTGCGATGCTTATGCTATTGCCATTTGACTCTTGTCTTCCCTTGGAGTAGCTCCTGCCCGCTTCCCTGCCTCCCCTCAAGTTACAGCTGTTTTGTACTTGTTTTATGGCACTGTCCACAGAAGCATTGCCCTGTTGTTCCCATGCTAACAAAGCAAATCTACCAAATGCTGAGTGGGTCAGCGGTGACTCTAATTGCTTCCACTCTCCTGTGAGTCTATTTTTAAATGGATCTTTCAGAATAAATTGTACAAACTATTGGATGGGTGCACGAGTGCAGGCACCCTCCCCCTGCTCAGAGCTGCAGGCTAACCAGTTAACCCCTCACATCCCTGCCTAGGGCAGCAGCCTCCAGCATATCCCAGACCACAGACTCAGCGAACCCACCTTATCTGTGCGCTGGCAAAGGCAGGAGAGGAAGAGCGTGGGATAGAGAGACTGCTGTTAGAGTTCAATCCTGACTAAATTTTCCAGTGTAGGCAGCTAAATATAGGAGATTCCTTATTAGAGGTTGGATAACCACACAGAGCACAGCTTTGTTTCCAGCACCTCAGCTGCCATCGACAGAACAAACACGTCTGGCTTTGGTGTCACTTGTGGTACTGCCTTGCAGTGCCGTGTAAAAATTCTGGTCCAACCCTCTGCCACCAGCTACTGGGGCAATTCAGTTAAGTCACCTTCTTCTCTATACCTTGCTTTTCATCTTTCAAAAAGAGGAGAGCAATATAGATCCGTGTTAGGATGTGGAGGCGCAGCCTAAGACAGCTTGTGAATGAACATTCAAGCAGGCTTGAACCACAGTTGCGTTGTCTTAGCTGAGTTACTAGATACATATCCGAGGCTGGAAGTCATGCTCGTCTGAAGCAACATAAATCAATCATACAAGCATTCCAAGTCCGCTTCAATGCGGAGACAACCAAGATAGCGCAAATCTCCTTCCACAGAGTCTGCTGTGCTGTATTTAGGCAGCCCCTGTGCCTCAGCAGAGGGGTGTAGGAAGCAGCTGTGGAGCAGCAAATTCTTAAGTGTAGCAGCTGTTTGACAGGCGAAACTTGAACTGTATCACAAGACCTAAACATGGGCATAAGTAAGTCTGTTACTGTTATCTGTTGATAGGTAGTATGTGGCTAGATGTGTTTCATTACAACCTGAACCTGCCTTGGCATCATCCAAGTCTTTCAGAAGGGAAAAGGGGAAGGGTAGAACCAGCTTCTCTTAGCTTAGAAATGTTTTGAAGCATCTGCATCTTGAAACAGGTATGATGAACTAAAAGATATTTTGACTTTACAGTTATCGTAAAAATAAATCTGTTTCTCAAGTACATTATTTCTTCTATTTAAATAAGTATTGTAGTAGATCTTGTTCATTCCTAGTTGTAAAACTTGCATTACATTCGTTATACTTAACTTTGTGCTTTTTGCCTATAATCATACTCCGTTTAGAGGTGTGGTAACCATGGTGCGGGGAAGCATAAAGGCTGATGCACTTAGGTCAATTCAAAGCAGAAAAGGACTCACTGCCTTTCGGTTTAGTGCGTTATCCATTGGATCTCCCTGCTGGCTTGCTTGAATCCATTTAGACTGAACACAGGGCTGAGATAAGTCTCTGTTTTCAGTGGGGTCTATAAGTTGTTTCTGTCCTTTTTAGGTTCTAAAGACTACCAGCTGGTTACATGGTCCCGTGATCAGACTCTGCGGATGTGGCGGATTGATTCTCAGCTGCAGAGGGTACGTAAACACTTTTGCTCTTGAACTGTAGACGGTTTTTATACAGGCTGGATTTATCTCCCTTTCCTTGCACTCCCAGTCACTCCTCTGACATCCTAGAGCTGCAGACGCAGCAGCCAGCTGCCGCTTCACTTTCCTCTCCAGCTCCAGCCCAGAAACATCCCCAGGGAGACCTGTGATGAGGCCTCTCTGTGTCTGTGCCTCAAAAGCTTCTGTGGAAGTGCAAGGCCGCTTTGTTGTGTAACAGTAAGCGTAGAAGTTGTCTGGGGAAGGTGGAGATCAGTTACTGCTTGCATTGCCTCTGAAGACGCCACCTCCATGGCTGCAAGACTGTATGACTCTTTCTTGGCATTTTAGATATCAGGTAAAGGTAGGGATTGTACCCTTCACTTCCTCCCCTTGTTTCCTTAGCTTCTTAGCCTGGTGCAGGCAGCGTGAATCCTGTTGTTCTGCTGTCTGGCAGCAGTTACAAATTCCTGATGCAATTACTAGAACAGCTGTGCTGGGTCAGACCAGAGGTTCATATAGCCACAATAGCCCATATTGCCGTGTGGATGTCTTGGAAGAGGATAAGAACAAGGCAAGCATGGAGTGATGTTTCTCTCAAATGCCCTTCCAGCCTCCTGCAGTTTGCAGCTTCGAGGCTCATTGAGTCTGGCATCTTTGTATTTGACAGAGCTTGATGAGTTTCGCTTCCATAGACTCGTTCTGTCTTTTCTTGGATCTGTGTAAATTTTTGTCATCTTAAACATCCTATGAACAAGGAGTTTCATGGCTTTTCTGCATGTTGTCATGGAAAAACAGCTCCTTTCATTTGTTTATTTTGCAACCTGCTAGTTTCATTACATTGAAGATGAAATGAGCAGCCATCTTGCCTGTACTACTCAAGATTCTGTAGACCTCCATCATATCCCTCCTCAGCTGCCTCCTTTTTCAAGTCAAAAAGTCTTGATTTACTTCATCCCTGGTATGAGAACTTTGATTGCCCTTTTGCCTTTCATGAACCTTTTCCAGTTTTACTATGTACTTTTTGGGATGGGGATCTGAACTTTGTTCTTTCCAAAGAATTCCCAGTACTCATTTTGGTTTTCAAATTGTTGGGCATAATTCCATGAAAACATCATCTTAGTCTGGCCTCTATGTCTTGTTCCTTCAGTCGGCTTGAACTTGCCGTTTTTCCTCTGTATGCATTGCTTTATATTTATCTGAACTGAAGTTCATCTTTCATTTTAATATAGTTACTCCTGTAAGGTCCTTCTGTGATTGTTTGCAGTCAGCCACTCTTGTTACTACCCTGAATAACTTGGTGGCATCAGCAAACCTGGTCATGTCGCTATTCACCTCCTATTCCAGGTTTTTAATGAATATGTTGAGAAGCATGTGTTCCCAGCACAGATCCTGCAGGAGTCCTGCAGGTCTGTAACAAACCTTCTCTGTGAAAAATGACCCTTTACTCCTACCTGATATATTTGTGAATATTTTATTCCTTTCCTGTCTTTAAACCAATTGTTCATCCATGTCAGAGCCTTCACTCTTCCTCTGCTGGCTCCCACTCTTTTGTCCTTGTCTTTGTCTGGATCAAACTACACACGTGATGGCATGTTGCTGGTGACCAATGCTGTAATTTGCTACATCGCACCCTTATCCTTTTTCCTCCCTGTGTTTCTTCTCTTCATCTTGCCTGTTTTCTTATGCTGAACTTAAAATACATGTTCTCATGGTCTCTTTTTGATACAGGACATAGAACACTAGGACCCCTAGTATGTACCTGGATCTGTAGATCCTACTGGAGTGTAAATATCAAAAGAAGAAAGTGTGCTACTATTATATCCGATCTAAAAAATTAAACTAGTTTTGACAAATTAATTCAAGGAATTAGTCATATTAACTTTAGTTTTGATTAAAGTAAAACCTCTGTTACTTAGACTGGCCCTGTCAATTAAGTGGCTTTGTAAGTGAGCAGGAGATTTGGCCAGGCTGTCTGAAGTGACAGAGCTGAGGATGCTGGAAAGTGGAAGTTCATCTGTCTTTGTCACAGAACCAATGCTGAGGTCTTAGTTATGACTGTTGCGTGGACAGACCTACCTTGCAAATCCAGCTCCCTGGAGAAACAAGGTGTTTAGTGGTGGCTCTTTCCACGGTTTGGTTTCTGTTGTGCAGCATGTGGGTGTGTTTGTTCTTTTCAGCTGTGTGCTAACGATATCCTGGATGGAGTTGAGGATCTCATCGATGGGATTTCTCATCTGCCAGAGCCAGACAAGACCCTTCACCCCCAAGACTCTGAGCCCCAGCATAACTCTGGGCATGGGGATGAGGAAGGTGAGACAAGTGATGGCACTTCAAACACCAGCTCTCTTTGTGTTGGGAAGAAGATGCGTCTTGACATAAGAAAACAACACTGTAGGCAAAGCACAAACTGGTGCTGTTTCAAAGGTTAATGGATTCCCCATCTGGGAGGAGGGAAGACACAGGAGTTTCTCAGGATGGTCTGCCCAAGTTTTTTTTCTCCTTTAACACGATGTCATTCTAGCTGTAAAACGGAGCTCTTTCTTGTCACTAATGTAATTTAATTGCATTCTCTTTAGGTCATAGTTGTGGCTTGCTGCCAAAAATAAGGCAATTGGAAAGTCAGTTCTGGCTCTTAAGAAGGTAGTTCAGTTTAAGCTGAGAGATGAGCCCACAGAAGAGGGGAGTGCATGGATAAGGAACTCTGACACAAGCTGCTTACATCACACCTGATACCTACACACTTCTGCTGGGGTCATGGTGTGAACTGATCTAACATGGAGATGTTTGCCGGTGTCTTCTCCCATCCACCAGAAGTAGTATGGAGAGAGCTCGTGAATTTTTGTTCGTGTATTGATGAGAGGTGGCCGAAGGCTGGCAGAGCAGAGAGGGAGGGATAGTATCTCTGACTTCTGAGTACCAGATGGGTGGATGGAAATGGGTCAGAGGCTTTAACAGAAAGCATTGATTTGGCTTTATGGAAGAAAAGGCATACAAGGAAGGAATGCGAAGGAGGGTTTGTGTGGTTAAGGCTCTGGCTGGGTTAAACATTCATGGTGTTAGGGATTGAAGAGTGTAAGTACCAGAATAGAAGAGATTGCAGCAGCTGAGACCCATGGTGATGATGTCCACGTGAAAAAGCTATCTAAAGAGATTTCTGTGTCTAATACTGAAGGAGAAGAAATGGGTGCTCCCATGCCTTTGTGTTAGCTTGGGTTTAAAGTCGCAGTTCCTTTCTGTATTGTAGCAGGGTGCTACAATGGATCCCCATGTGAAGCACTTACTGGGAAGCAATTTGATTCTCCCTTTCACTTGCCAACAAACTGGAGAGAAGGGGAGGAAGTGGTCTAATATCTGTCCTCTGAATAAAGGAGCCAGCTGTGAGGTGCCTTGGGGAAGGCATCTCTTCCTAACTGGAAGTTTCCTGTCCAGCAAATCCCAGTGAAGTTCTTCTCTGCTGCCTGTCCTGTGTGACAGCAGAACAAGTTTCTAAAAATTATCAGCACCTCTGTCTACATGAGGGTTTTATAATGTGACAGAAAAAGCCCCAGTTGCCTGTGCTCACCATGAGCAGTACTGTGTGGGGAAGCACAGCCTCTCTTGCTCCAGCTGGGAGCATTAAGTGTTCTCATTCTGGCTGCCTGACCTCTCTTTTTCCACAGGAGAGAGTTAACTCTTTCACTGTCCCTGATGAGGTCACGTTCGTACATCCTGTGTGGTTTCTGTGTGGGTCTGGCTGTGGTTCAGACTGTTAAGTTTTCTCTTGTGGCCAAAGGGAATGTAAACGGCTTTTTTGTAGCAGGGTAGATTTTGCTGCAAATCCTGTGACTGCAGGATCGATGCACAAGCAACTCCCTAAGTAGGAATTTCAGTTCTTTCTAGCCTAAAAGATGTTGTGGAGTGTTGATGTTTCACCCTGGAGGTGGCTGCATTTCAGCTGCAGACAAAGTCTCCATGTTATATTAATAAAGCGCTTTGGGGGATCTTTGAAGAGAACAGCACTCTGCAGGTAAATTAGCCCACCAGCTGTGTCTTCAGTGTACATCTCTCCTCACTGGCTGCTGCCTATAAAGGATCTTCAGGAATCTAAACAAATATGTGGGCTTTAGAGGATTGGAATCTAATTGGAAGGGAATGGGAGAAGAAGACAAAGGGAGGGTAGTGTCCATATTGGGAACCTCACAGATGGCTTTTCAGTAAGGTATGTGGTGTCTTGAGCTAGAAATAATTATCTTCCCTGAGAGCCACTGATCTTCCTTTAATCCCTTTTTCAGCTTCCTTTTGTGAAATGTATCTAAGCACTATAATAAAATCACGAAGAGGAATGAGTAGCTAAGCATCCTACCTATCCAAATTCAGCAGCCCACTGGGCAGCAGTAAAACCAGATATATTTGTCCCAGCAGCAAAGTGAGTAACTTTTAGGCAAACGCCTGTAAAAGGACAGCTTTTTGCATTTCTTGTCGTTCATTTTTTTGCTAATAGTCTGTGCAATATGATATTGCAAGCGTGAGAATGACAGCTGAATAATCGGGACTTCCCTTGTGTCCTTGGAGCCATCATTAAAAATACATTTGGTTGTCTTAGGAAGTGGTACCACAGCGAAACCCCCTTCAGAAGGAGCTGCCCCTGCCCTAATGGGGTACGTAGCAAGATACAAGGCAAAAGCCAGGCACGACCACAGGCAGAGACCAATTCTTCTGCAACTCAGTCAAGTTTGCCATCTTAACCATAATTCCCTGTGTCCTGCAGCGCTTGCCTGGCTGCTTAAATGTATTCTGGCCTTTAGGGGTTATTGTCCTCCTGAAAACTGTTGGAACCAGACAGCTAGACCCAGCATCTAGATGAGTCTTTAAAGACCACTAAAGCACTAGACTGCTTTGCAATGTTAAATGCAAATGGCTGCTAGAAATTAATTAAGCCTCTACTAGGACCAGAAATACCCTCTCCTCTCTCCCAAAGCCTTATTATGCTTTGGAAGCATTCCCTGAAAGCTAAGAGTGGTGGGGTGTGAGTCCCAAAGATCAGAGCTCCTCCTGGAGACTGCTTTGGCAGCAGTTCTTTCCCGCTGAACCGAGAGGCTCCAGTTCAGCTGTTTGTGACTCTGGCAGTACTATGTAGGGAGGAGAAGGGGTCTCAAATGAGTAGAGACAGACCATTTGGGGCTGTACAGAGTACAGAGAGCTTCTGTAACCTTCCTGGGAAACCTGTGTGCAGACAGGTTTCTTTTTTTGAAGAGCAAGGCTCAGAAGCCTGCCTCTAAACAACAGCTGAGACCCTCCAGCTCGCAAGTCTTTGCCAGGTAAAACTCATACCTCTATGTGTCAGAAAAGCGGAGGAAAGCCTGCTGTCTTGGCTGCCTCCTGGCATCATGTGCCAAATGTCTGTCTGTTATAGCTTGTCTCAACCTGTTTTCCATCTTTCCTGTCAGCCTTAAAAGAAGATTTCCTGAATGACCCCCTGGTGGGAAAGAAAACGGACCAGCTGGGGCTGCCTCAGACACTGCAGCAGGAGTTTTCACTGATCAACGTGCAGATCCGAAATGTCAATGTAGAGGTAAAGAGTTTCCTTTTTGTGGCTTTTTGGAGGGGATGTGGGCAGGCTGGCTCATCGGAGCTTTTTGAGGGGAACCTTTTTTGCTGCAGTGACTGCTGCCTGTAAACAAGGTTTATTTTGAGCTGTAGAGATCCTCTTGGGCAGGGGTAGTAGGAAAGAGGATAATCCCAGATACTGGGAGTGAGGAAGGTATTTCAGCACAGTAAGTACGCTGGCGCTGGTCCTGAGAAAGCTGGATGGTGTTTTCCTCTCTGCAGAGTGGAAAGTGACTTGTTCCACTACATGCAGCTGATCTCATTTCAACTGTTTCTGAACGGGATCTGCTGAGCCCTCCCTGTCCGGCGCTCTCTCCCTCAGTTTTGGCGTCTCCCTTGCATGCGAAACCCTTCTCTGTGCGCGGAAGCTGGCTGGAGGCACAGCGCTGTACTGGGATGGGAGGCTTGCGGCAGCTGCCTGTCTCCTTTCCCACCCCTGTGGCTTCACAGCTCATGGCATGATCCTGATGTTGTTTTCTGAGACAGTGCTGTATGATCTCAGATGGTGCCTGTTACTGCTGCACTGGGCCTGGAGCTCTCCACGGTCAGGTGGAGTGGGCTGGGGTGCAGAGCCTGATTCCTGGCGCAGCCTGGGCTGGCTGTGGTCTGTGGATGCTGGGATGCTGGACTGGCAGTCTGCTGGTGCGAGCCGAGTCTGTCCCCATCTGCCTGGGGTTTTTTGCTGTCACTGTCTTAACTGCCCTCGAGAACAGCATGATTTCGTCTTACGGTGTGCAGAGAAATCAGCCCCTCAGCATGAATTGAAGCCACTATAAGTTTAAAGGTCCTTGGAGATCTAACTACAGAGCAATTGCTTTTCCTCACACAGATGGATGCGGTGAGCCGTAGCTGTACGGTGTCAGTGCACTGCGGCAACCACAGAGTCAGGATGCTGGTGATGTTCCCTGTCCAGTATCCCAATAATGCTGCACCATCCTTCCAGTTCATCAACCCGACCTCGATCACTGCCCCCATGAAGGCAAAGCTGCTGAAGGTGTGTGAGGAGTGTACGCTGTCTTTATAAACATACAAATGCTGGACCCGTGATGTCTACCTTACTAGACATTGTGTTGCTGAAGACATACCACAGGTCACTTTGAACTGATACATTGTGGAGCTCCTAGGATGAGGTTTTTGTTGGGCTTGGAGCCTAGTATTTGCCTTTCTCCCACTGGTGCTTTTGAACATGTGTTCTTCACTGCTACTCTATTCCTGTGTGATGTGTATTGCCTGAGAATCCCTAACATCCTTCTCCTCACGCAGTTGCCCCCAACCCCATAATAGACAAAATGGCCAGCGAAGTGTCCAGCTGCAGAAAGATAATATTTTTGAGCTGGGATGTTGCTTCCTGCTCTCCTGCACAAATTGTTTTAAAAGTGAGGAGACTTTTTACACAGGCACCCCTAATTCCGGACTAGGCGTTTGATCATCTGGTGTAGGAAGTCCTATTGCTTATGAAATCCCTTCCCCAGCAGCAAGTAGATGGATCAATTTGGGTACCTTCCTGAAAAAAACTGATTCAATGTGCCACAAACTGGTATGGAATGTATGCGCTACAGTAGTATAGGAGCCCAAATCTTGTCTGAGAGTGTGCTGAATCTAGGTGAACCCTCGGTGCTCTGATCAAAGCTCACAGTCATTTCTCAAAGCAGACAGCACACCAGTGGGTCAGCCTGGCTCCAGTGGATGTTACGGGATGTCTTTGGCCTCTCTGGATCCTGGCATCTTAGTTGTTCTGCAGACAAAAAAGGATGTGGGGAAGGTGTGGATGCAACCATGATTCAAGCTGCATCTTGTATGTATTCCAGATATTGAAAGACACTTCTCTGCAGAAAGTGAAGCGGAACCAGAGCTGCCTGGAGCCCTGCCTGCGTCAGCTGGTCTCCTGGCTGGAGTCTGTTGTGGTATGGAGAACTGCATGGGCTTTCTGCCCTAGTTTGTTGTCTTCTCCCACATCCCACTTCTGACTCTGCAGTGAGAGTCTGGCCTCATTAGACATGTAAATAGACCCCTGTGACTGGCCGTTACATTTGTGTAAGCACTTCTGGTTAATGTTGAAGAAAACTGAGCGGATGATTAGATGTGTTTTGTTTCTGAAAATCAGGCCCTGAAGGTTTGCTGCCTTGGGGAACTCTGCATGCTCACTGATATTCAGGTTAGCAGGAGGTTGGAGCGTCTTAGTGGTGCACGGTAGCTTCCCAGCTCAAGAGTATATCTCACTGGGTGTCAGGGCATGGTTATCATCTGCGAGAGGAGTTAAGAGGCCTCGGGGAGCTGATGGATTCATTCTTGTCTGAAAGGCAGTGGCAGATGTCTTTACCTCCTCAGTTCTAGTCAAAGATCCTGCCAGTCCTATTCTAGGGTCTTTGTTTTCTTCCCTCATAAGAAGAAACTGTGAAAGTCTGTTTTTCTGAAGCCTTGTGCTGAGGTTTTGTAGGGATGCTACTGCAGATAAATCCAAGTCACGCTCTGCCCTTAGCTGAGAGATCAGTGATACCTACTCAGCATCCCAGTGTCAGGTATTAGGTCTGTGTGGGTGAAGTGTAGCAGAGTGGGTGTTTTTAGCGTTCAGGAAAAGATTGGAGAGTCTCCTCAGGCTTCTCTTCTGAGAGGCTTTGCTTATTCATCAGAAGTAAAGGACTTTTTTTACATGGAAAGGCTTAATTCTGTTCGGTTTCAGCAGTAATGTTTTAAGAGTGGGAACTTTCTCCATTTTATGGAAACCTGATGACTCAAGCCAGGTGCTGCTGCCTTTAAAGAATTCCTTTAAACTGAAGCTGTCGTACTCTTTATCCAGATAAATGCAGATTTCTGCCAAAATTCCTATGGATAGGCCTGAGGTCCCCCAGTATTTTACACCACCTGCCTTCCTCACTTCAAGACTCCCAGCCTGCACCTGACCCCCCACAGTTGTGTGGTATTCCTATTTAAGGAGACTTTGTCTCACTTGCATGAGGTTATCAGGTTTAGCTCCCGGTGCTGAGAGTCATATCCGGAGTCTGAAGGTCAGATTTTCTGTATAGTTTCCCACTGTTTCATCTGTATTTCAACACGGCTGTGGCGGGAGAGAAATTTCTGGACAAGCAGCCAGAGAAGCCCTTTCCTCAAAGGTAAATGTGCTTGTAAGTGCCTTTGCAGCCAGAGCAGTAACTATGCTCTGTGCTTGATCTGCTCTGGCTCAGAGGACAAGCACCTTCCGTGAGGCTGCTTGGCATGCGATGCCCGGTGCTCCACCTGGGTTTCCTTCCTGTGGCAGCAGGAGTGTGACCTTGGGTAACTTCTGTTTCAGAACCAAGAGGACAGCACGTCCAGCAATCCCTACGCTTTGTCAAACTCCGTAACACCCCCCTTGCCCACGTTCGCCCGGGTCTCCAATGCCTATGGCTCCTACCAGGACTCTAACATCCCATTTCCACGGACCTCTGGAGCCAGGTTCTGTGGTGCAGGTTAGCCCCATCGCTGATACGTTACAACAGCTACCAGGGGAATGGTCCTTTTAGTATCTCGGGGAACACTTGCCTCCAAACAAGACAAGGCTTTGGTCACTGCCATGCAATGACTAAGAAATGGTATTAAAGTAGCGATGTTGTGATAAATTTATAGATAATGAGAATAGTTAGCAACTGTTTGCAGTTGGTGTTGCATGTGGGATTTTAGGATTTGGAAATCCAGGACTAGTTGAAGAGATGGCCTTTGGCTTGTGGTATGCCAGAGGCATTGACAGACCTTTTACAGAAGACTGGGAATAGCTGTTTTCCTTGCCTAGTTCTCTCCTACCAGCATCAAACCGCCGGACACATTCTGGCTCTCAGTGTTCACAAAATTACCGTGATTTAGGATTGAACTTACCCCTTGCTGAAGCTGTATTCTTGTTACTAACCACTCTTTTCATCTCCTAAATGGGAGATGGGCTACAATCACGTCCAGATTTCCAGGAGAGTCTGTACAGTGCAAAGATCATTCTTAAAAAACAGGTTAAGATCTGAGTAAGAGTTGTTAAGTTTCACTGAGCTGTTTCAGATGCAAGCATGCCTCCTCCAGACCTGACTGCATCCCAGTTCAAGCATGTTTTGAAAGCTGCTTTTCATACAGGCCTCACCGAATTCCCAGCAAAAGTAAAACAGAGTGGTATTGCATTGAATAGGCTTAGTGAAACCTGCTAAGTCCTGAAATTCTTGCAAGAGTGGGTGGCTGAAGGCACTTGAGATGCTAAAAAATGGGGAAAGGCTTGTGAGTGCTTTGGTGAAGTGAGTTGGTTTCAGGTGGCTCGGGTTATCCTTTTGAAGAGGAGAGTCATACAAGCTGCAGTGGTTTCTCTGCACAGCCAAACATCACTTCACTCGCACCTGGAGTATCAGTGCTTGACAAATTCTGGTGAAGAGTTAAAACATGAGTATGTATTTGCTCATTTCCTTTTACTGTCTTTTCTCTAACATCTCTAAGCTACTTGAGGTGGTGCTTTTAAGACAATCATCTCAACGTAACATGCCCTTTAATGGGTTTGCAGGGAGTGGATTCGGTTTGAGAAAATGTGGTTGTCTACTGGTAGTTTAAGAGCGCTCAGGGTAGTGGATAGGCACCCAGCCCCTTGACTCTGATACCTTAAATGACCAGGTTTCCCTGTGTAAACCACCCCTGGGTAATCTGCTCCTCGTTGCGTGATCTTTATGCCATGTCCTGTCTCTTCAGGGTACCTGGTGTATTTCACGAGACCCATGACCATGCACCGTGCGGTGTCCCCGACGGAGCCCACACCCAGGTGAGTACCCTGCGTCACATTTGAGTGTGCTGCTGTCATGGGCAGGAAAGCAGGAGAATATCAGATCCTACACTGGAGCTACTGACCCTCAGAAGGTACTGACCTCTAGTATTAGCTGTGCCTTCGACACAGAGAGGCTGGTCCCTTACGTCAGTGGCCCTCAGCAGAGACCCCTTCCTCCAACACACCTGAAACACTGCTAGCAGCTTGGGTTAGTGAGCCCACAGGGCAGTTTGGTGGGTGAAAGATCCTGAAAGTGTATTCTCTTGTTTCTAGGTCCCTGTCAGCTTTATCGGCGTACCATAGTGGCCTCATTACTCCAATGAAGATCCGCACAGAAACTCCAGGCAATCTGCGTTTGTACAGTGGGAGTCCGACACGCAGCGAGAAGGAGCAGGTCTCCATTAGCTCCTTCTACTACAAAGAGAGGGTAAGTACCAGACCAAAAAGCCTTTCCTAACGCTTCAGCTTTTATGACCTGTATTCCTTTCATATAGCTGTGAGCATTGCTGGTAACAGAAGCTTCATATTCTTCTCAAGAAGGCATCTTATTACAGGCAGCTCTGTAAAAATGTCGCATGAATTTATCTTCTATTAGCAACTTCTTTACTGATCCTCTCTAGCGTTTGACCTGCTTATTTTGATATCTCTCTACTCTGACCATCACAGTTTCCTGTCTCCCTTTGTATTACATAGGGTTAAAATCTCACACTTAAGAAGTTGTAGTCTCCAGATAAGTACATACAGGCAACTCTGCTTTTCTCTGCATTCCCTGATGTATGTAACTGCAAAGGGTTGTGGCTCTCTGCAGCTTACTGGCAACCTCTCCTGGATTATGGGTTATATTTGGGTTATTTCTATTACAGATGTCTCTTTCAGGGATATGCGCCCCTTTGGACTGTTTTAAACAAAAATCATTCCTACATGATTCTTCAAAGATCTTCCAATCCACATACTTCTGGCTTAGGTGTAGGTCCTGCTGTCATTGCTGTTCACAGGCAAGGCTTTGCGGGAGAGCGGGATTGTTTCCTTCTGGGACACAGTGGGTGAGGAAGACCCATTGGTAATTGTAGGGTGGCTGTAGGGTAGTTCTGAAGCAGCTGAGGGCCCGGTGTGCCCAGAGCAGATGCTGTGGGAGTAATAGGCCATGCAGCTTGCTCAGAAACAAACTCTCTGTGCTTCAGCAGGCGGTGAAGTAGCTTGCCAAAAATAGGGTAAGCTTCCACCAAGAGCCTGAGAATTCAGGCATTTGAGTAGTTTGCCCACTGTCTGTCCCGAGGGCACTCATCTGCTGCAGCAATGGAGAGCTTCCACCTACTGCAAGGAGAGCCAAGAGCTGTCTGCACTCTGCTGCAGTGGAGCTTGGGAACTCCTGTCCCCGGAGCAGAGGGAAAGTCAGAGCCTTGAGCTCTCATCCTTCCTGGGCACTGAAAGAGGTCTTGATTTTCCAGTAGTGCTGGACCTGACGGCTGACCCCGTGGGGACTGCGTCCCGCTTACGTGATGTCAGCTCGTCATTACACCTACCAGCCGTGGGGCGAGCCTCTCTCCCCGTTGCAAGCTTTGCCTCCCTACAGACCCCAGAAGACTCTGAGTCCCCGTTCTGTTTTTTTCCCCCATACAAACTTCTTTTTGACGAGAAGAGAAAATGGTGCTACCTGGTACAAGAATTACAGCCTGTTCTAGTCTTTGCAGGAGAGTTTATTTAAAGACTTACCTCTGTCCTCTGCAGCGTGCTTGTCTCTGGCACGCAGCTCTCTAAGATGACAGACAAGGCTAAAAATAACATGTGGAAGCAGCTTGGTGCAATTTCATGTGACCTGTCTCCCCAGCCCTTGTATTGATGGCGACAAGATTTTTGTTAGGGGGAAAAAAACGCTGAGACAACAAAGCACAAGTGTGGCCATGTCTGCTGAAAGCCAGAGAAAATTCCTGTGTTCCCCTTCCCCAAGCCAAGCTATCTCCTCGTGTGCTGGGTTGGAAGAAGTGTCAGGGCCGAAGTGTAAGGGAGCTAGCTCAAATGCTCTTGTAGATGAAATAGTTTAAACAAAAAACAAAACAAAAAAAACAAACGGGGGGGGAAGAAACAAACTCAGAAACGAAACAACAACAACAAAAACACAAAAAAACTGTATCTCCCTTCAGCAAAGGTGTTCTGATTCTTCAGGAGTTGATGTCATGGCCTCTTAGATCAATGCTGCATATTTTTACGTCATTTCATTGTGAGGATTTTAAAAAGCCCAAACTCTGAGTCTAGTTAGCTCCTTGCTCTGGAGCTTGGATTTTATATTTGCATTAAATAACAATTGAAAGTTTGTGTGTTAAACTCTCATGTTATATAACTTCAGCCCCAAAACTGAATTTGTCAGCGATAACCAGGTATTTAAATCCCATGTAGCAACCACTGGCATCGCGACCATTAGCAAACAAATGGAATTTGCCCGTTGCTAGACAGGAAACATGTCATGTTCCCACAAAAGCAGGGGAGCTGCTGAACCCAACAGAGATCTCCTTAGTAAACCAAAATGAAACTAAATCTGGCACTGAGCCTTTCTGTGCTCATTTAAATGTGTGTGTGTGTATATATATACACACAGACGCAGACATATATATATATCTCTCTCTCTCTCTTTCTCACTTTTTATTCACACATGCACACTCCTCCTTTCTTCCTCCCTCTTTCTCACTCCTCAAAAAAAACCCCTCTAAAGAATAGTGAGCAGGAGAAGCTGTATCTATACTGTGGCAATGCCATCAGGGTTTCAAACCTGGATGTCTCCTAAAGAAGGTGCCATGGCTGTGTTTTTCTCCCCCCAGTTAGAGGGTCGTGCCAGTGGGGACCTGGGGACAGCTCAGCCTTGCCTGAGGGACAGCTGTACACAGGGGTGCTGACAGCGGTGTCCTCATGCTTCCCATCGGGGAATTTGGCAGGGCGTGGAAAGCGCTGCTTCTCAGGACATCCCTCAGGCTTTGCCTGCCGCCCACCTGGGTGCAGACCTCAGACTCGCAGCACGTGGGAGCAGTGGCTGCCTACAGGAGAGCGGGACTTTGTCAGGGGGCTGAGCTTAGTTCTGCTGCTTCTCTGCTCTACCGAATTTCCTTCAACTAACCCTTTTCTCCTTCTCTTGTGAGGCCTGGTGGAGGAACCTGTAGCACAAGGCTTCTCCTCTCTCTTTCCGTGGGGCCCTGCAGACAGGCTCACCCCTCGGCTCCCTGACTGCGGGGTTCTCCCAGCAGTGAGGTGCAAGGGAAGGCAGAGGCTGAAGGCATGGCTGATGGTCCTGACTGCCTGTCGTCAGCTGGAAATAAATGTAAAATACATTGCACGCAACACAAATAACCCTTTTTATTGTGTTGACTCTTGCAGAACGATAACAGAAAATTTTTTTTCATGTGAGTGCACAGTAACGTCTTTGAGAGATTCCATTTATTGTTGCTGTAATACCACATTGAGTACTTAATGAAATGTCTGCAAGTTCATAATAAAAGCCTACTTTGGAGCTATTCTGCATAGTCAGTCAATGAATTTGATTGTTCACTCAACCTGAATGAGCTCCTCAACCCATAATGACAATTTCCACATGGCCCAACCAAGTAGCAGGGTCTCTGCATCCCTTCTAATATCCTGACATGTGGCTTTTATTGCTTGAAATTAAAGGGAACAGTTACAGCAGATTCCAGTGAATGAAGTCCTGGAGGATGCTGGATGTTAAAGGGATATCTGAGTAAGCAGGAGTGTTTGTTTAGCTTCCTGCAGATTTCTGTGCCATGGTGCTGGACAGCTGTGTTAAAAATGATGCAGTTTGCACTTAGCTGCCTTCCTCTTCAGCCAAGAGGAGTAAAACTGGTTAGAGTAGGAGCCTGGCATGTGGGGCACCAGGGTGTTGTCCTCTGCTCTGCTGTCAATTCATGGTACGAACAAGGTCACATGAAGCCGTTCAGTGCTTCTTGCAGTAATACAACTCCACGTGGAAGACTTTATTCAGATTTGTGGTTGCCGAAGTCTTCCACAGAGGCTGGTGTGGGGCACAGACACAGCAGCCCTTGCTTAGCCAGGGCCATAGGTGATGTTGCATAGTACAGTTGTGTGTGGATGAAAGGGGGGATCGTGGTTTGCAACTGTTCGTTGTGTAACGGAACCACTGGGAACAGTATCTTTTACTCTGCTGGTTCAGGGCACTTTTCGTTTCAGTTTATTTACCTTTGTCTTTAATTTTCTTGGTGTCTTTCTTCCCTTTTCCTGGGTATAACGTTTTCACATACAGATGTCTCCTCGCTCTGCCCGGCGACGTTGGTCCATACAAGCAGTTAACGACTTCCCGGTACTGTGCGCTGTGCTAATACTGTCCTTGGTATAACCCTGTCTTCTGCCCGAGGGCCCAAGAATAAAATGCCACCTGCCTGCCTTTGAGTAACCTGCACAGAGGTGGGGGACTTGCACTCCACACAGGGCCTAGGGCTTCAGTAAGAGTGAATGCACGTGTAAGTGGGCAGACACTAGTTTGCAGGGTACAAATATTGACCTACAACATGCCTATTGTACCTGGCCTAGCAGTCAGGAAAGGATGCCAAGGGGTAGTTTGAAGTGTAAGAAAAGATCAACCTCTAAGAAACAGTGCACTGCAGAGGAGCTGAATGATTATTATACGTCATCAACCAACTGATGAGACTGACATTAGAGCACCTCATTTCTGAAAAAGATGAAGCCTTGCTGGGGAGGGAGGATCACTTAAGAGCTGTGGAAGAAACAAACTGGTTGAGTGGCTGACAACGATCTGTCATCTCATTAAAATGAGCTGCCTATTCTCAGTGCAATGCACCATGAAGTCTTATTTCCTGGAGCAATAAATAGAATTTTTCCTTAATTTGTGATCTTCTTCCAGCCCTTGGAATCGCACCACCCTGCATTCAGTTTGAGTGGTTGCACTTCCAGCCACCCTGGCAGGTACTCCCTCCTCCCGGCACCTGCCCTTCCGAGACTGCTTTGACAGTCGTTTTCCATTAGTCAGGTCCACGTGTCCCTCAAGCTTGAACATCATTCATGTGAACATCTTGATGATATCAGCATTGCTCAAGCTGTGCTGTAAATTTGGGCAATTACTATCTCATCGCTCATCTGCCAAGCATAGGCAAAGCTTAGAAAACTCCATTTCAATTTAAAGATGATCTCTTTAGGTCAGTTTTTCTTAACGTCTGTGTGAACAACTGTTTTTTCACAGCTGCTGTCCTTCGTGCTCTCTCTTCATAAGACAGCAGGGAATAAAACAGAATCCTGTAACACCTAATGTAACTTGGTATAATAGGATCAAGCCTTCCTAATTACAACAGCTCTAAGACTATACTTGCAAATAGTAGGTGAAAGAAACCAGAAGTAATTTACTTGACTCCATCAAGGCTTTTTGCAAAGAGCTAATGAAGAAATGTGAGCAGTGAAGACACGAAATGAAGTTCTGTCTTGGATCAGGAACAGACTGAAAGAAAGAAAACCAAGCAAGGAACTTGCCAGCTTGTGATGTGGTAAATTGTGGTGCACAAAGGGCCACAGTTTAATTCCCTTACCACAGGCTTGGAAGGAAGAGCAAGTAGTGATGTGATAAAGTTATAATTTTGTGTAATGTGTACTTAATAATGATACATGGATTAGTCCAAGCCTTGAAGGATTGATTGTGGATAACCTTTGGAAGAAGCTAGTCACGCTCTCTAAAGTGGGCACTAGTGCCCAAGGCAAAGACGAAGGCACGCACGAAGAGAGGTGTGGATTATTTGTGCAGACCAGGTGCCTTCGTTCTGGAAGAAGAGCTCAGCATTGCTCAAGTTGCTCAGGGAAGCAAGAGCTTAGCAAGTCTAGAAGAAGAAATAATTCCTCCTTCTTTCTAGGTAATGACTAGCCTCCACTTCAGAAATGCCTGTGCTTCAGGGCAGGTGCCAGCTATTAATTGACGGAAGCTATAAAGAAATATTCCTGTTGTGGGGCACTTGATTCAAAAGTGCCTCAGCTTTTTTAGCCCCTTTGTGGAAGGTGCCTGGTAGTGTGGGAGATGTTGGAAATAGTAAATGTTGATTATTTTGAAGAGTAAATCCAGGCAGTTCTGCATGACCTGCATGGGGGAGTTAATCTGTAGGCAGTTGTTCAGAATAAAGGAGCATAGATTTCTTCAGGGAGGCAGCAATTTTAAAATTTTATTTAAAAAAAATATTAGAAGCAGCTTGAACCTGACTTTGAGCAGGTTTAACTCTTTATTTTCTAAATGGCCTTATTGCAGTTTAATCTTTGGCATCAAGTGTGTTCCCTTCTGCTTGCAACCTTTTCCTTTGCCCTACTAACACCAGTTTATACCAGGAACCGTGAAATTTTGCATATGCTTATGCGAAACAGGCACTTTACATTTCACGACACTACTTACAGCGCTGCCTGCCTCAGCAGGATCCAAAGACACACACACCCAACTCTTCAGCATCCTTTCCAAGCAGGCATGCAGTGTTTTGTAACTACTTCTGCTGAGTATGCAGTGATGATGGTGGTTGCTACGAAGCAGTTGGTGGCTTATTCTTGGGCTATCTGTTTCTACATGTAACCCATTTACTGCCATCGTTATCACCTCAGATTGCAGCAAATTACAGCCTTGGGTATGGTAGTGCAGGTGCAGGCTGGCTTTTTTAGTCATTTGTTCAATGCTGTTCCCCGCTGTCACCTCCAACCCCATGATTGTCATAAATGCTCTGGTTTCTTTCCTTCTGGTGCTCTGAGGAACTGATGAGTCTTAATTTACTGTCACTGTAGATATTTTCTTTCTTTTCTTCCTCTCCTTAAACTCTCGGGAGCAGCTGGGTCCATGCAGTTCTCCTTGGCATGGATTCTAGGCTGCAGAAAGAGCTAGAAATGTCAGGGGCAGTGCAGAAGACCTGTCTTTGACCTTCAGCTGTCAATAGTTAGCTTGGTGCACGCATGTTGATTTCTGCTTCAGCTCCAACCATTATGTTCCCTGCTCCCCCTCGTGACCTGTGCTCAGCCCCTAGGAAGAGACTTATTTTCTGTTCTACCCTAATGCCTGTGAGCCTCAATGATACCTTTCAATGACACCCACCGTAGTGGGAGCTTCTCCTGGGAGAAGAGGTGAAGCAGAAGGGAGAGAGGAACCTTGTGGTAGACCTCAGCCAGACAGACCCAAGCTAGAGCTCTCCTTGCCTCTGGTAATCCCTGTTAAAAGTGCTCAAATACTGCCTGGAGGAGAGCTACTGCTGTAATTAATGCCAGCAATTACTTGATTCAAAGTAGAGCTTCTGCTGTCAGTGGTGATGAGCTTTACCTCATCCACGATGGTTCCCATACTTCTAATCATAGTTTTTTCTAACACTTTGTTGCTGTAGCTGAGGTAAACCTGAATTGCAAAAAAAACCCAGACATTTTTAATGGTGACTCTATATGTGGCTTTATGATTTTCTTCTGTCACAGCTCGAGGGTCAGGAAGTGCTGGCCATGGAAGTGTAGTACTGGCAGGGCATATGGCCATCGACTGACTCTGCTCCAGGAGCTGCACCAGTATTATGCACAAGAATTAGGGCTTCCCATTTTGCCAGTGAATAGGCAGGGCTAAGAGGAAGAAAACAGGACAATTTTGTTGTGAGTCCAAGTTTTCAGGGGCTTCTGATGCATTTAGTGTCTTCATTTGTCTGGTGATATGCTAACAGCAAGCAGTGGAAACCATTCATGGAATCTCTTTTCCATTCTCATCCTCATTTGTTGTCATTCTCCTCCAAAAAAAAAGTGACTGAATTACTTGTGGAAAGTGATATGTGTTGTCCATGTTTCTAGTCTTTGAAATGCCTGTTGGGAGGCTTCTTCAGTCCGCTCCTGCAGAGGGCCGGAGCAGCTTGAATCTATTCCCGATGACAGGGCAGAGAACCTGCCTCAGTCGTAGGGAACTCTCCATCGGCTGCAAGTCCTGTGAGCAGCTGCCTTACAGATGGTCAGGAGGTGGCAAGTTGCTCTCCAAATTACCTGCCAAGCTCTAGAAGCCCTTGGTGATAGACCTGCAGAATGTGGTTCTGCATCTGCAAGCCTGGGTTCAAATACTTGCTCAGACAAAGCACAAATAACAGCTTTTGTTGAGAAGCCTGGTAGCCCCTCCAGGACAGTGCCTGAGCTCTTGCCCTGATGGCATGTTGTTGTGCTGAGGCTCCCAAGCTTGGCTCAAGTGTTGTTTTTGGCAGCATCAGCAGCTCCTTGCTGCACCTAAGAGACAGCATTTAGCTGCCCTGACAAGGAATTGAGGTACAGGTGCCACTGTTATTTGGGAACCTTGTAATACAGCCCACGTCCTTCAGCACGGGAAGGGTAGCTACATTTTTAGGTGTTACCAAAAGAGGTATAGTCTGCCTGACGGCAAGAAAGCCAGAGCTGATCCAGACAGTGCCTTGGTTAGGAGCTGATGGACTGAAGAGAGTTTGGTCTCCCACCTGACCACGTTCTCGCCACCTTCCACTGCACAGCTCTTCTGAGCTTCGGAGTGGTGTAGCAAATAAATACCACAGACAAATTCTGCTTGGATGAGTTAGGACGTGAGGGGACGTGGCAGAGAACAGAATCATGCCCTAGTCAGCCAGCTTTTCCATAGCACTGAATGCTGACAGCCCTGTTCCCACCCGTGTCTGGCACCTCTGAATATTGGGCAGCGTGCACACCCTGCTCCTCTTTACGCTGGGGAGCAGTGGAAGAGCAGGGGAACTGGGGATGCTCTGTCAGGTGGGCATCCCTGGAAAAATCCACCTTCACCTCCTTGAAGTCTGAAACGCCTTCTTCACTTACTGTCAAGCCTGTGCTTGAGCCATTGAGCCTCGGTCACCCAGTGTCCAGAGTGACTTTAGGAGCGCATCCTTTTTGATTCTTGTGGCGTGTGCTAGCAGTATGCTCAGCACGGCAAGACCTCCTCAGCACATTGGCCTAAACTTGGGCCAGGCAGGCAGTGAAGGAGGAATTAATTTCTTAAGGTTATTAGTTTGTTTTTGTTGTTTTTTTTTTTAAGGGCATTTTGTGTCTGTGATAAGCCTGCCCACGTTCTCACTGGGCTGCGTGATCATGGTCAAAGGCAGTTTGGCACCCAGCCCTCCCAGAGCTGGCCTGACATCCACGGTAGAGGTGACCCTGCTTGCAGGCCAAAGACTTGCCCTGCCTGTAGCCCAGCCTGCTCTTTAGGAGCACCGACGTGTTGCATGTGTGAGCTCTGCCTGCCTAGCAGAGCCGTGGCCCCTTCAAAGGGGCTGTTCGGCTTCAGATGGGGGTGTGGGAAGCCCCACCAGAAGGGCCTCAGGACCCCCCCCGTAGCAGTACCACCAGGAGACACTTCTGCGTGGGAGCGTGGGCTCCGTGTGTCAGTGAGAGAACACACCACAGGGGAGCAGCATTGCAAAGCGTCCTTCGCTGCGCTTAGGAGCCCTGCCTAGCAGCCAGCGCTTCCCTCGGTAGAGCTCCGGTGCCTTCTGCTTGTCGTGCTGCTGCACATCCTCTCGTCCCCTCCTCCTCACCCTTCTAGAGCGAGGAGCTGGAAGGGGCCAGGATACCAGCCAAATACTCGACGGTGTTTCAGACAGCCAAGGTAGCTTTATGCAGCTTGGCGTTAAGATGGCCTCTGTGTCTATTACGGGGAGTATTTGGGAATCTTGGCTTCTTGGTTTTGTTCCCTTGTGTTGATTCCTCTCCTTTTGTCTCCCCCCACCTTATGTCCTGAGCCAGCTGTAAGCAGCTGTGAGCATGGTAGCTAAGGATCCTTGCTAGGAAAACTTGGGCCCTGCTTTATCATCTGCCAGTTGTTTGTTTGAAGCTGTTGATAAAGCAGGAGGTGGGAGCCCTGTCCTGGCGCTAAACAGGGCTGTACTCAAACACTGAAAGAGGAGACCAGAAGAGACAGTCTGGAGCTGTCAGCTTGCTCTGAAGCTGAGGGCAAGTGGAAGCTGCCTCCCACACGTCTCTGTGCTGATGGTGGCTGAGGTCAGCGGTGGTCTGTTGTGGAGGGTTCCCAGACCAGACCTCTAATGAGAATGATAATTGAACCGTCCTCCTGCCAAACCTGCCCAGGTTTGATTGGCATCCCGATGCTGATTTGTTCTTTTATTGGCTTTCACAGGGGAACTCACAAAATACTTTTTGAGTGAGTTTGACCTTGAGCTCGCTGCCTTGACCTGCTTTTCACTTCCTACAGATGGAGATGCTTGTTCTCCTGGGCATGTCATGGATGTTTTCCAGGGTAACACAGAGCCTTCTGAAAGGCAGGTTTGGGTGCTGCTTGCATTATTCCTGACCCTAGTGCTTTGTTCCCTGGCCCAGGAAGCCTGCTGTCCTCCTCCCCAGTAACACGTTGCCATTTGTTCTGCAGAAATCAAGGAGGTGGAAAAGCAAACGAGAAGGGACAGATGCCAACAACCGACCCATCAAAGCCGCTGGGAAAGTTATTATCCAAGATATTTCCTGCTTGCTGCCTGTCCACAAGCTGCTAGGAGAGCTCTACATGTGAGTACGGGCTGGCATCCTTTTCCAAATGAAAGCAGCCGTCTTTGGTATTGCTGTGCTTTAATCCTGAAATCAGTCAGCACTTATCTTTGAGTGTTTCCTTACCTTCTTCCTCTGTTCTTGCCTTGCTGCTTTTTTACGGTATCCTTCTCTGCCTGTGAGAGGGGACTTGTCTCCTATAAATCTGAAAAGTGTGGTGGAAGAACTCTGTGATGGGGTGTTGTACACAGAGTTTGAACCGGTGCTCCAGCATCTTCACTGCAGGTTCAGGTTTTTGTCAGCTAAAGAGAAGTTATCAGTACAAATTCTTTTTCAAATCTCATGTTAAACACCACGCTTAAATGCACAAGCTTGAAAATCCCAATAAATGCACATTCTCATACTATAAAACTGTTATTAGCTCATAAGGCTTTTTAATTTCAGAAGTGTTTGGAGTGCTCCATTCACTTGGAGACTTGGTTGTACATGACACAGTCTGTACAGCAAGTTCTTCTGCTTTAATGGAGAGGATGGAGAAGTTCTGGTGGTTTGTTGTTTTTTTTTTTAAACAAGGAGCTGCTTTTTCCAAACTGTCTAATTCAGATAGTTACAAAATCTCTGTTCCTGAATTTTTGCTTCCTTAGCTTAGGTAACACTATCTGGTCCTTCACAGAATTTCTAGTCTATGGACATGCCAGGAAGAAGCAGGCTTTGCTTCTTAAAGGAGAGGGAGGAAAAAAGAGAGAAGAAATCTTCCTTCTCTCTTTTCTATATTATTAAGAAGAATGTTCTTTAAAAAGACCTGTTAGACCTTTCTTCTCTGGATATCTCACGTGTAAACAGCCTGACCCTTTTCCATTTGCTGTAAGATCTTAAGCAGAAAGCGTGTCAAGTGTTTCGGGAAGATTTCTGACGCTAAGCAGGAAAGCCCACGTGGGTTTCCTCAGCCCATCTCGCCAGCCTCTCGGAGACTCCCCGGAGGGTGCGTTATCCTGCTGGGGAACAGGCTGAAGACCAGCCTGCTTCTCCACAGCGTACCGCCATCTCCCTTCGGGTCAGTCAGGGCAGACCAACAGGCTGAATGGGAACAGGACCACGTAACTGATGGCACCAGCTTCTAGGGACAAGAATGAATCTTGGCTTGGTGGTATCTCGGCACAAGTTTGGTCCGATATCTCCTTGGAAGCAGTGCATCTTAGGATCAATGCNTGATTCTGTGATTCTATAATACTTTGGAGCTGGACTTGATGTGCAGTGTGTTAGGGAAGATGAATAGTGGGAATTGCCAGAAGGATGGCAGTGATCCCTGAATAACAGGGGAGGAAGGGATGGGATCCTGGTCACACTCACAGGCACATATTGATCTGGAAGTTCTGGGCTACTGGTTGCTGCTAATACCACTTTCCCCCCATCCCTCCCCACCTTTATAGGTGATGTGCCCACCAGAGCTGAACTATCTCCTTTCTTTTTAGACTGAATGTGAATAATATCCAGGAGACTTGCCAGAAGAACGCTGCCTCAGCCTTGGCTGTGGGACGGAGGGATCTCGTACAGGTATTACGTTGAATCAGACTTCTTCCTCAGCGTGCTGTGCTACCCTCAGATAGCTTGTGCTGTCACCTTGATACTCCAACAGCCACCTGGGTTCGGGAGTTGTTCCAGGGAGTCTCTGGTTGGTGAACTGAGGCCTGTGGAACAGCCACAGAGGTGGTCTCTACCTCATTGACTCTTGGTGTCGAGAGACTCCTTCCCAGGGGTGCAAGCAGATTGTGTTATGCCCTTTGCCAAACTGAGCGAAGCACATTTTTCAGGGAATTCCTGCAGGCAAAGCGAGGAAGGTAGCCTATTTTTGAGTCAGCAAATGGAGTAACTGTGCACACAGTTGCCTAGCTGCTGTCAGCATTTTGATCGGTGATTTTGTCTTACTTATGTAATCGTTCCTGTTGTTTGGTATTCGTCTGTGCTGGCACCGGGTGCTGACTGCAGCTAGCTTCTCCCCAAGAAAGTCTGAGCCCAGGGACCCAGCCCCAGAACAGGCCTGGCCACTTACCTTCAGCTAGCAATAGGAGAAAAATGGCTATTTTAGCCCATCCTTTTCCATGTGATTAGTCCATCGCAACAGGGAGAACATTTGACAGGACTCAGGAGGGCCTGAAAGAGATGGGAGCGGGCTGGCACTGCCAGAGAGGAGCCTGTGCACCTCTCCTGAGTGTTTGGCTCTTCCTAGACCTGGGCAGGGCACAGGCGTAGGTTTACCTGATCTAAGCAGAAGCAAACTCAAGCTGTTGTCTTGCTTCTTGGTGGGTTCTGCTAGACCAGGAGAGAGAAAGTACGTCTAGTTCCCCTTTGTCTGTGCTTCATCTTGCTGTCTGGTTTGCTCACGTTGGACCAGAGCTTGGGTGGAGTAACTTCTCTCTGGCTTCACAGCGAGCAGTTGTGGGACTACTGACAGATCTGTTAGACTATAGACTATTCTTCTTCAAAGTTTAACCCAAACTCAAAGCAAGTGGGACAGGGAAAGCTTTGGTTTTGTGTTACTCTATCTATTATTTGTGACACAGAGGCTGAAACTGTTCCCTGCTGCCAGGAAAAAGGGAAAAAAAGCAGCAACCTCCATTATTATCTGTCTGTGAGTGAATTTGTGCACACCTATGCCCTGGGAGTGTGGTTATTTCTAATTGCAGCTTTGGTGCTTTTCCTTCCTGTCTGCCAGGTTTGGTCACTGGCTATGGTAGCCACTGATCTCTGTCTTGGACCGAAGTCTGACCCAGATTTGGAGATACCTTGGGCACAACATCCATTTGGACGTCAATTACTGGAGTCCTTGTAGGTGTCAGAATGCCGGGGAGGGTTTGGGGAATGGCTGCTGAAGCAGAGCCCTCCATAACTATGTACGTTGTATGGTATCATTTCAGACTTGGAACAGTGCTTCAGCTTGTATTTTTTTCCTCTCTCAAGCCTGAGATACATCAGGAAGGGAAGCTGCAAGTGTGTTTATGACATGCAGGAGGCAGCATTTGGCCTCCCATCTAGCACCCAGGTCGTCTTTGGCTAACATTGAGCAATAGGCCAGGTGCAGTTGGAGCTCTGCTTTCCAGCATGCCCACAATGCCTGACTTGGAGATTTTGGTTTTCTGCTCCCCACCTCCTAAATGAGTGTGTTGGTGCAGCTGATTTGTTCACCGTCAAATTCACTGTTGCCATATAGCATTACTGGGAAATCATTCCAGCTGGTCTCAAAGCCAAGTGTTAGTTGCAGATGTCCTCATGCTAGTGGGTCTGTTCAGGAGGGGACATAACTAGTAATTGATATTATCTGTTGATATATCCTATTTGGAGGCACAGGATTTGTGTGGTGTACTTTGCATGCTTGACCTAGCTCTTTCCTGCTGTCTGGCAGCAGTGGGAGGGGAGCACAGGTTGTTCTTCGTCGCTCTCAGTCTCTTCAGAACAATCCAGGAACTTCATAGCCATCCGGAAAACCTGTGGTGGGGTTTTGCCTTGAGATCTAGATGCAGGATGCTTGCATGTAGAGGGTTTTGTCAAAAAGACATTGTGGCTGGGGACGAGTCTAATGGCTCCAGCTTTACATCCAGTTAAAATCAGTTCTGTGGACATTGTTCCTGAAGCTGCGCAAACTTAGGATAATCAGGCCACGAGTACTGCTGGATTCCCAGAGCTCCCAGCTTTCTCCTGCCTGTTAGGCCACGAGTGTTTTCAGAATGAGGACTTGGCTCCTCAAAGGTGTGATGGAAAAGACAACTCAGTCCTGCCGAGCACACATGTCTCCTGTGGGCAGTAACGTGACCCAAATCAAGCAACAGGCTCAAAATTAGTTGCCCTGAAGTCTTGATGCTTTTGCCGCTGAACTTTCTGCCCAGTCTCATACTGTCTGTCTTTTCCATTTCCCAGGCTGGCTCATTACTCGCAGCTCCACGATGTGCAGACCCTGGCCATGCTCTGCAGCGTGTTTGAAGCCCAATCCAGGCTACAGGGGTGCCCAAACTCCTATGGCCCCTTTCCTCAGCGTGCTTCCAACCTGGCCTCCCACAGCCGATATGTATGACCGCCATTTCTTTCCCGTTTGTCTTGGATATCTTTGAACATCTCTCATGTCGGTGACATGATTTCCTCTCCTTTCCCCCTCAACAGCCGAGCTTTACTTCCTCTGGCTCCTGTTCCAGCATGTCAGATCCTGGACTTGGCACCGGAGGCTGGAGCATAGGTACCGAGACCTGGGTAGTAAATAGAGGAATCTGCCTCCTTTCTGGCCTAGGCTTTAGATGGCTCCTGTGGTGGGGAAAGAAGGGAGTTAGTACTGGCTGTGATTGCAGATGTGCTCTCCCAGAGCAGCTTTCTGGGATTTGGCCAACGTGGTGTGACTCCATGGCTGGAAGTGAGCAGGGCTTGCAGTAACCGTGTCGATGCCCCGGCAGTCCTGCCCCTTCTGAATTCTTAGCGTGCTCTCCAACTGGAGAAACCGTTACAAACGCCCTACGCACACCGAGCTAGGCCCCTGGATCGCAGTGTTAACCCAGAGCCAACAGCTCCCACTGCTGCCTTCTCCAGTTGGAGAAAAGTAAAAAGAGAGTTTGTACCATTTTGTTTCCAGGTGGCTATAGCAAGCACTCGGGGTGACTGCTTCGACGCTGCCTGGTGCCATAAGCTTTCCACAGCCCTAGCACTTTGCACAGTTTGAGGCTGTTATCCGTACCAGCTACTGATAATTTCCTTGTCCTTCATGTGCCTGGAAATGGCTCCCATTAGCTACTCCATCATCTCCCCAGGGATTGAGGTGAGGCTGACTGGCCTGCAGTTCCCTGGGTCATCCTCCTTGTCCTTTTTGAAGACAGGAGTGACATTTGCTTTCCCCCAGTCCTCAGGCACCTCTCCCAGTCCCATGATCGTTCAGTGATTATCAAGAGTGGCCTTGCAGTGTCATCAGCCAGCTAATTCCACAGGGTTCCGGGGAAAAGGCAATGTTGTGCTTTCTCCTGCCACTGGAAAACCAGCAGCAGTTGGGAAGGCTGGGTTCTCGGTGGCATGAATACCTGCGGGCCTAAGGACATTTTCTGCTGAGCTGTGAGGGTGTCAAAGACAAGTCACTGTTAAGGGCTCCAGTGTCAGAGTTGAAGCTGTTGGCTGATTCCTAGTGATATACACGGCCTTGGGGCAGCATCAGCCCTCGTAGCACCAAAGCTGTAACTTTTCAGTGCGGTATCAAGGCATCTGTGACATGGGGAAGAGTGGAGAATGGGGGTTAATGGAGCTGATGTTGTCTTGTAGCGTTAGTAGCAGTCTTCTCCCTGCCCCCAGGGCAATACCTTACATACAGAGGCCCCTTTACGTAACAGCAGCCCTGGTGATGAGAGTCCTCCCTGTTTAGGAAAGAGGAGCCCAGGCCTGCCAGGGGTAGCGTTCCCAAGCAAACTCCATTGCATTGATTCCCTGGATACTGTTTGTCTAAAGTGGAAGGCAAAAGGGATTCCTCCATGTTAGATTTCTCTGCCTGATGATCCCCATTCTCATCCTGTCACCAGAAGTGCAGTAGGACCACTGGCAAGTAGTTTTCTGAGGCAGGGCAGTGCTTGTAGGAATGCAGAAGGTGATAGGACCATGTCTTGGAGAGAAAACCGGGGTGTGTGAATGCGTGGCCTTCCATGCCTCCTTCCCCACCCCGGTTTTGACGAGGTTGTGCTCGTGAGCGCTGTGCTTTCTGAGGTACGCTCACAACCTTTTGATGCTTGCAGCAAACAAAGAGACAGAGCAGGCCTCCACTCCCTGGTGCGAGTCTTCTCCGGATGACTTCCGCTACGGAAACCTCATGTATCCTGATCATCGGGAGCGTGAGAAAGACCAGCATGAGAAAAACAAAAGGTAGGTTATAGCGTGCCTCGGGGGCACTCAGGGGTGCGTCACTCTGTGCCCAAGTCAGCTGGAACATTATAGCCAGGTCTCTGTCGATGCTATTGAAAACTAGAAGGGAAGTAGCACGCCTGCTCCCAGATCTTTTCGTTCAGATAGTCGTTTGGAGAAGCTTCATACTGCAGATCAACTCTGCTGGGATTGCATAGGATACATCTATAAGTGGCCGTGGTGGGGGCCCCAGAGCGTGGTCCACACATTTGTCACACCCTTGAGCATAGAACAAGTGAAGGCCAGACCAGCTGGTGTTCAGCAGTGTTTCATCAACACGTGGGAAGTAATCTGCTGCTCTTCTAGCGATGTGAGCTGGCTGCATGGCCATCACTGGGAAGAGGATTATAACTAGAGTCTCAGAGAGTCAATCAGGCAGATGACAGTGCTGTTTGTTCCTCTAGGCTCCTGGATCCTGCCAACACTCAGCAATTTGATGACTTTAAGAAGTGCTATGGAGAAATCCTTTATCGCTGGGGCCTGCGAGAGAAGCGGGCTGAGGTTCTGAAGTTTGTCTCTTGTCCTCCTGATCCCCACAAAGGAATTGGTGAGTGCCTGCTTCGGTCAGCTCCGGCTGCCCAGGAAGAGTCGCGGCTCTGCCTCAGGGGCTTAGGAACATGCAGTCGGCAGGTGGGATGAAAAGTGTCCATCGATCTGCCCAGAGGCATTAGCTCTGCCAGCAAATGGTTCTAGCTTCTTCACAGCTCTGGGTGGAGATGAGGCTTGCAGGTTCAAGGGCTTTGTAGATTGTAACAGCTCTCCAGCAAAGCTGGAAACACACATACTGCTGCGCGAGCAATGTTCAGCTCTTTATGCTGATGGCTGTTTATTCCCTCTGAGTAAGAGCCCAGACAGGCACTGTCCTAATCTCTGATTCTGAGCTGAAGTGCCCTTATATAGTGCATGCCTAAAATTGCAAGATCTCTAACTGTGCGTGAGCTAGCCAAGAAATAGGCAAATAGAACATTTCTCCCAAAATATTTTCAGCAGCGTTTCTCCCAAAATATTGCCCAGAACTGCCACTTCTATCTCCTTTCTAGGCCTCTGGGAAAAGATGCACTTAAGCTGGGAGGGGAGAAGTGGGTGAGAGATGCCAGAGAAGCAGCGCTTGCTTGCTTAGCTCTTGCTACAGTCTCACCTTGTCACCAGGGACGACTCCTGGGGAGTAACTGGAGTGAAAATTGGTGACTTCAACTACTGCCATTGCCCCTCCATGGCTAATAGTCACGACACTGATACAGCACGCATCGAGTGCGCTCTGTGCTCTCTCCGTGATGAGAAACAAAGGCCGTTCTCGTTTGCTCATAGTTACACTTCATAGTGATGTGAGGCAGACGAGACCAGCAGGAAGCCTTCATCTCCGCAGCGTGTGTCAGCGTGTCCCGAGCTAGAAATCTGACACACGTTCCCAGCCAACAGCAGTTTAGCCGTCAGGGGAATCGGTGGGCCAGTCTGTGCCCCGGCACGCCCATTGCCCATGTCTTTGCTCCCGTGCAGAGACCAAACCAAGACCTCTCTAAGATACCATTCTCCCACCCTGAAAGAGATTCGAGGCACATCTCTTGGGCAGCGGGTTTGGGGGACTCATCTGTCGAACAGCGGGGCTGTATTCAGGACTTCTCTGTCCACGATTCTGCCAGCACTAATTGTCTTGCTCTCCGTTTCTTTCCTCTGGCCAGAGTTCGGCGTGTACTGCAGCCACTGCCGCAGCGAGGTGCGCGGCACCCAGTGTGCCATCTGCAAGGGCTTCACCTTCCAGTGCGCCATCTGTCACGTGGCAGTGCGAGGCTCCTCTAATTTCTGCCTGACCTGCGGACACGGAGGCCACACCAGCCATATGATGGAGTGGTTTCGCACCCAGGAGGTGTGTCCCACGGGCTGTGGATGCCACTGCCTGCTCGAGAGCACCTTCTGAGCAGTGGGGACAGCAGGGCACCCGTGAACTGGATTTAATATTTAATTCCCAAGCCATGTTGAATCAGCTCTGCTCCACAGCGTCTGGAGGAGATGCCACAGGGAGCTGAAGCAGGACGTCCTGGTGGTGCGCTGCAGTGACGTTTACAAGTGCTTCCAGTATTCCTACACTTCCCAGGTTGCTTTCAGACTGATTTGACCAAACTCCGTGTCCATTGCTGGCAATGGATGCCAGACCAGAAAAATTGCTCTCTCCTGCAGAAGGGTGTGTGAATATTGGCTAGTCTCCGCTGGGGTGAGGAGGTGTTAACAACTCCTTTGGAAAGGGCTCGCCTGGCAGAGCCAAACTCATTCCAGCTACGTAGTGTCTTTCCAGGTGCCTCTTTACAGGGACGGAAAGTGAGCAAAATAGTCGTCTTTGCACAGTTAAGGCAGAAATAATTCACAAATAACAGTGAGCTCTAAAGGCGAACTGTAAACTGTGCTCGAAGAGCAAATGGTCCATGGGACTGTGCTCAGAGTTACTTTTGGAAGCAACAGGGTCCTTATTTTGAACAACTGTTTACATTGTTTAGATTACCCCATAAAGCAAGAGAATGAAACTACATTTTTCAGGATTACTTCCTAAATAGCTTCCTACTCACTGGTTAGTATCTGTGGCTGGCGTGAAAAGCCCAGCCGCGTGCCCAAGGTCACTAGGATTAGTTGCTTTCTTCCAGCAGCTTTAGTATCACTACTCTTAAGGTGTCTTCGTCTCCTGCTCTGACCGGGTGATATAATGCACTTTAACTTGCCTGTCCCTGCCTTGTCAGTGACGTGTCCTGGTGACTGGGAAAGGCATCTGCCTTTTGAGTTTGGGATCCACACAGTGTTTCCATGGATGGTGGCATCTGAGGGTATTTCAGAAAGGCTTTGCTTCCTTACTGAGAAAACACAAGGAGGACACTTACTCTGTGCAACTCCTTTTGGCTGTTTTCTCCAGGCTCTACGGGGGGAATCAATGAATAATTTGAGATTTGCTGTGGGTGTGCTTGAGTGACGAGGCTCCTGAGCCGGGGAGGCAGCAATTTCTAGGGGAAAAGGGGTTTTGGAAGGGTGGTGGGATTCACGGAGGCAAAAGGTTTGTGCCTTTTCTCCCTGTGGAGCTTCAATTGGAGAATGTACCGGATCGATCTGTCTGTTCGGGGCCGTGCCCGCTGGGCGCTCCCATCCTGGGGACGCTGCTGTGCCACCGCCTGCCTGGCTGTGTGCACGCCCCAGCAGGCAGCCCGTGCCTCTCCTGAGCGGGCTTCAGCCTGAGCTTTGGTTTTGGGCAAATGTGCGGTTGGGGATGAGCCCGCCGGAGTTGCCCCCCGCCCCGCGCTGGCGCTGATCCCTTCCTCCCGCGCTTGCCTGCCAGGCAGGGCCATGTGCCGTGTCCGCTCCCAACCTTTGTGCTAACTCGGGCTGTGGGATCCTGCTGTGGAATAAACAGATGGTGTATCTTAAACATTAAAACATTAAAATTATTTTTTTAAGTGCTGTTCTAATAGAACTTGGTGTCACTGTGCTAGTTCTCCCTCTCTGGGGAGCTTCCAGCGGCTCTCCCTCCCAGCATGGCGGTCAGCGTTGCACTCCATGGCCGGGCACCCCACGGCCCTCTCCCTGCACCCCAAAGCAGGGGTCCCGCTCCAGATGCCTGTGCCCGGTGGCAGCAGAGACCCGCAGCAGCTGGGGGGCTCACCGGCTGCTGCTGGGACCCCCAACCCTGGCTCTCGCAGGGACGATGTGACGGCGCGTGGCCCTGCGGTGCCACGCCGGCCTGGCAGCTGCTCGCGGGTCGTGATGCACCTCTTGCGAAAACGAAGCTGGGCGGTGTCTGAGCAGCCGGCGAACCAAACCCCATGTCCTGCAGTTCGGGGAGGCCCCGGGCAGCGTCTGTGCCCCCAGCAAGCAGGCGGGCGCGCTCGGGTCCTGCCCGGCGCCGCGGCGGGTGCTCCGGCGGGTGCTGCGCGGGCCCTAGGGCGAGGGTGCTCTCAGCTGGGAGCCGCGGGAAGAGGGCTCCCGCCCTCCGCCTTCCTACGTGACAGCCATTCAGCTCGGAAGTATTTTCATTTCCATGCTTGAGTGCGCGTGTAGGTTGGAAGGGAAAGGAGACTTGTTATTTAAAGGTGACGGACCGACAGATTGTGGTATTTATGTGTGTCATTACAGTTCATTACTGTCTATCTCCATAGTATCTGAATACCTCCGAGGTGGAGGGCGGCTGGCGCTTCAGAGAAGGCGGAAAAGCACTTGCTATGGCTGTTTGTGCAACCCTGCACAGGTAGGCGGAATTTCTTCCCGGACGCTGTGGGCATTTGTCTCACACCCTGCAGCGTGTGTGCTGGTTGCTTTGGGAGCGGTCTTGCTCAATGCAGAAGTGACTATTGCAAGGAAACAGGAATGGCTTATTCTCACCTGCCTGGAGCCCGGCGAGAAGAGAAATGCATTGCCCTCGCTGTGCTCGGCAGCCCCTGTCCGGAATAAATGATCAGAAACGGGGTGTGCTGCTGCACCGGTGACCTTCGTCTGCTCTGCCCCCCGACTGCTTCTCCTTACCCACCTGCTCTGTTGGAATAACTTGGTAAAGCGCAAAAAGTTCCCAAATCTGGCCAAACCTCACTCTGAATTTCAGGCTTTAGAGAAGGGAGCAGGAGGGGGAGAGGAGCACTGCTCGGGAAGCGGGTCTCGGCACAGAGCGTGCCGGCGCACGCCGAACCAGCTCTGGGGACGCCGCTGTGGTCAAACCGGGCAAATCCAATGGAGTGTCCAGCCGAGGACAATGCCGTAGGCCACGGTCAGTCTTGCGCGCTGGGGAGGGCAGTGACCCCGTCGTGGTTTCTGCTGGTGCAGGAACAAGGGGGCGTCAAAATAAACCGGCCGCTCAGCGCGAGGCAGGAGCGAGTTCCCCGCACGCCGCGTGGGAAGGGCATGAAACCACTTCCCTCGGGGCGTCAGCGGTGCCACGGGTTTGCCAGGGCTCTGGGAGGGGCCGGGCACTTCCAGGGAGGGAAGCTCCATCCCGGACCACCGCCGACGCTGCTGCCGGCCGGAGAGCCCTGCCTGTGTGTCCCCAGCCGGCAGCGCTCTGCGGAGATGCCGCCGCACCTCCTGCCTGCTCTTGCACCCCTCCCTGCTCGTGGCTGCTGGCCCTTGCAGAGGAGGATGCCGAGCGCATCCTCCTCGGGCCGACCCCGAGTAGCTGTTTTGGCAAGACTTGCTTCAGCTGCCTGCTGAGCGCGTCCGCAGGGCTCAGCCGTGCATCCGCCCCGGCTTTCCCAAGGATGGCTGGAAGAGAAAGCTCCCACGACAGCCCACGCTCTGCCCTCGAGGCCGGGGCAGCTTTTTAAACCCTTTTTGGGCTCCGCAGAGGTAGCAGGGCTGTAACAGGTGTGGGGTGCCTTCCCCGTCCCCGCGGAGGCTCTCCGTACGCGGAGAAGGAAGTTTAATCCCTGACGATCAGAGTTTGGCAGAGAAACAAGGAACGATGATATCGGGGAAGGTGCCAAGGCAAACCTCTCCCCGTGGATGCTGCTCCTCGCCGTGTCTGCGTCGGCCCCCCCTCCTCTGCGGCCACAGCCCCATTAACCCAGCGTCAGCCTGCGCCAGCGCTGCGGGGCCTGATCCTGCCCAAAGCCCAGCGGCGCATTCCTGCTGTCTCCCTCGCGCCGGCCCCAGCGTCTGTCCGTCTGTCTGGTGGGTAAACCAGTTCAGGAACTGATGAGCCAAAACCATTTGGCTGCTCTCGTTTCGGCCAGGCTGATCATCAGCCGGCTCCACTCCCTGATGCTGCTCGCTCTGGGGGCCAGCGCGGGGACAGGGACGGTGGCAGGGACGGTGGCCATCGGCAAAGCCCTCTGCAGCCGATGTGGTGCTGTTACGGTGGTGTCTGCCGTGCAGCTCGGTCCCAGCACCATCCCTCTCCCACTGCCACCAGTGCTCGGTGCATCCCTGCTCCCTGGGGGGTGACGGGTCCCTCTGCTCCCCCATCCTCACCGCAGAGCTGGGGGTCGGCTCGTCCACTCTGGGGACACCCCTGTCCCTCGCGTGGGGAACAGAGCCCCACCGTGGAGCCCAGGAGCCGTCAGCACCCTGTAACAGGAGCAGACGGGGGGTCAGCTCACAACGGGCTCGCCCATGTCCCCGAGCCCGGCTGGGGACAGCAACCCCCCCGCGTGCTCGGGAGGGGACGGTAAGCAGAGACCCACCAGTGCAGCCGGCAGCTTTGCACCCTGTGCCGTGCCGGGGAACCCAGGGGCCATCCCTGCCCTGAGCTGGGACCACGAGCGAGCCCCCAGCGTGGCCCTTTGCAGCCCGCGGTGCCCAAGGGACACCCTGCATCCCCCTGGTTCCTTGGGCCATCACCGCGGCGCCTGGCCTGCCCTCCCTCGCCCTCCTTGCCCGCGAGCGCCGGTCGGGGCGTGGGTGGGAAGGGAAGGGAAGGAAATGCCTTTCCCCGGTTTCGCCGGCCCCTGCGGCTGCGGGGAGAGGCTGGGACAGACTGGGAAGCACTGGGGGCCACTGCTCCCAGCATCGCCGCGGCCACGGGACGCGGAGGCAGAGCTGGGTCACGAAGGACGTCCCGGACCCACGCCGCTGGCAGGACCGGCCGGGGCGGCACAGCCGGTGGGGTCACAGTCGGGGGTCCCCTCTGCCTCCCCCAGCACCCCACGATGGGGTGGTGGCCATCGCGCCCGCCCTGGGCACGCTTTGGGGCTGGGGTGCCCACCCAGTTTGGGATGTGGGTGCAGTGGCCTCCGGCTGAGCGCCCCAGCTCGCCCGGATCCGCCTCCGTCCCCACCTCACCCCCACGCTCACCCAAAAAACCTTAATCCCCACCCGGGAGCCGCCCTGCCGCGCCGGGGCTGAGCTCACCCACCGGGACCGAGGCTGCCTCCATCGGGAAAGCCCCCGAGGAGAGCAGGGGGTCCCTCCCCCGGCACCTCCTTTGGGGGCTCCCCGCAGCCTCCCAGGGCTCCCCCACCCTCTGGCCCTCCCACCCGGCCCCCAAAGGATGTTTTTGACCACCACCCCAAAAACCTCTCCATGGGACCCCTCTGCTGATGCGCCAAGGATGCACCGCGGCAGCCCCGGCAGCGGACGTGCCCCCCCAAACCCCGCTGCTCCCATCGAGGTGGAAAATTAACCCATCCCACCCAAAAAAAGGGACTTTTTCCCCCGAGCTGGTGGCAGGGTGATGCCAGGAGCCTGGCGGGGAGGGGGAGCCGGCGCCGGCCGCCGCGGCGGGTTCGGCATCCGTCTTGATTAAAGGCCTCGCATCACGCCCGGCCGGCCGTGCCCGCCGGCACCCTGCAGCGCCCCAAAGCCGGGGGGCCGGGGCAGGGCCGGGGGGGGTCCCCATTCCTGAGCCGGCGAACCCCTCCTTAATCACTGGCTGCAGTCTGGCGTGGCCGGCGACGCCAAAGTTTGCCGGCACGTGGCCGGCCCCTGTGCTCAAGGGTGTCACCCCAAAGTACGCCCCCCCCCCCCAGTCCCAGCTCAGGAAGGCTTTCAAAAAAATGGGGAGAAAAGCTCCTTTCTTGTCGTTCTTTGTGAATTATTTGTCCGTGATATTCTGGGGGGTTTGGGGGTGCTTGCCCCCAGCCCCCCGGCTGCAGTGCCGCCCGCCCCAGCTAATTACATGCCTGAAATTTAATTAAATATTGAAATAAATCTGCAAACAGCCGGGGGGGGACGTAGCACCTCGCAGCAAGTAACGCCGGGGTGGGGCGGCCCTGGGAGGGACCCCGGAGGGACCCCCACTCTGCTGGGGGGCTCTGAGCCGGGTCTGGG
>VZTQ01013782.1:39836-63199 GCA_013400755.1 Pelecanoides urinatrix | reverse complement strand
TGTAAGTAAAGTTTCAGTTTAATAGAGTTTGTAGAACTCTATATTACTAAAAATTTCAAAATTTAGCTTAAATATGAAAAAGAAAAATAAGCAGAAACATATTTTGTAATTTAGTTAAAATATTTTTATGCTAAAGAATTTTTTGGTTGTAAATAGTATATACAGGTAAAAACTTCACTTGGAATATAATGCCTCTGTATTGCAACAACCAGCAAAGAAGAAAATACTGATTTTTAAAATAAGTACAATTTGGCTTTTACATTTATTTTACTTCTGCATATTTAATTTTTTTTTACATTTATTTTATTTTTCCATTTATCCTTTTCATAAGAGGAATTGGATTCTTTCGAATCTCTTAAAGACACTGCATCTCTTAAAGACACTTCTTAATGCTTGGCTGGAACACACAGTACAATTTTTAAGCCCAACCTATTTCTTAATCCCATTATTCTTCATTCAAAACCAGAGGATTTTAAGTCTTTAGTACAAAAGCAAGTATCCTTTACTTTAAAATAAAATAGTTTTCCTTTCAAAATTGAATCCAGGAATAAGAACAGAATTATGCAGCAAATTCTGTAATAGCAAGTTATGGATACACGTGCATGCGTGTAATTAAACAAAAACCTCTAAATAGAGTAATTAGATTATATCATTTTTCCATTGCTTCAAATGCTGATGGACTTAACCTTAAGTGTAGATAATTGCTTATTTGTTTCTAAGTAAACAAAATACGTTAGACTGATACACAGTTTAAATTATTATATGTGTAACAGGTTTTCATATTTCATTTCAGTTTACTGAATGTTCAACATCTGTGGAGTAAAAAGTTCTATTTTAACTATGCTAATCTACTTTCATTTATATGGAATTTAGCTGTCACATTTCAACAATAATTTTAGTTGAAACAGATAGCATTATAATGCCAAGATGAAGTAGAATGGAATTACAAGGCATTCCTTGGGGATACCATTACAATATCAAGACTATGGGGAAATCATGTCACATCATATTTATGCGGACTGCACTATCACATACAGGTAAAGATTAACTCTTTCATACACATTTACGGTGAGGCCATTAAATGAAAAATACAATAAAATAGCACAAATCCATTAACAGTCAGCAATTAATTATTTGGCTTTACATAGCACCCTGAAGATTAAAACATTTTTCTCAAATAGTACATCTGCGTCAAGAATCAAGCATCAATAAAAATTTCCATTAAATAAATCATAATATGTAACAAGTGATCCTAATTAAGTTACTATTTTTAAAAAAATAAGGGATACTGATCCTTTTTGACAACACTAAACATAAAGCAAAACCAAGATATTTCAAATTTCAGAAATAAAGCCTTAGAATGATTTTGGGGGCCTAAAGGCTGTTCTCACTTTAAGCAATACAGCGTAAATTCCTTTTCATGATGTTTTGCTCTTTGTGCTCTGTCCAGTTTCTGTAGGATTTAAGACAAGTCATTTGATAGCACTGTGCAAAGAGAGGCTGTATTTTCTCACAGTTAAAAGTACAGTCAGTTAAAGATTATCGAGGGAGAAGGGGGAAAAAAAAATTATACATATCTTAGCAACAAAATATCCAAACACTTTCTCCTTCAAAACCCTCTCTTCACAACCTATTCTCAATTTAACTCCCTCAGGCCATGAATGAATCAAGTCGAAGAAAACAAATCACATCATGGGTCTGGAAGACGGCAAAGGAAAAATAACAGTAACAAAAAATTAAAAAAGAAAGAAGGAATGAACAAAGGAACTTGAGGGCAAAGCTGTTGAAGAGGCAATTTTCACAAGACACTTAATATACTAGAAGAAGGGCAAGATTTAGAAAATGATAGAATTCATGGAATCATAGATTTCGACATCATAGAAGGAAGGTAAAGAATGGCAGTGTGAACAGGAAAAATAAACCCAACTGTCTTTACAAGGATTTTTCAACAGTTTTCTTGTAAAAAAAATTGTAGGCAAAGAACTCTTGATATCTCAAGGGCTTGTTTACGTGACCCTAAGAACGGTAAGACAACCTGACTGCTGAACTCATACTAAATCTAACCTATGCGAGCTAACTAAAATTGTATCTTTTGGTGTTGCACACCATTATCACATTAAAAGTATTGCCATAGGCTACTCCAATTTAATAAAAGAAAAAGATAAAAGGTCTACAAATATAAAAGCAGAGGACTGATACACTGAGCTTACCTATCTTGCTAGTGGGCTTACTGTACTCTGTATACTTTGCTGTATACATTTCTACACCCCAGTAGGCAAGAAAAAAAAAGAAGGTGATTTTAATTTTACCTTCTACTTTCTCCTCCCATACAAAATAAGTAGAAAAAATAGCTTAATACCTTATTTGAAATGTAGTGCTTACTGGGAAATGATAATTGTAAAATATGAACTTACAAATAAATACTTGAACTTTTAAAGACAATTGTAGGTGAAGGGATCTGTAATACTTATCATCTTATTCCAAAAGCGAATTAAACTTTATGATTACTGCTAAACTATTACAACATTCTAATGCCATGTTGAGCCCTTAAGATAGCTACATGCTGGCAGTAATATTAAAATGATATCAAATCCTTCTGCATGAGTCATCTGTGACTTTTGAATGTGTCAGAATGTTACTTACTCAGACTACCCCAATAACTTCTTCATTTTCAATTGTATATGCCATCATGAAAATTAAATATGAAATCTCAAATATTAATTCTGGGCTATGACAATTTTTAAATAAACAAATATTTTTAAATATGCTCTTGTTCTTCACTGTGTTAATTCTCAAAGAAATTTATAAGCAGAATCAAAGTTCTGCTCAGCAGAGTATACTGAGCCAAGTACTGTGCTGGAATGAGAACATCCCATTTCAAAACAGGATTCCATCTGCTGTAAGAAAACTGCTGTCTCTGTGGTCACAAGGCATTACAGAACTGTTGCCTTAAAATATAAAGGTTGACATTTTAAAACTTTGCCAAAAGTAAGCTCCATATTAAACCCAACAAAAGGCATAATTTGGGGGGTTTTCTGTCAATTTCTGATGCTTGTAAGCTTAGTTTGCAGTAATTTGCAATAAATAGATAAATATTGCATATGCTGTTTTCATTGAAATCAGCACCATAATGTTCTTTAGCATATTCTTTCACTTTTTTAAAAGGTGCCTTCTATTCTTATTTATGTAAGGACATATTAAGAAAAACTTTAATTTGAATTTTATAATTTAAAATATCTGTTTCAATTTCCAGTGTTACTGTTTCAAAACAGCGAAAGTAAATACATTATGAATGCAGTCACAGGTTTTGAAAAGCAAGGAACACACAAGACTGCTGAAGTGGTATGTAACAATACTGAGAATGAAGGTGTGCAAAAATTAAGATAATCACACTTGCATATTATCTAGTCTAACTATTAGTTCTACAGTTCTTTTTCCCCTTAATCTGTATGCAATTAGCACTTGGCTTTAAGAGTCCTTTCCTTCTTACAGTCCAGATCAATCTTTGGGGTTTATTCGCTTAAAAAACCTCACCTTTCTTTCTTCAGGAAAAGTTATCACTGCTTGTTCCCCTCACCTTTGGAAACACTAATATCTCTACCCATGGGCCAGTGCAGCTCTCACCTGCCCAGACAATAAACCACTATTCTTAGTCTTGGCACAGGCTAAAGCAAATTTATAACCTATGGTGAGATAAAAATATTCTTTTCTATAAGGACAGCACAAATCCTAGGATGATGAGACAGTGAATTTGTATTTCATATAAAAATGTACATTAACAACTGTGTTATGTACAAACACAGTATAAGGGATGAATGCATTACATAGTCATTATTGACTTCTGCATAATAAATTACTACTGTATTTCACCTTAGTCATTTTGGGAATTGTAACAAATTTCACTAACGTGCGTTCGAGGCACTCCTCAACAAAAAGAATAAGAAAATAGAGTATGTTTATTCAATGTAACAGAAGTTATTTACTTTATGAGTTTGCAAACATAAACATAAAATTTATATACTTAAAATTTATACATTTATATGCATAGATTAAAATATTAAGAAATTGGAGGACAGCTGGTGTCTAATTAGACAGTGAGTACGTTATAGGAGTTTGAACACAATGTTAAACCAGTAACTGCGGCATTCCTGGCATGCTCAACATCATTACCAGGGTGCCATGATTTGCCAAGAATGGGAAAAAATTACAGCTGTAATAAATGCCCCTGCACCACATCATACATACAATCTACACTGCATAGCCTTTACAGTGAAGAACAAACCTAAACCTATTTGGTGAGCATCTAGCAATCTAAGGAAATTTCCCTGATAGTTTTTCAATTATTTTGATTGGTTAAAATAAAAATTCTTGGCATACCATATGCAGTCACACTAATAAAATAAACGTTATTTTAAACATGCTAAAGAAGTATTTGCTTTATTATACTAACAAAAGTCTACCGTCTGTTAAGACCCTTAATGCTAGATTTTATCTAGTATATATCTAACTTTAAAGATTCTTTTTCACTGCCCTTCAGGGACCATACAGAATTACATGGAACATTTAACTTCTTACACTTAATGAAAATCTCTATTATAGCAGCTATGGCAACTATTTATAAGTAATATCATGAAAGCACATAAAAACTTTGGTGTAAAAACCTTTTACTTTCTGGAAAAAAGTTATTAATTTTGCCTACCTCCATAATCATTCTTCATCATCTCTCACTTGTACTGTTTTTTCTCAGCTGGAAACGATGAAGAAGCTAGTAACATGCAATTAGCAGCTCACTAAAGAGCACAGTTTGAAAACATATGGTTTAGAAATCACTGACTACATTTTCCTTGCAATTCACCTATCAACACACTGCACAAAGAATAGCAAGGGCAGAATTCTGCCCTACTGAACTGAATTCTATTGAATTCAACTATGACAGAGCTGGAATGAATAACATTCTAATGAGATTCTGTCCAACCAAAATGATTCTACAATGATTAAAGCATTCATATTAAACCACTGTATCTTGCATTGTATTAGTTTTCAATCTTGTTTCTTTTAACCTGTTAACAGTTTAGTTAACTCTAAAATTTATTCATCATCCCTATTTTTCCTCAAGGAAAGCTTTGTTACTCTCGACTCAGGTTGTTTACCTTTGTATTTAAATGCATAATCCCTGCCAATTGCTTCAATTTAGAAATTACAAATAATTTATAAAAGTCATTGAACCAACTCAGATCTATTATTTGAGTGCTCCACATTTAAGACAAATATGCATTGATGTTATTTACCTTTGATGCTCTAAAACAAAAGGCAGTAGATGTTGTGTCCGACTTCTCTCTGTCTAACATTGCAAGTCCTTCATCTTCATTCAGAGCCAAGTACTTTCCTGTTGTAATATGTCGAAGACGGAAAGGCTGTCCCCATCTGATGTTACTTCCACTCCAGCTAAACATATGAGACATTAAAAAATAACTTATGAAGTAAGCAAAACTAGTATTTCTATTTTGGGCTTTAAAGGATGTTCAGAAAATAGAATGTGCTATATATATATTCCTTTTTGCTTCGATATTTGCATTAAAACAGATTCAAAACTGTTAATACATTTGCAAAGGGAACCTTGGAAAGGAGTATAGCTTTAGTTTTCTTGTTTCTATACCCCCTCTCTGTTTTATTAGGGTGTTACATACGGTGTACATAAAAAAATCCTACGTTTCTGGAAAATACTAAAGTGTGAATTAACTACTGTATTTGAGTTGACTGCCTCAACAAACAAATTAAACCTAAGTGAGGACTCAATATTCCAAAAAACTATCCTATATCTCTGTTAGTTATGAGAGTATTTCCTTTGCAATCACAAACACACCAAGAGTAAAACAAACATACACTTCAGAAGGCCATCAAAGTTAAAACATGTATACCCTTATGGTATATATTGAAATTTCACTTCCAACAAGTTAACAGATAGCTAATCACCTAGGAGGGAGATAGAGTCTAAAAAAACCAAAAAAGACACCCCTGAGGGATATTACTGTTCTGATTTCCACCCAAGCTTCTAAAATTCCAAGTGAAAATTAGAAAAGCATTTTACTTTTGGACAGAAGCAATGTCTCAAGCAGGTGTATCTCATAGGCAACACTTCTTTTGATATGGGACACAGACAAAAAAAAAAAGTCTTAAAATACTGACATTCCCCCAGGATTATGGCATGGTAGATTACTTTTTTTATTGGCAATTAACATACTACCATATATCATATAGCAGGACAAATATATTGCTTATGTTCTGCCTTAAGGGTCTGTAACAATCGAATTGCTGTTAACACAACAAGAGTTGCTAACAAAAAAGTTCAAAAAAATATCAGCACCTTATTCGAAGGGGTTCTACTCTCCACAAAGACCTTGCTCGAACGCCAGCTCCTCCAGTTTCATAAAGTACTTTCCTACAGAAAAGATACAGAAGATCATCTTCTTGTGTTTATTTGTGCTACATAGTATTTATAACTTACTCCTCTGTAAATTGTATAGGACTCACTGCTTATCCCCAGCTAAACAGATGGAGTTGAATGGACAGAAGATTCCTATTCATCAGTGAGAGCACGATAAAAAAATCCAAATGTCCCAGGTAAGTTAGGCAATTTCCATTAAGCTATTCTCTCTCAGGAGTTGATAAAATACTTTGCCTTCCAAGTGGCTGAGAAACTTTTGCTGTTACTTAATCAGTCATAAAAATACATAATGCACAGAGTTCCCAAGAGATTAATCTAAATTACTAATGCTCTTAAACACATAAAAACACAATATTAAATTAAGAATACACATTTGCATACATTAATGATTATCTGCATGAATACGACATCAAGACTTCATTTCTAGAATTACTTCTAACATTCTTATTAGAAGACAAAAATGGTGGTGATAAAACAAAAAATTTGTATTATAATCCTTACAAAATATAATACAGATAAAATTATATATTAGTTTTAGGAAAAACAGAGAAATAAAAAACAGGAAGTGAAGGGATTCAGCCTTTAATATAATCCAATTTTCTTGAATTACTGGCCAGGGGTTAGTGACATGTTTTAGTGCTGAAACTAACATTCTACTCAGTAATCAAATACAAACAAATACAAACTATGGCGGATTAGTCCTGTTCACAGGAATACGTGCAAGAAAGTTTTTCACCTTTCAGTAATCATTCATGTCTTGTCATCTAAGCACCAGAATTTGTATAACTTTTCTCATATATAATGGGTATAGGAAATACAATGGATAATAGGAAAGCTCTTGATCTGAAATTCAGGATACCTAGGAACCTTTTTTTTAAAAAAAAAAAAAAGTAATACTTTTTAATAATAATTGTAGTTGTTATTTGTATTCTGCAACAGTAAAAATTTAGGAAATAATAAACTTCCAATCATATACTTTATTTAGTTATAATAATAATTTGGGAAGTTTGATGTGCACCTTACCTATTTCAAAATATTTTAAGAATCTCTTAACAAGTAAATTTAATTTCTTTTACACATTTTTAGGCTACTATCTGCAACATTATTGCTATTGCTAAACTGTATTAGAGTGAAGGCCTTGCTTTCACAATGTGACTCCCAAGCTGTCCTCCATACTGTACTATGTAAGGGTTCATTGCACCATCATTATACAATAAATTGAAATGTTCTGTTAGTGGTTGCAAATGCTCAGTGGATGCTCTAACTGAACAGAAATCTGTTCACGCAGTAAAACAGTCCTACAGGATGACAATTATTTTTTGCTATGTCTACTTCTTCATTTGAAAGAGTGACATGACAACATCCATGTGTAAACTGTGAGCGCGGTCAGAAACTGAGCCCTCCAGGCAGACACCAATAAGAAAATCATATTCTTAATAATTGTACTATACTGCAGTACATTCCTTCATAATTTGAGCAAGAGAGAAGGGTTCAGACATACAAGCAAAATTATTCTAGATGCAAAACAAACTGATTCACTAGCTTCTTTTCAAAAGCGCAGCAAACTTCCAAAAGTTGTTGGGTTCTTTAATTTTTCTCAGAGCAATATAAGCAGACAGCCTTTTTTGTATTTCTAAACTTTTCTGGCAGTGGTTCTTTCTGTTCATATATTTCTTTATTGATACCTAAAGGAGAGGTTGGTTGAACCTTTCAGCAAGACGATTTGATTCACGCTTATTCCTGAATGAATGTTTTCATCAATTTCTAATGATAAATTTTGTTGTAGCTTTGTCAGAGGTAAGAATGGTAATTCATATAACTTGTTCTTCCCTTTCACAAATGAAAGGAGGGGTGAAGATAGATGAAGAAAACAGTTCTACTGTTCCTTGTTTAATTAAAATAACTGGAACTGACCCCAAGCCATAAAGACAGTCACACTGAAAAACACAGAATAATGCAGAATGAAAAATGACTGTATCATAATGTGATTAAGGTACAAAAAAAAAATGTTCAAATTGTAATTTCGTTCTTAGGAAAGCATTTTGTTTATACCTCACAAAAACAAACTAACAAAAAAAAATCTAGTAGTACAGTAGAGATTATTAGTAATTAAAAAAAAGAAGGTTCTATGTATCCTGAATTTCAGATCAAGAGCTTTCCTATTATCCATTGTATTTCCTACACCCATATGTATGAGAAAGGTTATACAAATTCTGGTGCTTAGATGACAAGACATGAATGATTACTGAAAGGTGAAAAACTTTCTTGCATATATTCCTGTGACCAGGATTAATGCACCCTAGCACGCACAGGAGCTGGACCTCCTATTGTACTATGTATCTGAAAAAATGTGCAGCAAGGGAATTTAAAATCTGCCTTCCTACTCTGGCAAACTTGACGGAATGTTGCAAATACATACATAAAAATATCACAACCTAGCTGTTACACAGTCTGTAAGAAGCATTTTGAAATGCAGAACTTTAACTGGCTTTTCAGATGGTCAAATTCTTTTCCTTTTTCAACAGTTAACAGGAAAAAAAATATATCTGTTTAGCATTGTTCTAGTGCAACTATGGGACCTGGAATTCAACTTGTGAAAGAAAGTTATGTTTTTCTTATCTGAGCAAGTGTTTCTACAACTTTTCTTCTATTGAGAACACTTAAAGTTTTAATTTATCTGATATTCTGTTTCTTGATCAACACCAATACATTTCAGGAACAATCTATATATTAACATGAAATATACTAGAGAGTGACAAACAATTTGTATCCCATATCTTTATAAGATGATGGACTTGTAGATCTACACCAGAACATTATTTAGGAGTCACATTTAAGAACACACATGCAATTTCAAAAATTTCAAAATCATAGTGCACCATAAGAGTAAGAATATGTATTCCTCATAGTAAAGGTAGTAGCATTTCCTACACATCTTGTCTTCCATAATAATGTTTTTGATACTCTAGAATCAAAATACAAAATTACAACAGAAAAAAATCTAGCAATCAATTAATCTTCATTTCCAGACTCTATGAATATGATCTTTCAGGGTCCCTTCCAAACTCAGCTGTTCTATGATTCTATCAATATACTGAATACACAGTAACTGTCTGGAGTTTTTCTTTCCGTTTTCATCCTAGATACTCTTTGGTCCCATTCACCTTACTGATGTTACTTTTTGCAGACTCTAATGAATGACCTCTTCCTAGCCAAGCTCAAAACTAATAATAAACTTCCATTCTCTTTGACCTCCTTCATTTCTCCTTGGCCCAACTCAACCATTGCTTCACTGAAGGAATACCATAGATATGTCTCTTCTTAAATTCCTATACTATTTAAATTCTCTCTCTTCCAGCTTTTTGTATATGCAACACTGTACTAGTGTTAGTGACCTGCTCTTACAGCAACAAAACTGCAAGTAAAAAAGAATTGCTGCTTTTTCAAACAGCAACCACATAACATTTTCTTCATCTTCTCCTTTATTCCATCCATCTTATTCTGACTATTTGCCTTGTTCAATAAGTCCATCCCGTGTATCTTCACTTGGCCTGTAATGAAAGACCTTAAGATTCTTGGCAGAGAATAGTCACTGTGAATTGTTAAGGAGCATTCGCTACAGAAACATTCAGAAAATTAAATGTCTGTTCTATGAAAAAAGAAATTATCACTCTTGTCTTCCTTAGCTTATTTAATAGTTCTAATGGAATGCATAGAACTGATTAAACAAAGAGATGGAAATAAACACAACCATTTTCTACAGCTCTTTCTCCTGTTCCTGGTGCTATTTGGGCTTTTTTTCATGTATTCATTTTGTTTTGTGTAATGTGACCCCTACAACTATGACAGAGTACAAAATTGGCCTTATGACTATTATGCAGCTCACAAATCCAAAAGATAGGACAACTCCAAATCATCAATCTTAGCACATGGTATCACTATCAAACATTTGAAAATGTTCAATATAGCATTCACATTATTCTCCTATTTTAGGAATACAAATATATAGAATTCTTTCAGAAAAAAGAAATATTTTTTAATTTTACCCTTTTATTTACACAGTTGTAAAAAAATGGAAGCAGAGCTTAAGGCAGTAACAATACACACCAAACATATCTTAAGAAGAAGAACATACAGGGCAATAGGACTCCACAATTATTTCTGGTTTTAACTACAGGCTGGATCGATGGGCCGAGGCCAATTGTATGAGGTTCAACAAGGCCAGGTGCCGGGTCCTGCACTTCGGCCACAACAACCCCAGGCAACGTTACAGGCTTGGGGAAGAGTGGCTGGAAAGCTGCCCAGAGGAAAAGGACCTGGGGGTGCTGGTTGACAGCCGGCTGAACATGAGCCAGCAGTGTGCCCAGGTGGCCAAGAAGGCCAACGGCATCCTGGCCTGTATCAGAAATAGTGTGGCCAGCAGGAGCAGGGAGGTGATCGTGCCCCTGTACTCGGCACTGGTGAGGCTGCACTTCAAACACTGTGTTCAGTTTTGGGCCCCCCACTACAAGAAGGACATTGAGGTGCTGGAGCGTGTCCAGAGAAGGGCAACGAAGCTGGTGAAGGGCCTGGAGCACAAGTCCTGTGAGGAGGGGCTGAGGGAACTGGGGTTTTTTAGTCTCGATGAGAGGAGGCTCAGGGGAGACCTCATCGTGCTCTACAACTACCTATTCTAACTGTATTAAGACAGGCTGTTTATAAAATTACTCTGAATATGATACCTGTTCCACACAAGGTATCTAGATCCTAATACTTTTGCTAGTATTTTTATACTAGGTATGCACATTTTCACACTCAGTGCAAACGTCTTATCTTTTTTTTCTATGCACATATGAAGAGAACAGCAATAAAAAAAATTCACCACCAGGTGAAGTTTTCTGGCATTCAGTTTAGGTTTTCTTTTGGCTTTGGGAGACATTTTTACTCCACAAAAACGTAAAAATGGAAAATTTAGAGCTGAAAAGTTTACTTGACATAACTGAATGTTATTTGTGGTATCATATTACCTAAAGCATAACTTATTTGCCACAACTGGTATAGAGATCTTATTTGTTGAATATGATTTTTAATGCTGGGATTTTTGTGTATCAAAATGATTAGCTTTTGATGAAAATCATCAAAATTATTTTAGTGTATCAAAATGATTTGTTGATCAGCAAAATGCAAAGTTAAATTCAAATAATAAATCAACATAGTATGTAACAACTGTAGATTTAGGATTAACACAAAAGTGATTTATTCTAGCTAATATGATTTAATTATCTTAAAGTATTAATCAAATTTGAGAGAGCAAGAACTTGCAGAAAGTTGCAAAATACATAAAATATGAAAGTCATTGTACAGGCTGAGCTTTCAGAGATTTTTTAGGGCTTTTTTTTTTTTAAATTACCATCTTCCCTGCTAACGCTTGCTTACCTCTGCTTCTAGTGATAAACATGAAAGACAAACAACATAACAGGCTGAAATCTCAGTGGAAATCAACTACTTGAATTTCAGCAATAAAAGAACTCATGACTGATTTTCTGCTTAATAGGTCTCAACTTCTTGTGACAATGTCACTGCCTATTTAAAGATTGCTGTAAAGAGTGTTTAACCTACCTAACCTCAAATTCAACTGACAATCAACAATCTACTACTTTTTTGAGAGAAGGAAACGTATAAAAATGCACCACCGCTTACTTGTGCTGTGAATCATTCTGATCTGTAGATGGAATTGTCAAACACTCATCACGGCCATGGAAGAAACGTAGTACATGCCCACCAAGAAGATATCCTGTAGAAGAAGCACATTTACTCATTAGCTTAAACATTGACAGTATGAAAATAACATCTTCAAAAAAAATTTTAAAAATTCAAAAGACCTAGGTGAAATCTGTTTTCCAAATTTTCACTTATAACTGAAATTAAGCAAGAAGAACAAATTCAGTATGACAACATATTATTTTCTAGTATCTTTTTCTGTTAAAAATATTTCTTCTGAAAATAAAGACAAAAAGAAAGCAATCTCTTAACACTTAAAAATCAAATTAGGATTCTGGGACAGAAAATGAAATAAAAACTTCTGTAACAATTACTGTTTTGAAAATTGAATGCTTTAGGTAAAAGCCAAATCAAATATATAATACCACAGTTTCCTCCCCCCTTAATAATTTGGTGCATTCATCAGTTTGTTCTGACATTTATAATTTGTATCAAAATCAAAACTGCACAGCAGCAGCAGAAGACAAAGGACAGAAAAACACTTAGCAGTTCTGAAGATTAAGTTTAATGGAAGCTAACTTTCCAACCCATTTAACACAAAGACTACAGGTCAAAACCAGGCACTTTGCCTCACAGAAAAAAAAAGAAAAGACAAAAAATGGTGTAAGAGGAGAATGATTCATCAGACCCTCAGTCCAAACTGTTCTGACCTTGTAAGTGAAATTAATGCCTTTTAAAAGAACAAACACACACAAAGGAGGAAGGGTAGAAGGAAACTTTCATACTGTGTGGCCAATTCAATATAAATTTGTAAATTAGGAAAACAGTAACTGGCAATTATCCTGTTGCCAATTAAAACAAAGGTCAAAGCAAGGAAAGAATGCAAAAATATGTACTTTCCTGATATTTATGTTCCGTTAAAAGTACTTCAAACACCACAAAAAGTATGTTGTCCAACTTCCAGTTCCATTTTAGACTCAGGAAGTCCCACTTTCTCAATCTGTCCATTCAATTTCAGCTAGGCTGCTAAGTCTCTTGACATATGATCATCCCTCATGTAAACCATTCTGAGAAGTGTATATACAGCTAAACCTAAGCCTAAGTAGTTGGGAAAAAAATGACACACAGAAAACCTAATTCTCTGCTTACCCCACCCTATCTTTTTTTTTTTTGTTTTTGATTATGCAGTTTTGGACTGTGTGTCCAATTCCTACCTACACAGTACAAGGGTTCCAAGTACAACAAAGGGCCACTAAGATTATTAAGACACTGGTGCATCTCACACATGATGAAAGGCTGAAAAAACTGGGACTGTTTGACCTAGAGAAGAGAGGGCTCCGGAGGGATCTCACCAATGTAAAGAGGATGGAGTGGTGCACAGTAAAAGGACCAGAGGCAATGGGCACAAACTGAAACACAGGAGGGGCCATCTGAACATCAGGAGACCCTTTTTCACTGTAAGGGTGCCTGAGCACTGGCACAGGTTGCCCAGAGAGGTTGTGGGGTCTCCCTCCTCGGAGATATTCAAAAGCTGCCTAGACATAGTCCTGGGCAACCTGTTCTAGGTGGCCCTACTTGAGCAGGGTATTGGACCTTCCAGCCTCAACCATTCTGTGATTCTGTAAGTGCTTAGGAAATTTAGCTGCCAAATCCCTGCTGTTACAGAAATCTGATACAGAAAATATACCACTGATCTTCCATGATCTCTCTGTGTAGCTTATTATGTTTGTCATCTGTTACAAGATTTTAACTTTACTGTAGGATGGTTTTTCTGTTTCCTTCGTTTTGTTTTACCTGTGAAACCTGAGAACACAGGGACTTTTCCAGAGTTAACCTCTATTCTATTTATGACCCAAGATGGCAAGTCATTTATAAATATACGGCTCCAGCATAATACACTTGCCACAGAAAGCAATCAGAAAGTATTACAAGGAAAATCCATATCCCATATGCTCTTAAAATGAAAACCTACAAACACTGAGACAAGTTTCTTATGGGCCAGTGCACAGAAACACTGTGGGATGCTGATTTACCACTTGGGGTCAGAAGGACCCGATCATAGTTCAGATAAGCCTAGTGACTGTTAGTCTTTAGCACCAGGGTAGTCTACTTCTATCAAGACTTAGTATAGCTGATCCCAGGGAAATGCAATGTCTCTTTCAGGTCCCTTATAGCCCCATTTTTTCCTATGATCCTGTATATTATTATATCATAAATGATTAGTCTTAGGGCCAAGTGATACAAAATGATCCTGACTTAAAGACATGTACCAAACATGAATGTGGAGGGCTGATACTTCGAACAGAGAACAGCAGAGGTAAAGTACAATGTTTGTTATGACAGTGTTATGACAGAGTACGGCATTAAAATAAGGGGCAATATTGAGTGGATGAGCCTTTCATTACAGAACAAGACATTTCTCAAACAGAACAAGGTGATGCTTCTCAAACATGGTTGTAAAGTACAGTCAAGTACCTAGAAAGAAATCCTGACCCTGTGGTGTGGGATTTAAGGCTGATTAAGAGGATGCATTTAGAGAGTTCATTTTCATTAACTATTACAGAGACAATAAGGAAGCATGGGTGTGAGGTCCAGAAAGGATATTGAGCAAATAACCTTAAAAAACACAATTAAGAGACTGAAATAGGAACTATAAGAAACCTGCTTTCCATTTTGCATGTACCTTTATCTGTCCTCTGTTATCTCTGTTACATGGTGATTGAAAATCCTATACAAAATCTAAGTTTACTGGCTTTAGTTATTCTGCAGCTCCTACTCCCCCAAATTAAACTGAAGACAATAAACTCATCTGTTGCTCTCTCAGTCTTCATTTCTCAAGCAGCTTTTTATGCTTTGCTATTCTAAAGTCACAGAACTTATTTAGCTTTTCTTCAGTTAATCTGGCTGATGTATCTGTATTTCACCGTCTTCCCTTCCATTATTCTTCTCTCCTATGCTCATTTTCTTTATTTTCATTAAGCTCTTTGGTTTGATGTTTTAAGGGTGGGTTTTTTTCATTTTCACTTGTTATGAAAATCAATACAAAGTCATCTAAAGTATATGAATTTCTAAATAAATAAAATGACAAACCTTCTGTAATATTGCTTCCTGAGCATGTAGGATGAACATTCCATAGCGTCTGCATAAAGGAGGCATCCACCTGAATACTTCCATTTGAAATGGAGAGATGCTGAAATAAGATGACAGTAACAGGAAACAGTGAAATTTATACACTTAAAAATATTTAGTATAATAATATCTCAACAAAATAGAAATACATAATAAATATTCTTTAAAAATTAGTAGTCACTTGCTTTTAAAATTAACTCTTTTCTAAATCTTATCAGCACAGCTACAGAAATAAAAACTTCCCAAGATGGAGAATGCTGAAGTACACCTCAGGATAAAGGCATGGAAACAGTCTTGTTCTAGGTGGGGAAAACTTTACACTGAGAAAAAAAAGTGCATTACAACCAGGCATTATTTCCTAGACCAGAAAAAATTTTATTCATAAGAATCCCAACCATTTTCCCCAACTCCTCACAGCACTTTGTATTTTCCCACCAAGTGTCCACCTGCTAAACAAACCTACCAGGTATCTCTCAGAGGACACACTGACCAGGATAAGATCATCACCTATTCGAACTTTTTCTCCTTCTGACCTTTGTTTGGAAGCAGGGTGTATTGTCCACCAGCATGCCTCACCTAAAGGACAGAGATACTTATGAGGGGTATACAAAACAGACAACTCCCAAGAAATTTAAGGATATCTTTAAACAACATTGAAATAACATAAAGAATTGTGTCTTATAAGACATTCACCTTAATCCATTTGAATTTTTTTCTTTTTCCTTGAAACTTTTTGTCAACCAATCTTTGTCATCACTGAACCTGATATTTCTCTTTTCATGTTTTTTAAAGCAACTAACCACTTATAAAACACTGCTTAGAACTGCCCTCCCTTCAAGGCTCTCACTGCCAATAAATTGCTGACAGCTACCTGTCTTAGTTATCACCTTTTCTGTCTTCTTTTGCTTAATGTTCATATTTAATTCACAATCTTCTGTATCATTTCCACTCTAAGCTAGATTTATGTTATATAATACAGAATTTTGAAACAAATACTCCATAACTCTACAGTATTGCTACACTACAAATATCAGTTCTGGGAGCAGTTCCATTAGCACTACAAACCATATGACTACAGGACAGCCAAGCCTAAGGGTGACAACCACAGAACTTTTTCTACACATTAAATGTAAGATTCCAGATTACTTTGCACACACACACCCCAATTCTGAGAAGATTACCTAACTCATTCCACAATTTCACACCCTTCAGGGTTTAGTTAAGATCCTGAAGAAAACAAATTGAATACAGCTTTCTCACTGGGCTATGCAAAGTGGGAGAAAATTAAACAAAGGCAAAATTGGTAGCATAAGACAAAGCACAAAAATCTATTTGATCAACTAAGAAATTTCATGTAAAACCTCCTTAAAACAAAATTTGAAGGTTATGAAACTAATTATAAAGAAGACAATAAATAAAAGTTACATCCCTAAAAGTAAAAGTGTAAAGTGCTAAATCTTTAAAAGAGAATAATTTTAAATATCCAGTGGCTTTTCACTCAGTACCTGTTAGGTGAAGAACACTTCCTGAAGCTGAAATTGATTCAATAGGACAGGGTAGGAGAGTAGGGCAAGGGAAAGTGATATTATGGTGTTCAGTTTATGAGGTTTACAAGCATGCAGTAGTCATCAAAATCCTCTGTGCAGAAACACAAGTAAGCATTCCTTCTATGCATTGCTTTTTATATCTTACCTATGTGTACAAGGGTCTTTTTGTGTATGTACAGTTAAGAAAATACCAATATGAGACAACTACAGATATTCTTTACAAAACCTCATGGGCACAAGCAGTGCAATAACTCTGAAAAAAAATATTAAATTGTAAAGGCAGATTTCACTGAAACTATTTTCAGAGAGATATAACACATCCTTTTATCAACATGCCTAAAGAAAATGGTCTCCATCTAAGGCAGCAACCAAAGATATAATCAAGTAACAGGCTGCTAATATTTGTGTGAGACCATCTTCTGTATGACCACAAACAACTGAAAGACAAACTTCACTCATTCAAAACAGAAGGTCATGTAGATAATCAGAAAATCACCTGAAAAGGAAGTTTCAAAGATCATTGTCCACAAACGTTTTAACACCTACACTGGTAGTGCCTCTCCATCATGAATTAGTCTATTCCGATTTTAATATATTTTCAAAATAATGAAAAAACAATAGAAAACACAGGTTTATATTAATACAACTGGCATTTCTTTATTTGAAGCTTCACATTAATGAGGTGTGTATACAGGTACTTCGATTTTTCCCTTTAAGGTATATGTCTGGGCCTGGGTACTACAGGGTCATCTGTTACTTTTTGATGTGTACTCATCACTCTCAGTAACCATTAACACTATGTAGACAGCAGCACATAAACCTATTTATGCCTCTTTGTGGCTGAGTTGCTTTTAAACTCATTTAACACAGGCCCCAGTGGCATCTCATAACTTATATGTGATTTCATGGAAGCACTTTTTTTTTTTTAACTGTATTTCCATCAGCAGCACTGTTACTGGCTGTACTACTCCTGGAAATCTATTAATTAGAATTTAAAGCTTTCTTGTCATTTCTTGGTTGTGTCATATCTCTTCCACTCTGTCCCATTATCATTTTTCTCCATTTTATGCTTTTATTTTCCTTTAGCTCTTTTACCAATGTGCTCATTACATTATTTCTGTTTTCCTACATTACAAGTTGCATACTTCTTTCGTTGCATGGTTCCAATGTATATTGTGAATGCACCGATACATGGCTTTTCCATAATCTAATTCTACTGAAAGTGCCAAACCATACAAATAGAAAACAAATGCATCAAATTTATTTTATTCAATGGAAATCTTTTACTTTGACCATTATCACCAGTGTTATTGCAGTTGTGGTAACTCAGTTTAATTGCAATGCACTCTCACATTCTTACACAAAGTCAGTTAATTTACTAAAAGTCATCAGTATTGACACATCATCATTTACTTTCAGTCATCTTATTTCTAATGAACACATAAACATGACATTCATAAGCTTACAGTGCCATTAATCTCAATGTCTCGTCTAAAAAAAGAAGTGATACGTCTTCCTTCAAAAATAACTTGCCATACCTGCTGCATTTTCTCGTAGTCCCACATCAAATGCAAGTTTATCCGTCTGAGATCTTGATGATGTTAAACATGTCAAATACTGCAAAACAGTGAAGTTATTGAAAACAAAAAACCAACAGTATCCATTAACACACGTGCCAAATTAATACATTCACATTACTCCATCTTACTATCAGCCTGTGCTTAACTTTTTTTTTTAATTAGTTAAGGATGATATTTGTATACAAGCTCTTCCTGACTTTAAAACATCAAAATCCTTTTCCACTCCAGCACATTTCTCTGTGCAATTTAGCTCCTACCTTCCAAAGTTTCACATAGATAGGAACATGCAAACATCTCATTACAATGTTACTGTAATAAGTTTGCTTCATGAAAACACAGCAAATGTACCAAAAGGCAGTAATCATACTTGCAACTTCAGTATACCAAGGCAACTACAACTTGTATGGTTCATAAACATAAGTAACAGAGTTTGAAGACTAATGTCGAGTCTTTTAGTACAGGAAAAAGGAGGGAAGATGTTTTCTTGACTTCTCATTTCTTCAACCTCCTATTAGGTATACTTGCATGAGCCCTAATAAGTCAAAGATCCAGAACAATTAAAATTTTCCAGTTGGACAATGTAGTGAAATAAAATTTATACAAGGTAGCCTGAAGATAGTATGTTTATGGGCATAGTCTCTGGGANTACATATACATATACACAAACTGAAATCTGAAAGGAAAAACGCACCTATTGCCCAGAATCGTTTAAGCACATACTAAGGATATCTACTTGCTAGGATTAATGCTATCTTAAGCATTTAGCAGATTCATTAAAGCAACTGCATCCATAATGTCAACAAAGCACAGTTATTAATTCTGAATATGGAAACTTATGACAAGATCAAGGAGAAGCTAAAATGGATTTTCCATACGCTTCCTTTAAAGAATTTAACACACATTTTTTGAGCTCCTTTTGGTGACCAGAAGAAAATAAATTCCAAGGGAATAATCTTAACAAGAAAGTTACCTATGGAACAACAAACAACAAGCTTTATAGGTTTTCAAGTCTGCCTCTCTCAGCCTTTTTCTGCATCTACCATCTTATTTCCTAATTATTTATAAATAATAAGCCTATGCAAACTTCAATAAATATGACCAAGAAATAAAATTCTTGATTTATTGTGGTGCTTTCCACTGAAACAAAGATTTTTTTTTTTTTTTTTAAAGTTATCCTCAATCCCAGATTGTATGAAGCACTTTTTTAGGAAAGTAATCTCCAAATTTTGCAGAATTATGGATTTCATGATTAATGTTAACACTAATTATATTATGGTGGGCAACATTATACTTCATTTTTTTCTCTCAGTCCAGATCATAACATTTGCACCTGGTAAGTCTTGAGTAATAATAAAAGGTCTAACATTAGGATCCTGGTAACAAGTTAGAAATTGCTAATTTAAGAATATCTAACTAATTGCTTGAAAATGTTCTCACACACACAGAGAGCTTTTTTTCCATATAAAAGAGCATTTACTTTATGGTCTTCTTGTTTCACATATATTTAGGCAATCATTAAATATGAAAGATGTTTCTCCAAAATATAACTTTAGAACAGGGATCGTCTCTAGTACATTACATACTGCTAGAAAGGACTGCCTTTAAGGTCAGTTCTTCTCCTTGGATTCATGTGGAAGGGACCAAGATAATTAAAGGTAGTTCCAGGAACTCAAATAGCAATTATACATGTGTAGGCAAATGATTTTGCACTCTGTGAACAACACATTAGTTAAATTACCCATTAGGTCAACAGGTTTACAAGCTATGTACAACTTGTGTTCTACAGAACCCCAACTTGTAAGACATTAAGCTGAAGAAACTACTACATTCTGTTGCTCGACATATAGAATACTTAATTCTAATTCAAAGGCTTAAACATAAAATTTTTTTTGTCCAAAGAGAAGGAATAAAAATCTAAAAGCAATTCAGCAGAGGTCTTTTATTACAACTGCAATAAAATAAAAATCCTAATTCTATTTTTCTAGCTAATAACAAAGACATTAACAAATAGGGACTTGGTTACACTGGAACTTAATGCTGTTAACAGATAGTAGACAGTCTTATGTAATTTTATCTAGTAAATGTTATTGAGAAATTTCTCAGAATTTTACGGATACTATGTATAATCTCTTTCACAATATGATCCATATAATTATGTGAAATTTCTCAGTACACCCAGTAGCAAACTAAAAAAACCCAAACTCCTGGATGATTTTTGGACCCACATAGAAAATGTGTCAGATTATTGGAAAAAATTGGAGTTAAATATAAGATCATTATCGCTGGTCATTCAGAGAACATAGCATACTTTTANGCACTTTTTTTTTTTTAACTGTATTTCCATCAGCAGCACTGTTACTGGCTGTACTACTCCTGGAAATCTATTAATTAGAATTTAAAGCTTTCTTGTCATTTCTTGGTTGTGTCATATCTCTTCCACTCTGTCCCATTATCATTTTTCTCCATTTTATGCTTTTATTTTCCTTTAGCTCTTTTACCAATGTGCTCATTACATTATTTCTGTTTTCCTACATTACAAGTTGCATACTTCTTTCGTTGCATGGTTCCAATGTATATTGTGAATGCACCGATACATGGCTTTTCCATAATCTAATTCTACTGAAAGTGCCAAACCATACAAATAGAAAACAAATGCATCAAATTTATTTTATTCAATGGAAATCTTTTACTTTGACCATTATCACCAGTGTTATTGCAGTTGTGGTAACTCAGTTTAATTGCAATGCACTCTCACATTCTTACACAAAGTCAGTTAATTTACTAAAAGTCATCAGTATTGACACATCATCATTTACTTTCAGTCATCTTATTTCTAATGAACACATAAACATGACATTCATAAGCTTACAGTGCCATTAATCTCAATGTCTCGTCTAAAAAAAGAAGTGATACGTCTTCCTTCAAAAATAACTTGCCATACCTGCTGCATTTTCTCGTAGTCCCACATCAAATGCAAGTTTATCCGTCTGAGATCTTGATGATGTTAAACATGTCAAATACTGCAAAACAGTGAAGTTATTGAAAACAAAAAACCAACAGTATCCATTAACACACGTGCCAAATTAATACATTCACATTACTCCATCTTACTATCAGCCTGTGCTTAACTTTTTTTTTTAATTAGTTAAGGATGATATTTGTATACAAGCTCTTCCTGACTTTAAAACATCAAAATCCTTTTCCACTCCAGCACATTTCTCTGTGCAATTTAGCTCCTACCTTCCAAAGTTTCACATAGATAGGAACATGCAAACATCTCATTACAATGTTACTGTAATAAGTTTGCTTCATGAAAACACAGCAAATGTACCAAAAGGCAGTAATCATACTTGCAACTTCAGTATACCAAGGCAACTACAACTTGTATGGTTCATAAACATAAGTAACAGAGTTTGAAGACTAATGTCGAGTCTTTTAGTACAGGAAAAAGGAGGGAAGATGTTTTCTTGACTTCTCATTTCTTCAACCTCCTATTAGGTATACTTGCATGAGCCCTAATAAGTCAAAGATCCAGAACAATTAAAATTTTCCAGTTGGACAATGTAGTGAAATAAAATTTATACAAGGTAGCCTGAAGATAGTATGTTTATGGGCATAGTCTCTGGGAACTATGGGATGTTAAAAGGAACATCTTATCTTACAAAATATGATGGAAAAAATAACACATACCACAACAAATTCATTTGCGATAGCAGCAACTTACTAATGGAATCATTATTAAAATGGATTCCTTAAGGACACAGAAATAATCCATGGCTAAAGGAGCTTTTCAGCTACATTTCTGAGTGAAATGGATTGAAGAATCTGAATTTAAAATATAAGGGCTACTTCCATTGCACTGAGACACCATAAGCTATTCAAATTTTTTTATCTAGTGCAGAAGAGAACTGAGAAAGAACATTCTTCCAAATTTATATATTTTTCACTTTGATAAAAAGACATTTATTTGAGTTGCACGTTACTCATTCTGTGCAAGTGCTCTTTCACTTACCATTTCACTAAACGAATGTCGAAGTAGTATAGCATGACCATACAGCAGGGTTCTGTGACCACCCCCTTGAGCTGCCTACAGAACATGACAGAGAAGGTCAGAACTCCACTGCACTGCATGGGCTATGATCAGAATTATGTAACAACATGAAGAGCTACTACAGTTCAAGTAATAAGTACAAATATTCAAGCAAATTATGGAACATATATGCTGGGCAAAAATCATAATAATGAAGTAGCTACAGCAATAGCCAAATATCTGCCAAGGGAACAAAGGTTCTTCTTGGTCAAAGACTCTTATTGTGACCTAATTTTTATTATAATTAAGTAAAACCACAGCATTTTGAAAAAAATGTTTTAAATTAAATAAGATACTACTTACCTTTTTTATAAACTTCTCAGAGGCATTAAAAAAATAATAATAGAATAAGTACATATACATATACACAAACTGAAATCTGAAAGGAAAAACGCACCTATTGCCCAGAATCGTTTAAGCACATACTAAGGATATCTACTTGCTAGGATTAATGCTATCTTAAGCATTTAGCAGATTCATTAAAGCAACTGCATCCATAATGTCAACAAAGCACAGTTATTAATTCTGAATATGGAAACTTATGACAAGATCAAGGAGAAGCTAAAATGGATTTTCCATACGCTTCCTTTAAAGAATTTAACACACATTTTTTGAGCTCCTTTTGGTGACCAGAAGAAAATAAATTCCAAGGGAATAATCTTAACAAGAAAGTTACCTATGGAACAACAAACAACAAGCTTTATAGGTTTTCAAGTCTGCCTCTCTCAGCCTTTTTCTGCATCTACCATCTTATTTCCTAATTATTTATAAATAATAAGCCTATGCAAACTTCAATAAATATGACCAAGAAATAAAATTCTTGATTTATTGTGGTGCTTTCCACTGAAACAAAGATTTTTTTTTTTTTTTTT
>VZTQ01013782.1:23682-39637 GCA_013400755.1 Pelecanoides urinatrix | reverse complement strand
TAGTAAATGTTATTGAGAAATTTCTCAGAATTTTACGGATACTATGTATAATCTCTTTCACAATATGATCCATATAATTATGTGAAATTTCTCAGTACACCCAGTAGCAAACTAAAAAAACCCAAACTCCTGGATGATTTTTGGACCCACATAGAAAATGTGTCAGATTATTGGAAAAAATTGGGGTTAAATATAAGATCATTATCGCTGGTCATTCAGAGAACATAGCATACTTTTAGATAACATTATAAAAGGTTGATCAGAAACAATAAATAAAAAAAATTCCAAGAGCTCCTTCAAAATATGTCATCCATAAAAAATGGTTTTAATAATATATCCTGCAGGAACTTATCACTGCTTGGGGAAGAAAACAAGAAAAACATCATGTAACAGTGTATATAACACTTCTTTAATAAACTACAACTTTTTTTTTAATCAACAAGGAAAACCTTAACAGCAAAATCAACTGTAATTACAGACAGGTAGTCAGAACAAAATTACATGTAGTCAGTTTGTAACAAATATACACATACTGAGAACAAGCAATAAACTACTTCATGCTATTTTTTTACTGAAAGCTTTTAAGTGAATCACTTGCAATTTTAAGGCTGACTCATTAAAAATAAAATACAGCAAACCAGCAAAACCCCAAAATCAAATAAGCTACGTTCTTCCTCTAGAAAAATCTGAAACTAAGACCACAACTCTATTCCAAACTAAATTTAATATGGAAAGCAAACCATTCAATGGAGTGATAGATTGGTGGAACCAATAAAAGATTAATGATAATTATGAGGCCAGATGCTATTCTTAGCAATGCCTTTGTATTGAGAACAGAATGTAAACGAACATTTTAAGATGTGCATTCCTACATTTCATGCTGTTATTTTTCTCTACATATATAACAACTACTAGAAGATAGCATTTTGTATTATTCATCTCAAAAATAGCTTTTTATGAAATCTAGTTTAGAAATTATTTATTATCATATCAATTTGCTTTCATGGTGTTAAAGATAGTGTCTCATAATACAAAATATTTAACTTGATTGGTAGTTATGACATATGTCTCAAAACAGAATCAGTTAACTGTAACTTAAAAAATAACCCATCCATTTTACCAACAGCTTGTTGACAGAAGCTAATAAGAGTCCACCTTCTCTGAATGTAACAAATCCTTGTGGTCCAGAAAGAAAGTTTCTTGCATTATTGTTCAGTCTTTCATTTTTTATTTCATCCTTGCTATTTACATGAACTGCTGTGTTCCTATTACCATTTCCTCAATGGATGGTACTCAGCTTCAAAATAAATGCAGGGCAAAGTAGTTTCAAAATAAATATGGCACAACAGACTACATTTTTTTTAATTGTCTGCTGCCCCCAAAGCAACAGTATGATCATTTTTACTGAAGAGTTTATTTGTCCTCTTCTGCCAACCCCAAATATAAATATTCATATACTACTAGTAATCTCAGATTAAATCTTTTGGCTAAGTTTTTGGGTGAATATTTTGGAAATACTAAAAATTATCTTATTGCTTAGAAGTCCTAGAAGTGTTTAAATCAATCTTACTTTCCCTAAGCAAATGCTTTTTTCATCAAGAGTTCCATTTTCTAGAAAGCAACGTAATTGCAAAAATAAAAAATTACACTTTAAACTGGAGAAAACAGTGGAAAACAAGAGGTCAATAACAATGAGGTCTAAAAACCATGTATGCAAAGGCTGACATTGCAAGATCGGAGGTGATAAAGCAGAACTCCAGCTTCCCTGAGCTGGGCCAGTTAAAGATCTGGAGTGCAGAATAAACCAGTAGGTTGTGGTTATCCTGACGGTAAGTTACAGCGAAAAATAAAGGTCCTTCTACTTCTCAAAAAGTAAAAATGAAGGAAGAATTTAACACCTGTGAATCAAATAGCAGCATGTGATGAGAAAACGTTAACTGAAATACTGAAGTCTTTCTGAGTACATATAAAACACAGTCTTTCTATGGCACATCTCTCATCCCCATGCAACCTACACATGAAAGATGGGTACAAGAATGACAAATTAATATGGAATTAAAACAGTGAGTGAGCATAAGACATCAATTTATTTCGCTTTTTCTTTTCAAGCTGACATATTTTTGAAATAGAATCCATTTGTGATTTCCCTATCATATTTCTCTCTTAATTTGTAAGATATAAAAAAGACAGAAAATATTTAAGGGATTTTTATTTATAAACTATAATACTAATTGTTTATTATGGTAAAGGCCAAAATTTGTATCCTATAATTTCATAGTTATATCATCATTTAGTCTATACACTATTTAGATGCTTTCCCAATGTGGTACAAAAGAGTTAATTCCTGAGATGTATTCAAGAATTTCTCAATATACAAAGTTCCTCTATTTTGCTATTTATGCTGATGTATCGCTTACTACCATAGTTTAATTTTAATACTGTACTATGAAAGAAATTTTTAAAATAGTAAATAAAATAATAAGATTATTGGTTCCATGCATTTGAAACAACAACCTGATGGAGGCCTATTGGACTACTATCACTGAAGTTTTGAGTATTCAACGTATGAATCTGCAACAATTCTCTCAACACATAAGAAAATTTCTCATTAGAAATCACTTTATTCCACCAGGTATACTATGCAAAGAGTGTTCACAATGTACACAATACCTTAGAACATTTTAAGACACTTTGTGTAGTTTATCCTAAACTGCACTCCTATAGACTTATGGCCACTATCCATTGATTATAATACAAAATGTATCTCATGATTTTAGCCTAACTTAGAGGATTAAAAGAGCATAAAACCTAACTTAGAGGATTAAAAGAGCATAAAACAGTAAGAATGCTCCCTCTATGCATGCAAACATACATTTCTATATGAATATGATTTACATACCTTGGTGCTACACGTCCTGAACATACATATCACCTAATTGAACCGATACAATTTCCACACAAAGTACAACAGAAACAAGCTTACAGAAAAAAAAAAATTAATATTCTTTAATAGAATGAAAGGTGGGTACTGAAGATGGCATTATAAAATTGTGAAAGCATAAAACTGTAAAATTTCACTCTTTCTTGTCAACCATTCTTAAATAGCAACCAATTTTTTAAAATTTAAATTCTGCAGCCATTTTTATTCAGACAAAAACAAATNATTTTATAAATTAAGATATATATTGGACCACCTTTACTTTTATTTTTTGAAAAATAAAAATGTTTTCAAAACCAAATTTTTTTCCCTTCCTTATTTCCTAGAGCATACAGTCTATTAAAAGTTTCAAGAAGCAATCATTGCACAGCCAGTCACAGCTAGAGTAACACTTAGATTTCTTGCAAAAAACAAGAGACTCTGTGGGTAACAAATGCTTAAGTACTGCTTTGATGCATCTGATTTACAAATAAATAAAATTGAGAAGTATTTTTAAATGGTGAATTGTTGCACAACAATGAAGAGACTTCAGAATGCATGGCAATTTATAATTCAAGAGAAAAAATATCAAAAATTTATTCTATAGCCATTTTCATCTTTAGAAGAATAATACGCATTTTGAATGTATCACTTCTGCATAGATGGATATGACATTCAAAAAATTAGCCTCAAGTAAATAAAACATAAAACACCGTTTTGATTCTCCCTTCTAGGTTATTTACTTAAATCATAAAATTCCCCTCCTCCCACATACTATTCTACTTTATTTTCTATGTTTGTACTAAAAAGGGAAGAAAACACTAAAACTGCATGCACAGTATATGAATCCCAGAAAGAAATCGAAAGAAATCTCTCATCATGAAACAAATTCAGCATAAATTTGTATTTGACTAAAAAAAAAATTATAGTGAAATGTTATCTCTAAGTAAATTTTTTTAGATAATACTGAGATTACTTGTATTTTTATGTTTGGTTTCTTCCTCAGACATCCATTTTTCATTTTACTTAATGTGACAGTCTTAACTCTGTGTGTAAGTACAATAAAAGAAAAATTACAACTCAAGGACAATACAAGTTTTCTGCTTCTACATAAAATAAAAATGAAAACTGACAGGCTATCTAGCTCTGCAGATTATTTGCATTGTAATTAGTTCCCATTTAGTCTCATAAAATAAGTAAAACCACAGAGTTTTATCATGCTCTGTTTGTAAGAGAATAAAAGTTAAATTCAATTCAATTCAGCTGAAATTGGAGAGTTAGGGTCAAAGCAATCAAATTAAGATAAGTCTTCCACCCAGGCTTTTGGACTATGCTGGGAAATCAATTAAAGCACAATATCATAGAAGATAATAGCAAGCTGATCTGATCAGGCAGCAAAAATCTGAGAGGTATGCTAAACATCAATGCACTGAGGTTGCGTGCAAGAAATTCAAGAGTTTAGTCAACTTTAAGAGACATGCATGTGACTATTACCAAATTTAACTCTAAGTGAGAGTGAAATGCAGAAGATTTTTATTTACACAAGTTTTGTGGTTTTCATGGTGCCAGAAAGCAATTACGGAATCTGTCATAACAAATAAACATTATAAAGTCTTATTTAATATTAATTTGTTAATAATACTTCACCCCATACATTAAGAAGTGGCATTTCCAGTTTTTTTCAGATTTCAGTTGTTCACTGAATAGAAGAAAACAATAAAGGTGATTTTATTTTAAATTCCTAAAACTTATACACATGAATATAACAGAGCAGTGACCAACTGAGTGCAGACCACAGGTCAATTTCATTTACTTTCAGAGAAACACAAGGTCTACCTAAGTATATAGAACTAGAGAATTTACCTAACTTACCTACTTAGAAGCGATTCACAGATGTAACAGTAAGTGTAACTTCTAAAACTTCTGGAAGTATTAGTGCGTAGATGAGTGGTAAGTCTGTCTCATCTCAACAATTAGCAATGAGGTTCAGCTGATCATTGAAAAATGATCATTGTTCATGCAGATCATTGAAAATACAGGCAAATCTCTATCTGGGGTTTGGATTAGGCTTAATTTTTACTTACACCACCATCCATTTCTGTCAAACAAATAGCTTAGAATTTCTATGAAAAATACAGTTCTTAAATAACTTTGTCAATAATAAATAATGTATAACAAAGTGTATGGGGGTTTTTTGGCGTCCTTATAGCTCCAGTGTGGAAGTCTTCTTTCAGTCATTCTTAGCATATCTTAAATTTAAAGTGATAAATCAATTGAAATTTTAGTAACATGAAATGCAAGCATAGTTACAACATTTCACTTTACTGCAAAGTCACTTTACACTATACTGTAAGCGTTCCAGTAAGTATGCTTGTGCTAATATAGTAAAAGATTAAGAAACCCAAAGAAGAGAATTTTGAAATAATTATTTCTATCCAACAGTTCTTGCTTGCTACCACAGATTAAATAACTTGAAATTATACTGAAACAGTTCAATTACACAACTACAAAGAAAAATATTGTATATTTATATCTGAACTAAAATAGATTTAAATTTGTCACTTTGTTTCATTGACAGGACTTAATTTCTAGCTGTTAATTTCATGTGAGGATAAATCAAATTAAATCCAAATACCTGAAATACTTTCTTAGCTCAGTGAAATGAGATAGAACATTTACATGATGAGAAAATTATTTTGCTTTCCCCATTAATAAATAGCACTGTAATACACTAACGGTTTTATAGCAATGATTTATGTTTCAGATAAAACTCATCTCATATACTCTCCTCAGGTTCATAAAAGCCAGACTCAGTCCAAGGGCTCTCTTATTCCTTTTTTCAGTATCCAGTTCTGGACTGATGGTAATAAAAGATCTTTGAAGATGATGTTTCTGGGTTTTGTAAATATGTCAAAAGACTAACTGCACCTGCTTCTCAATGCTAAAAAGAAATGAATGATTATAGTAGTGGAGCAATAATGTCCCAGGAAAACAGAAAAACTGAAGAATCTGCTATGACGTGAGGCCCCTCTCCTAGAAAATCCTGGAGCAAGGAAAGAAACGAGAACAATCCATATTCAGAAATTTAATATTCTTTGATGTCAATTTGCTTACCCCTTCACTAGCTTTATCCCCTGTGTTGGCCAGCATTTCCTGAAGGGCTCTGACAGATAGGGACTGTTCAAGGACAAAATTACAGATGCAAAGGTCCGGAGGAACATACTGTAAAAATACATCAAATAGTGTAAGAACAAATCAGCAGAGCCAGTGAAACAGGATGGAAAGTGTGTCTGAACACACATATATTTTAATTTTAAAATCCATACTTAATGTTTAGTCATTTGTTTTTGAGATACATGGTATTTCCCTGTATGAAAATAATATAAGTCCATTCTTCACAACTTGTCAGTGCAGTAACTTTACTTTTCCTAGAGCTATATCTCTCACAGTAAAACGAAACACCTTCAGGTTCAAAAGTGGAAAGTTTTTCTCTACCTATTATTGCTTTCCTGTCTTTTGGAATGACGCCATGAACATTGTATTTGTTCTCTAACGTCACTGACAAAACAGAAGAGAAGGTGTATGATCTTATTTGACGTATAAGGTTGATGCTCTGAACATATTTATAGCTGTCACTAAACGGCAAAGATTCAGAATCTTATGATATAATAATATAAACTATTTTAGGAGATCTTCTCAATTGTTGGATCAATACGTCTACTGGTTTTCAAACCTGAAACTTACATTCACTTCAAGAACAGCAGACTGTTTTTCAATTTATTGGCACTCATGTGTCCAAGGAAAGATGTGTCCAAGAAAAAAAGTCTCAAGGGAAATCACCAATGTATATAAATATGTGACAGGAAACTACAAAGAAGATAGAGTCAGACTCTATGCAGTTGTACTCAGTGAAAGAACAAGAAGAAATTGACACAAATTGAAATACAGGAAATTCTATTTAAACATGAGGAAAAAAAAACCTTTTTTTACTGTGAGCATGGTAAACACTAGAACAGGTTGCCCGGAGAGGTTATGGAGTCTCCATCATGGAGATATTCAAACCCTGACTAGACAGTGTCCTGAGCAATCTGCTCTAGCTGAACCTACTCTGAACAGAGGAGTTGGACTTGATCTCCACAGAGCCTTTCCAATCTCAGCAATTCTGTATTCTGTTATTTATGATATAGAATATGGCTACGAAAGAGCTCTGAAGTGCATATACATTCCTTTTTCTTTTGTAAATCAGTGTGACAGGAGGCAATAAAATTCTTAATAATGCTGAGTTTTAAGGTGGTGAAAAAGGAAAAAATACAATTAACAGATTTCAAAACTTGCTGAGGTGAAGTCTTTATAGCAAGCTAATCAAGTATAGTCTTGGAATTCCCACCCTTTGATCTCTACTATGGACCCTTAACTATGGGTTTTTTGGTTTTTTCAAACACATTTTGGAAAAGACTTTGAGGCCAAAGACTTGACATTGAAATTGCATACATTATTGAAGTAAAGTGAACTCTTTTCTTACACAACTAAATAATTGTAAATAGTAAATAGTTAATAATTTCATTAACTGCAACAGGAACAACTTAAACTGTAGCACTTGTCATCACTCATCTCCACTATGGGGTACTATTTTTCAAAAATCCATTCAAAATGGATTCAAAATCCAGTCACCATAATATAAATTATTAGCAAACCAACACTGTAATAGTTTTTACTAATAAACTGTAAAGAAATAACATGCAAGTTGCTTATGGATTTATAGTAAAATCTGAACAAAAGTATATCGTAATTCTTACTCCCTTCAGCATGTCACAAAAATTACCAAAACAGCTAACGGCCAACCATAGAAACACCATTTTTTCCTCTTTTTAAGAAATATACCTTCTCTTTCCTTGCCTCCTTTTCCTTTTAGCTACTTCTGTCTTCTGACTTTTACTACATACAACTCAGATTAAAAAATTAATCATGAAGTTACCCATTTTTATTCTGGAATTAAGAGATACACTGAGTTTTCTTCCTGTCTATCTTATTACGTCTTCCAGAATTACTTGAATGGAAAAGCATTTCTTTTCTTGATTTAACAATATTTAGCCAAAGTTTAATGAGTGAAGAAGCTGTCACATGTACTGCAAATAGATTTTGGCTTTGGTAAAGTGGTCAACTGGAGAAGAGAAGGTAGTAGAAGCTATCACTGATTTTCTGCTCTGGACTTCTGTTGATAAACACGCCTTGAATCTTCTTTAATGCAATTTCTTCTTAATACACGGAAGAAATCTAGCTTTATAAATTAATTTCCAGGGATAAGGAAGGCATAAGGAATCCATCTCAGGTAAATAGTACCATTTTAACAGGGAAGTCAGTCTCCTGCTGTCTAAAATAGAAGGACTTCTGTTATTAACTTTCCCATTTTAGAAGCTTATGGGCAGTGTTCATACTTCCCTTTTTTAAACCGAACAGACTGTGTCCTCCTCCAGTAATGGTTCTCATAGCACTCCCTAGAGCAATCTCTATTTTATTGACATTCTTATGAATTTGAATGTCATGACTGTACTCTGTATTCCAGCAGCATTGTCACAGAGGTAATAAAAAAAACCCTCAAATTTGCAGAGATAGTATAACTTCCCATCTCCTACCAAGTTTCTTCAATTATACCTCTAAAGACTATGCTAGATCCCTTTAGCACATCATCACTCAGGGAACTTATTGACTGTGTAACATCCACCATGACGTTCACATTCCTTACAGGGGACAAGAATAGCTTCCCATTTTGTAAGCATATTTACATGCTTAATTACTAGACTTTACACAGGCAGCACTGAAATATACCTCTACTTTCCATTAACATATAAGGCACTGCAGATCTTCCTGTGTGTCATGACTTCATCAACTGCCAGCTCCCCAATGTTTTTATTATCTGAAAAACTTGCGTATGTTAATTTAAACGATGTCTTAGTTGACTAAAATACCCAACAGCACAGCAGTAAGAACAGAACCCTGTAGGATTTGATTAGAAACACATCTATTCAGTAATTATTTTTTAGTCCACTGGATGTGTGCCATTTTGGTGTTCTCTTTCTTATTTCATAACCAAAATTTTGTCCAAATGTAAATGAAAGTAAGCATCATTGCTAAGAGTTGTTGCTAAGTATTGTACTCTCTAATCATCCAAATCAACCTTCTATACTTCTTATTTTTCAGAGAGATGTATTTACGTGCCTCTTTCCAAAATTCTTCACTGTTCTCAGTCAAGATCAGCAGTTCAGAAAGCTCCTGTAAGCTCTTTTAAAGCAGTTACATACAAGTTTTCTGAACCTCTTAATTTTAAACAACCTTCAGAAGCTTCTGTAGTATTGTCTGCTAGGAAGACACTTACAAAATGTAAAGTATGGCATTCTACAGTAATGCATACCATTCCTCCTTTTCTTATAATAAGATGAGCAACATGCTGTCTTATACATTGAGATGGTCATCATCAGTAATAGATAGTCCACATTGCAGTTGAGCTGTCGATTAATAAAAAATTCCCAATCGCCGTGATTTTTTTCGACAATAGTTCAAAACACATATGTGAAAACTAACTGCTTTTTACTGAAAAGATTATTAGTGATTTGTAAAGCACACCAGAGATAAATTATCTGACTGAACTCTCGCAATGCAAAGAAATGCAAATTTAGAAGAAGCATAATTTTTCACCTTAGAGATGAACAAGGATCTCTCATACTGCATAAATAAACACTGTGTATGTAACATGGTCATAATACCTAGACTAAAAATAGGACCATATGGCAACATTTCAAGAGAAAAGATACAAAGACCCCACTAAAAAAATTCCAGAGGAGAAATAAATTGCCAGGAAGAAGAGAAAAGAAATAAAGACACAAAACAAAGAAGAAGAACATGATGCAGAGAAAACAAAGAAGAGAGGGAGGAGGTCCTCCTCCGTTTGTCTTTATTCTTAACATTCTGCTCTAGTACAGGTCTAAAGTTTCACCTCTTCTCTCCTTTCTCCTCTCAAGCTCCTCTTACTATTTTCTTTTATTTTTTCTTCACAGCTCTCTAGCTTCTTTTTTCCATTTGCCACTTGTTATCTTTAAAGCTTTTCAATTACTTAATAATTCTGTTCCTTGTACTCTCAACCTTCTGATTAATCAACACAGTTAGAAGCAAAACTTAACACCAGTAACTAACAGGTGACAATGCTTCTAAAATTATCAATCCAGTGTATCATGATATTTGAACTTACAGCAGTAATAGGAATACATTTTTTAGTGAACTTGAATCTTAATAACAGTCTGGAGACTTAATCTTGAAAATATGAAGTATTTCAGTTACAGGAATTATTTTAGATAGTTAAAGAATAGTGGCTTTTGACTGTTAACAGGTATGCCTCAAAGTATATTTAGAATCTCTAGGAAATCTCATGTTGCAGTCACATAAAGAAAAGCACACAAAAGACACATCTAGTATCACATTAAAGAAACTGTAATTAAATGTATTCATGGATAATAAGTAGGTTAACATTCACTGATCAGTTATACCAGTTGAGAGTATTGACATCTTACTTTAGCTTCTGATGTTGGTTCCAAAAAGCACAGGCGATTCCCAAGTCCCTCGGCTGCCAAGCAAAACTTTCTTTGTTCTTTGTGAATACTGGCAACACACTGAAGTACTACTTCGTCATCCTGTCACAAAGCAAGAGAGGAGAAAAAAAGTAAATATTTGGAAGTTACATACACACTATAACGCTAAGAAATCCTGGATCACGGAATCTGTTGAAAATGAACACATTATACTCCTATAATTGATATCATGTACATATGCAGAGATTCTTTTGATGCGTATATAAACAGATGTTTATGTATAGATAGATATTCAAGACTATATCAAAGTGACAAAGACTACATACTGTCTCCAGGGCTTTCACAAGTGTTGTGTCCTTCTGTTGCTTTAGCAGTGGCTTGCTATGGTGCCATAAAAAACTAAGTACACTGTTATTCGGTTTTACTCAGTAAAACATGTTCAATGTTTACAGTAAACACCTGTTACTGTGATTTTGCAAACAGCAGTAACCTAAATATAAACAAGTTTATTTTGTCAGCACAGTAAGCCCTCAACACAAGTCCTCTGAATGCACGATCTTAACTTTTAAGGTCTCATTTAATTTAGAAACCTCTGAGTACAACCAAAGATCCAAGAGATATTTTTCAAGTGACAGTTCAAATAAGTCATAAGAACTTGCTCCTCAGAAGACACATTCCAGGAATAAGAACACTCTGGAAAAGTGACATGAAACAGCCCTATCGTTTAGTTATCCTAATTATTCTAAAAGCTCTTTTACAAATTGTTATGTAATGCAATGCCAAAGACACACTAATAAAAGTGCCAAGCCCTTATTCACCTCTTAACATGTGATACTAAAGCTAATATAAGCAAGCCAAAACATATTATTTCTAATGTTCAAAGTGTATCACAGTGTACCTCTGTGTCAAAGGTACATACAGAATTAAAAATAATTTTCTTTTCCAAAACTTGTCTGCTAACCAAGAAAAACATGATTTGCAGACTTGCACGTAGAAGAACTTATTTTTATACAAGTATGTAACTGTTCACCAAAAGACACTACCTTAGAAGTTTTTAAGGGGGCAGAAGCTGATAAAACAAGAGTGATATGATATGTCAGTGTCCCATCCAGCTATGAAGTTATACTGGTGTCAATTATTATTGTCAAAGCAGATACACAACAGCCGCCTGTACTGAACTCAGAGATCACTTGAACAATTATGTTCTAAAAGCAGCACTGCTTTTTCCAGTCCACTTATGCAACCGCAATACTATCACAGTAGCACAGCTGGGAGTGACAAAGTGATTTTCGCCAAAGGAATTAAGTCATGTGCCCTTTAAAAGGGGAATTTAAAAGCAGGTTTTTCACTTGTGTGATTCTGCAAGTGTGTGCAAGTTATATGGCTTGCTTTTAGGTGACACTTCACTGCCTACTTACTACTACTAAAATGGACAGCTATTATATTTCAGACTAACCAGTAGTTACAGAAAGTGTTTCCCTTATCTAGCTTTGCATAACAATCAATAGCATTTTTAACAGTACAGAATGGGAATTCAAGAAATTTTTATAAACAATTCTAAGATGTATAGTCAAGTAGGAGGTAGACAGAATTCGCTAATTAATGTGAAACAAATTCATTTTCTTTTTCCCCTGCTGCTTCTGCTTCCATTTCTGTAAAATGCTCTCTGAAATTCTCAGCTTTCAAACTCATTAGTAAAAACATTTCTGCTTTTTAAACTTCAGTGTAATAAGTTGCAAAATATATGTAATACAATTAAGCACTCATTACTACTACCCTCTGTTCATGAATTTTTAAAAATTGGCATCAGAAACATATCTATTTGGGGGGGAAAATCAGAACATGTGTAAGATAAAAATAAAGATATTTAAAACATTTTTCATCATCTGGTTCCTGTATCAATCTTTGAACTTACATATTTTAGAGATTTAAAAAGAATAAAATACTAAACCATGAATTTATAAATACCAAGATTTAGAATAAAATTGAGATTTGCCACTTAGGTTGCACTTACCAGTGGATTACATGAAATTACTTATATATAGCTGAAATTATATTTATTCTCCCTACCACATTAAAGTATTCATCATTCCACAGAGGCATATACATCGTATCTATTGTAATTCATAGTTTTCTAAAAAATAAAATTATGCCTTCAGACAACATACATAAAAATTAATTAATTTATTAAAATGAGAATTACTTAAATAAATGAACTATTTTCTTTTTAAATCCATATGCATAGAAGGGCAAGAGTTTCTAGCATAATGAAATGAATATTTTAATTTTCTAGAATTCAAAAAATAAGCATTTCTTTTTAGAATTTACACTGGCATCACAAAGTCTCTATCAATCATTAAATGCCATAACCCCAAAATACAAACACCGATAATGTCACCAATAAAGTAAGGACTGTATGCAGCATTCAACATTGATGTTTTACATTATTCACCTAAACTTCCAATGTACCCTTTCATTTGTGCTACAACATTTAACAAACTATGTATTTGCTACATAGGATGAAGAATTTCAATAGAGTTTCTAAAAAGTGGCAATAATAGTGTATTTCAGAATGTTTTGGAGCAGAGTTTTAAAGAGTTTATCACTCAGGTACAGGTGGACTGAGCATAAGGAATTAGTGGAATCTATACAATCTGCAAATAAGACAACGACTCGCTGTTAAGATGACTCAGTATTACAGTATACTTACTGAAGTAAGAACATTCTAGCTGAGGTCTGAAATTGCTTCTCTGGCCTGAAGATGCTAATAGAAATGAGTTTTAAGGAGTTGTTATCCTATAATGAAATTGCAGAGCATGTCTCAGCAGTATCTTGTTTTCTTGAGTCCCCTCTCACACAAATTTTGGTATTCTAAAACTTTTTTTCCTGGTAAACTCATTTTCTTCTTCCCTTAGTTTTTAAATACACATGGTGCCAGAGCCATTTAACCTTGATCTTCATGTCTCTTATACAGAATTTCATCCATTTACTTCAATATACCTTTTTTAGTATGACAAGGAAAAGCCTGCATGCCCAATGAGATGTGGAGACTCACGCGATGAGCAGTGATGAGTTGTTAGTTAAGTTATATACAGCCAATTCTAAAAGATAACCAAAAGCAAAGCNTGCAACAGTCATATCAAAGTTCTCTAAATTTTTCAAGGTTTTGCTTCAGTGCGCAAACGGGGGAAATAATTTCAGGTTGATTAAAATACTTCTATGATTTACTGAGCGCACAGAAAAATAATACACTTGCATACCACTAGGCCTTGCACAAAAAACTGCCTTCGCTATTGCTCCTCAAAAAGTACACACATTCTAAGTATCAATTACTAATAACTGGTTTCCGCGAGTAGCAGCATCAATGATTACATGAAGTTAACCATGAGATTCATTTTGTACTACCATAATTAATATCTATTCACAAATACAGATGAATAGCAATTTTTAACTTTTTTTCCTGAATGAAGAGGAAGTGAAAATTCTCCCCTTCTGTCCACTGGTTAGGATTCATAGCAAAAAGACACAGACCAGGTAACTCCAACTCCAATTCTAAAGTAGAAACACACTGATATTACTAAAATATATTTCAGGTGGTCTGAAATCCTGCGGAATCTACCAAGTGTCATGTAGCTAATATATCATAATTCTGTCCAGTACTATTCATCTATTCACAAAAATCCATGACTTGCAAAGAGAAAAAAGACAGTTTTGGAGATTTGTTTTCTTTTTTTTTTGAAAGTACCTAACTGCATAACTATGTGTACTGAAAACATAAATTTCTATTTGCTTTGGCCAAAGCTGAAGCTGCAATCTGAATTTGCACTATATAGTAATGTCTGCATAGGCTGAGAAACAAAGGTATTTCTAAACAAGTCAATCACTCAGTATCTTCTGCTTTTAAGACAGAAAAAGTTACCAAAACAGAACTTGGCTCTTCGCAAAAGTACATCTAATATTAAACAATTTCTTTAACTGAAAACTGATTCCTAGCCTTCAGCAATATAGCATTAAGCAGCACACTATCTAATTTTTAAAAAGAGTTTTTAATGAACCACAGTTGAGTGGTTCATTACCAGACAGTATTTAGTCTTGGTCTTCAGGCTGTCTTTCTCCTCAGGTTTCATAATAAAGCGATGGTGAACTTACACTGAGATTCCTGTGATGGAGTAATAAGCTAAAACATAAACAGAATCTATTTTAATTAATCAATGACTTGACTTGCTGCCAAGTGAGTCAATGATCAAGGTGAATCATTGCATTGTAGGCATGATCTTGCTTCGGCTCGGTTCACTAGTTTTTCAACTCAGAATTTGAGAATAAAGAAATTCCAACAACTAATGAAACTTCTTCTTTTATGTTGCATATATATCCCAGAATTAAGAATTACAGTCATTTATACGACACATTTAATGTGTATACAGGTTGTATTCAACAATAGACACACTTCCATATGTTTTATATTCAGAAGCACAAAACCATCAATACACTAATTATATACATGCACATTTACAAATACATAAAATATGCAAATTTTGCTGGAAAATGACACCCTAGATTTAGTTTGTTACTTACTGATTCAACATCTCCCAAATGTCTACATTCTCTATTATATTCAGTACTGAAAATGAACTGATAAAATAAAATTGAAATGACACTGAAAACTAATCAGTTTTAGAAAATGAATCACTTTGTTCTTAAACCTGTAGATTGTAATAAGGAGAAGCTGTTACCTCAAAAAAGCATACCTATCTTGCTCATATTTTACTCACAGCTGCACATAAACATGCAAGTGGGTGCTTGCACATGAATGACTAACTTTAACGTAAAATGATATGGAATAGTTTTGAAAGTATGTTCTTCTGTAACACCATGGAAAGGTTTTATTTGATAATATATCCTTTCCGTGAAGAAATGTATGTTACTTTCAAAAAAACTCCGTATCTGTTAAACAAAGAACCCCAGAGCTCCTCTTTTCTATGGTAAAACAAGCAGGCATATCAAGTTGATGCTCTTTACAGGCCTGATTGATGTGATACTGTGACACTTGCTGATTATAGACCAGTGTTGCAAAGAAATGTATGAAGTAAAAACCNCAAAATAAAAAAAAACAACACACAACTTCCTTGAGATCCAGTTTTTCAACCAGGAATTTAACAAATTTAAATGTTTTAAATTAAGTGTTTTAAATGAAATCTTTCTCATCTAGCAGCTCTGACATGACCGTGTTCAGAAATTTAATTTGTTCTAGTTCTTTTAGTTTTGGTGGGGTTTTTTGTTGGGTTTTTTTAAAATAAAACAGGTTTAGAGTGCATGGAATCACAGGCTGGGAAGGACCTCTGTAAGCAACGGTCCAACACCTCACTAGAGAAGGGATAATTTAGATAAGTTTCTCAGATGATCTAATGTGTTTAATTTAAGAAAAAAATCCACTTCAAAGTTCTGATCAGCTTGAGGT
>VZTQ01013782.1:4158-19603 GCA_013400755.1 Pelecanoides urinatrix | reverse complement strand
GTCTGCTCCAAAAAGGAAGGAAATATTATGTTTCCCACATGTAACAGAAAAAACTAATAAAATAAACCTTAAACCGCAGCAAGATTCAGGCTGGATATTAAAAAAAAAAAAAAAAAAAGAAGGTTTCCTTCTCCTTTCATAATAATAAGGATAGCAAGGCATTAAAATTGGGTAGGTTGTAGAGCCTGTATCACCACAGGTCTTTAAAAACACGTTATGTTAATATCTGTGGGTATAGTCAGTCTCTTCTGGAAAATATGCACCATGAGGTCTCTTAAAGCTCTGGTTTTTCAAGATCCCATAATTGATACATAATCCTTCATGGCTACTGTATGCTCGAACATGTTTTATAATACACATTAGAGTATCCACAACTTAATTTTGCAATAGACCCTCATGCTGGGTTGGCCCTGACTCAAAAAGGTAATGGTGCCCTCTGTTTTCTACATATATATGTTTTCATCTTGTCTTATTAGAAGGAATGCACAACCTGAAGTAAGACAATAGGAAATATACTTTATTATACTGTCTTCTCTCTATTTTATTCGGAATACTTTTTATTTATATGATTTCATTCCCACAATACTTGAGCACACAAGAAACAAGGCACGCTAAATTTCTAACTGCTTTATTTCCTCATTGGTGCTCACGTTCTCTATCCACCAACATTTGACAGTTGTATTATAAAGCAAATTACAATAAATAGTCTCGAAAAGATTACCACTACATCTCCCAATTAGCTTCTCTACCAAATGTACTGTCAATCAAGACGCTAACAAAACAGAAATCACACTAATATCATACTGTTGAATTCTAGAGAACAAACATCCTAGCTTTATTTACTCTATTACAAAATGCGCATATAGAACTAAAGTTTTGACTTTAAAACTTTGTGCATGCTAATGTTTGAATATCTTGAAAACAGAAGTCCTCTTTTTTTCTTTCTTCTTTCTTTGTTACTCATAGGGTAGTTCTCTTAGCAAAACCTAGCCCTCATCTGACAGTGACTTTTCTTTGAAGAGAAAAAACAAGACAAAGACTGGGAGAATAAACGAAGACAATTGTTCATTTCAACAAGGTAATGAAATGCAACACCACAATTAAAATAAAGTGTGTTCATAGAGATATTCCATGTCAAAACATTTGCTGATAACTTAACTCTGATGCTCCCAGGTGCAAATATTTTGTACTTGTCCTTTTGCAATTCTGTTTCTGTTTTCAGATTTCAAGATCTATAGGGCAAAATATATACTTTTGCCCCGCACTTTTCACCTATACTAAAAGGCTATATAACAAGGTATAACTATGATGAAAAAATATCTTTGATTCCGAACAGGTTTAGTATGACCCTGAAAAGTTGGGAAAACAGAAATTGAATCTAATTCTGTTCTCAGGTATAATACTGTAAACTATGTAGAACTCTTAAATCAGTAGAATAACAAATGCTAAAATTCACGTGAGGAATCAGATTTCTTTTCTTTTAGAAAACATATTGCAATTCCACTTAAATACAGGAAATAATTGTTAAAAATTGTATGAATGATGCCCATTAAAATTATATAAAGCATTTAAGTATTATTTTCAAAAAACCCCAAAGTATCATAGCCAGTTTTTATGAAACAAGAAGATCATATAGTTTATCACATATAGTCGATACCCATCTTCATCATGGGTAATACACCAGTTTTAGTAAAAGCTGTAGGTTAGACCTTTTAACTTCTAAACAGTGTTTCGCAGGGAGCAACTCTAAATCACCAGACGATAGTGAAAAGCATAGAATTAAGTGAGTAGTCAAAGTACTTTTTCACTTGATTTGACAGTATGTTGTTTTTTTCTTTGAGTGATAAATCACTTTGCTGTAGTTCAATTTCACACCTTCTGGTATAAGCTAATAATGCATGTGAAACTCTGTGACCCACATCCCTTGGTTTGCTACATTAAAGAACAAAAATGAAGAAAGGTGACTCAAGTTAGCCAGGCTTCCTAAATACTAGTGTAAAAATAAAATTAGTTGTTTATGTGTTTCTATTGAATACATGATCCAGTTTTTAAATAAAAAAGTCCGTAATTTACTTAGTTTCCAACTTCTTAATGGATACAGTCAATCATTCCACTCATTCTAACACAGAAGTTTCATACAATGCTACAGAAAAAAGTACTGCTACTGCTTTTCTACTTCAGATGAAGGATGTGGAAAATTCTGGCTGTTGATTTTATTATTTACCAAGACAACACAGTCCTAACTATTTAGGCTTCCTAATTAATTAGTTCATAAAAATGAAAAGCTTATTTGATTAAATATTACTTGGATTGTTTTGGTTTTGAGGCTATGATCCAGAAAAATAATTATTATATTGACTTGCCATCTAGCTAAAACAATTCAGTTTGTTTAGGCTCCTGTACTGAGAAAACAGTGTAATTTTCCTGTAATTAATAACACCACAACTACATGTCCATGCAAAAGTTAGATTCAGAACAAAGTATATATCTGCATCAGAAGTCATATCACTTTTCCTCTGCCAAATCCCCCTGAGGTTTGACTCTCAACAAAAAATTCCTAGGGGGGAATTTCCAAAGGCTCTGCTGTATTTATTTATCTGTATATTTATTTTTTGTGCAAAGGGCAATTCCATTCTTAATAATCAAAAACATTGTTTATTGTAACGTTATGACTGCTACTGATGTATAGTATGCGGTATAGAGTTGACTAATTGAAGTTTTGGATATTGTTTTTGTTGAAAGAGTAGATTACTCACTTGAAAAAAAATTGTTTATTATAGATACAAAACTAGTGTATGACATGGATTTTTTGCTCTGCCTACTCTTTGTCAATTTAAAAAACTAATTTTCTTGGTTTTTTTTTTTTTTTTAATAGTCATGAAAAAGAAGAAACAGGAAAGCAAGTAAAACCTCAAAAAAGGTTTTTAAACCTCAAAAAACCAAACCCAAAACACATGCACAAAAACAAACAAAAATATAACCACACCCTACTAAGCTTACAGGCTTAGCTGTAGTTACTATAAATGCAACATACCAGTGAGTTATAGTATGTCCTTACCAATGACTCAACATTGATCAGCAGTCTCCAAAAATGACTACAGATGCCCCTGGGATCCTGAGATTCACTGAATACTGATTAGTTATTAGAAAAAGCCTTCCCTTACCAAACACATGGGGAAAGATACATTACTGAAATGGTTATGTTAAGGAGCAGGAACCATTACCCTTGGTCCGTCAACTTGGAAATGGAGGAGGTGATCTGAATCTCCTCTTTGGACATAATCTAAGAACATACATAGGGAAAGAAAGTTTATTATGTCTTCCAGGAGCAGATTCTTTTGTGTATTCTATTCTCTTTCCTTCTTCAGATCAAAACGATGACAAGTCATCTGGTTTACTGACAAGTCAAGTCTCTCTTTTTGTTCTTTTCTTTTTTCTCTCCCCTCTCTCCTGCTCAAAGGAGTACTAAACTTTCAAACCCCAATTTCATTTACAGATATGTTCTCAGGTAAAGGAAGACCAAGTTTACTCCAGGTTTATCTTCCCGTGTGTGGGTGTGTGCGCACACACACATGTCGGGGGGGAGGCTGGTTGGCTGTTTTTGAAACTGATAATATGACTTGACCTGATACCTTGCTTTTAAAACAGAGTTGCCACTTCTTTGTCCCTTCATCCAATATGGCTTACACAGGCTGAAGTCTAAATGGAACAGAAATATTTACAAGCTCAAGACAGTACTGAAAAATAGATGGGCAGAAAGAGATTTTGTATGAACTCTGTTTCCGTTGGAAATCAAGAGACAAGCTACATAAAGAAATCTCAGTTCAATTAATATTAAAACATTAAGTAACTCCTCATGAAAACAGAACGTGAAATAGGGTTAATAAGGGTAAATAGGGTGAAAATGAATGTAAATCGTCCTTGTTTGTCTCAGGAACTAGTTGATGTTGACCTTTCCCTGCCTCATTTGTATTGCCAAAAAACCCCACTACTTTCTTAAAGTAAGTTAATTCAAGCAATATGAACTTTAATCCCATACTTACACATAAAAATAGAAACAAACACAAGGAAGCAATATGCAATACATATGATCCATACTGAAGGTATGTGAACATTTTAAAAGTTCTGAAATTTGAATAATTATTTTTTAACCTTATGTTTGGACATACTTAATTGTCCTAATTTAAATGTTCTTATACGTTACTTTACATTTTCTATTCAACTTCAAAGGCTGTATAACAGGTACTCATACTGCCATATTTTATTCAGTATTTTCATGTTTAAGAGTTTCAGTCATATTGCTAGGCAGCAGGGGGAAAAAACCAAAACTGCTCATCAAAATATACACAAATCAAAAATAATAATGGAAAAAATTAAAAGCTAACTCTAAACTGCTAAGAAAGATAATGAAGTTATGAGGATAAATTAAATTAGTACCAATTTTTTAAAAAAAATTCTACACTGCCAGTCATGAAAACATACGTAGTGGTTTTTGTCTCGCATACATGCCAGTAAAGCAGATGTTTCCTGCTTACAAAACTCCCAATTTTGTCTCTCAGCAGTTATATTCTGCCATTCTGCCAAAAGACCATGACTCTTCTGTAGTCAAGTGCTCTTGAGTGCACTTTTCCCACACACACACTATCCACTTACAATATTGAAGATCCAATTTTTCAATAAATTTTAATTCACTTACTAAATAAATTAATATTAGGAATATTGTTTACTAAAGCTGCATGTATCCAAGCACCAAAGCAAAGTTTAATATCAGAGTAAGCTTTTGAACCAAAAAAGGTTCATAAAGTTATGTTTTTCATTCCTGTAATATGAAAAGTTTATACAGCTCTGCTGCAATACCATAAAGTTTATTTTAGGACACACAGAAGTGCATACTACACAAATATTTTGGTCCCAAAATACAGACATCACAGTCATGCAATTGAATTAGGAAGAGGTCACATGAATATATCATCTCAGGCTTTCCTTTGCTTTAAATGTCTATAAATAAATCTTCTGGCAAGTAGTATGTGTTAATTTCTAAAACAAAAGTGTGCTTAGACACAACTGTCATGTTGTAAATCATCACAAAAACCACAAACAAATGAAGGAAACCAATATCCAGAGCAGATCTTAAATCAGTGGTGGTGGCGGGGAGGTGGATTCTCAGAAGATTTAGCTTTACTTCCATTACTTGTTATCAGTTGTTTTTAACATCTTTTTATAAATGAAAAGCTTTTATTTGTTTGGTAATAACATACCAAGGCCTTTCTTTCCCCAGTAAGTATATTAATTTCTCTCAATAAACACAGCCAGTTCACTGCAAATGGATCCTTACGATGACAGCAGTTATTTGATGGAAATTCATGCACAACCATCTGACAATTCTCAGATTTTAAAAATAGAGTTGGGGTTTCCGTGTCAGTCTACTCCTTCAGCAGTGATTGGATCAAAGTCTAATCTCAACTCTGGAACATACTTCCATATCTTATATCAGGTCATCAGCAGAGCAGAATAAGCAAAGCATTAGACAGCAACAAAATTTAGTCAGTCCTTTTCACAAAAATTAACACTTCTGCATGAAAAATTGCTTCAGAAAGTTAAGTATTTCAGTATTGACCATTTTGCTTCTTTTTTCAATACAATTTCCAGGTTGTAGACTTGCCACTGAAGCGCTTACATAGTTTGCTGTCTTTTGTATCACAGCTTTCCCCACCTCTCCCCTCACTCCATTCTTCATGGAAATGAGATAGCATGAGATAGTGACAACTAAGGAACAACCACACCAAATACCAAGACCAAAAGTAACATCCAAAATATTTATTCATTATCTGTCATAAAAGCTGAGTACTAAATATTCTTTAAAAATCACTCCTTTGATTTCAAACTGTAAGGGCAGGAGAAAAAGAAGCCTTATTAACAGAGCTGGGGTGAACTAGCCATGCAGACCAGCTTAATGCAAATCAGTGGCAAAATAAATATGTTCTCTCCTATCAGACAGAGTCCTCTCTTGCTTTAAGAAATGAAGTGACTTTAAGTACACACGTTAATTCTCAAAACGGCAGATTGACTTAGTGCATCAATATATATTCTGTGCTGATCAAGGAAGTGGAATCAGCCAAGAAAGGTGTATGCTGTGTAAGTACCTTATCATTACCTACTGAATGGACCTGTTGGAGCGGGTCCCAAGGAGGGCCACAGAAATGGTCAGAGGGTTGGAACACCTCTCCTATAGAAAGGCTGAGAGAGTTGGGGTTGTTCAGCCTGGAGAAGAGAAGGCTTTGGGGAGACCTTATTGCAGCCTTTCAGTAGTTATAAGAAAGTAGTTATAAGAAAGTTACAAGTAGTTATAAGAAAGATGGAGAGAGACTTTTTATCAGGGCCTGTAGTGATAGGACAAGGGGCAACAGTTATAAACTGAAAGAGAGTAGATTAAGACTGGACACAAGGAAGAATTTTTTTTTAGGATGAGGGTGGTAAGACACTGGAACACGTCCAGAGAAGTTGTGAATGCCCCATCATTGGAACTGTTCGTCGGACAGGGCTCTCAGCAACCTGATCTAGTGAAAAATGTCCCTGCCTGTGGCAGGGGGTTGGGCTAGATCATCTTTAAAGGTCTCTTCCAACCCGAACCATCTTATGATTCTATGAATTGTGGTGTCAGTATTGGCATGCTTTGTGCACCTCTGACATTCATGACCTCTGGCATAATATTATATGAGCAAATGAAGGAATGAGAAGATTTATTAGGAAAGGAGGGTATTATAATTCATTTTAATGGAACATCTTTTTGGAGAGAAAAATAAATGCAAGAAACATCACTGCATATGTACATATTTGCATATATTTTGTTTTCCCCATTTCTTTTATATCTGGTGCAAGTGACATACTGGCAGGCCAACCAGTTAGCAACAGAAAGATATAACATAGGACATCCATAACAACAAATTTTTTTTCATTTCGGCAATTAACTGGTAACTGGAGTTCACAAATATAAGAGAAAAATTTTGGCATAATAAACTCAACCTGCAGGGTTTAACTTATAAATTTTTACTGTTTAACAGATTATCAGAAATATTAATGGAATAGCCAGCGTCTTATCTGAATTACAGATGAGCCAATTCAAAAAACTTGGCAGCTGACAGCAAGAAGGAATCCAAATAGAAGCTGTCAGTCTTTTGGAATCTTAGTGCATGACCACTACCAGATTAGTAAAGATACCAATAGCAATAAACATTTAGGTCATATCTATTTCAAATTAGAATGGGTGTGCACAGTATTTAGCTTATTCTTTAAATCATGTATTCTGTATATATGATCACTGTTATCTCTAAACCATCAACTATAAATATCTTAGATGTGTATTTAACATCACAGTCTGTAAAAGAACATAAGATTTCCCTTTTGGACCAACAGTTTTTGCTAGGAAACTTAAATGGTGACTTTGAGGCAAAAATCCTGTGGATCTTTTTAAAGAACCCAATACCATTCAGGGTTTTATGCATTATCTATATCAACTGTTGGCAAGAGGGATACTTAGGGTACAGCTTTGAAAATTAGGGACCTACAATGGGACAAACTATTATCTATCTTAAATTTTAGGATCTCAAAACAAATTGGAAAAGGTTCTACAAGAAGATGAAACAAAGCAGACATTTGCTCAGTCAGTATATGAAATTATAGACTAGTTGCTTTCTACATGAAAATAGTAGATTTTTAAATTTTTTTTTTAAATAGTATTTTGAGAGGAGATTTTACAGCGTCACAATTACCTGAATTGTGTCTTGTAAACAATTCCTGTAAACAAGTCCTGTCCTTGTCAGGTGCAGGCAGCAGAACCACAGAAAAATGGGCAGTAGCATTTAAACACATACAGAGTGTTTGCAAGACCCAGGTCTTTGCACCAGGTCTCAGAACCAGAGAGAGCCTGTGAATAGCCAATAAATAGTTAAATACTACTTATCCAATTTTTAGGAGCCAGAAAAAAAACGAGACGTGAGCTGGAATGTCACTGTAAAAATAAAAAGTTTTTGTCAAGGACCCAAAGATGAAATGACATCAACGATAAGACAAGATAGGTCTGAAGCAGAAATGCAGGGGACCACAAGCTCTAGAATTACTTGACGCCTGTCATTTTAACTGTAACTACTTTATATCTAGGGGAAAACAATGACACGTTTTAAAGGAGTTTCCAATCATGAAAGCAGAGATTTACAGTAAATCCCAGGCTTCTTTCCCTAACTTTCTAACAAGACTGAAATATGGCTGTGAATATTTAGCAAATGAGCTGCCAGGCTTGCATAGGTTGATAAGAATGGAATAGGTATGAATCAGGTCCAAATATTTACATGTACATAGGGAGGATCATAAATTATACTGAGGAACAATTCTAAAGGAACTACAACACCTATGGTTATTCTATACTAGTGAATATACAGACATATTAAGGTACAGGCATGTATGGGTATATTCAGTCAATGTACAGATGTATTAATGGATGTAGAGAACATTGAAGAGCTTTTACACACAGTGCTCCTCTTTAAACGATTAAACTTCTCTGATAATATCCTTATTGAGTGAATGTCAAAATGGTACATAATGCCATCATATATATGGTGGCATTATAGGAGTATATGTTACCTAGCAAAAATAATTAAATCCTGGGCAAAACTTTTAAAATTTACTAGAAAATTAATACACTTCAATGGCATATTCCATTCTGCAGACCTAGAGACTATATACACACACGATTCATCATCAATCATAATTACTTCCCTAGTGTTAAACTGCAGAATTAAAAGAATCTTTTTAAAGTGAGCTATAGCACCTACAAATTATTTTAAAACATGTTTAATATGAGAATACAATGCCTTTGAAATCCAGCTACATCCTCTGTTTCTTAGTCCATACTCCACTATGCTGATACTGCACTATGTATATGCACATACCTGTTAGTTTGCCATGTTTTCTATCAGTAAAACTTTTCAAATAAGAGTCTGCTAAGATGAATTACACTCCTATTTCAATAACAAATCCTGAAAACCATAAATTACTGTCATGTATATTTCAGCTTAACTATCTGTTACAATCCTGAATTATGACTTGCTGAAAATTTATTTCAGAATTTATTTCAGAAAAATATCTCTGATTTTTTTGGCGATTCTTCAAAACAAAAACCTTACTTTAGTCAGTAATCATACACACTTGTTACAGTTTAAAGAGAAAAGGCATCAGATCCAACAGAAATCTTTCAAACAGGATTTGATAAACACAGCAGATCTTTTAACAGCCTTCACACAAAATATATGAAAAAGAACAGAATAAAGTAGAAAAGATGGCACAGAAATAAAACATGAAGATTGAAGTACATTCAACCGCTGTTCATCCCATGTCAAGTATTTACACATATTACTCAAGCTGGACTATAGGAAGTGGAATACTCAAGGTTTAGACAAGAACTGGCAGGGACAGGATATTGAAAAAGCATAAATAAATCGCATCCATCCTCAAAAATAAAAAATTCAAACCACCAATAAACAGCTGCATGACAGTTTCCCCTGCATAGTGATTTTACAGATGTCTTACAGTTACTTCTACTCCCGGAGGAGATACCTACAAATCTGTAAGCAGTAGCAGTCTTAAAAAAAGTGACAAATCAATCAGTACCCTCTAGCAGACCAAGTGGAAATATGTGAGCTAACTACATGTTCAGCCACAGAGAACAACTACAATTAATGCAAACAGAATGATTTCCCATAAAATTAAGACAAATATTTCTCAGTGTCTACCTAATTGATGTTACAAAGCACAATAAAGACATGTTAATTTGCTTTGTTTTTTTAATAAATTAGATGGTGGACCCTGCCAAAGGAAAGTGCACTTAATTTTGTAATTAAGTTGATTTCTATAGAAAAGTCAGTATGACTGTATTTCCCACTGCTTCTATCCCAGATAAGATGTTAGCAGTGTTTGCTTACTTGCAAATCACTTCACAGCATTCACTCACGAAGTCTGTAGTATCTGTTCTACCAAAAATCAGCCATCACATTCACCTGCCCAACTTGGTGTCGTCTGCTTACTGAGGGAGCACTCGATCCCCTCATCCAGATCGTTACTAGCATTCATTCCTTACAGCATTCATGCACAGGGTAGAGAGAGATATTACATGAAAGATAGTTAAGAAAGTATGTAATAGGAAGATAAACTGCAGTGATCAGGCATAGGGCTGTCAGGCAAGCATACTGACTGGACACGGTTTACACACAACCCTAGCACCACCTTGCTCTTACCCAATCCCCTTCCCCTAAACATCTTTTCCTAAGTTTTGCAGCGTCCTACAGACCCCCCTCCTCAAACATTCAAAATCTTCATGTTTGCCTTATCAGTTACAAAGTCCAGACTGGCCCTCTCCAAAGTGCTGGCTGTAGTTTCTTAATGGACCATCAATTAATAGCTGAAGAGCTTTGGTCTTTGTCATTATCTCAATTTTTCCATGTCTACCACGTTTGTATCTCCGTGTATTTTTGTTTATCTACCAATCCCCCCCTCCACCCCTTCTTCTCCACTTAGTCCTTGTTTTAAGAATGAAAGGAAAAAGATTCAGCAAAGATTTTAATGCTACTTGGGAAAGGAAACGAGTTGGGAAAGACCCCATAGAATGCTCGAAGTTTATCATTTCAAAACCAGCTACAACAGGTGCACTCCTTGATGAGCACTTTATACAGCAGAAAAAGCTAAAGGCTTCACAGCATGTTAGGTTTGCATATGATCAAAATACATGACCCAAGATGTATAGAACACTAATGGTTTTTTAATGCTACACCATCATAAACACCATTGGTTCAACTGATTGCTGATGCAGATACAACACAGCACACAGTTGTAAGCGATAAAACAGAACAAAGTTTTACTTCTGATATCCTATTTCAAATGCAGTCACTCTTCTGTTTCAGAGAGTTACAAATGCTATTCTTCAAGTTTACAAGTTATTGTGTGCCTGAACTTTCAAAATTCACAATTGTACTGCCTGCTCCCATGAAAGCTTAGTTATCACTGGAGAGTTAATTAGATTTTTCTAATCAGGAATACTAAGGCTGATTTTATGCTTGCATGTGCTAAGTTGGATTCATATCTTTCTTGACATATGAAGAAAAAAGAAATTACAAAATCTATCACCACTTCAAGCTGTCTTGCAGGGGAACTATTATTCCCACTGTGGATTTCTGTCACAGAAATTACTGCTTGACATCCATGATTTCAAAATGTTAATGTATACGAAACTCATCTGGGATAAGAAAATGACTTAAAGTTATGAATCTTCAAGTATTCTATGTCTCACTTCTTTTTTTCCCCCAAATCTATATCCACATTTTGCTTCATATAGGATCTATAACTTTTTGTTCATCTAAACCTGCAAGGGATAAGCAAAACGTCTCATTCTAATTTTACTACCACTGGGTAGATCAGTGAGTGAAGTAACTTTAACAGTTCCACTCATACTTCAAACCAAACAGAAGTAGCAATGAGATAGCCAGAGATTTGGAGTCTATCTGCTAGATCTTCCCTTTAGAGTGACTTTCACTAGAAAAACAGAGAGGCTTTAAGCCAAAATATAGACAGATAAATAAAATTTCAGATTTTAATAGAATAATTTTAAATAGTAAAATTTAAATAGTGAAAAATATGTGGGCCCCACAAAATAAAAATGATGTTAAGGTACTTGAATGCATCCAGGGAGGGCAACAAAGCTGGGGAAAGGGCTGGAAGGCATGTCCCATGAGGAGCTAAGGACTCTGGGTTTTTCTAGTTTGGAGAGATTGAGACCAAGGGGCAACCTCATTGATCTCTACAGTTTCCTGAGGAGGGGAAGTGGAGAGGGAGGTGCTGATCTCTTCTCCTGGGTATCCAGTGATAGGATGTGTGGGAATGGTTCAAAGCTGTGCCAGGGGAGGATTAGATTGAACATTAGGAAGCATTTCTTTACTGAGAGGGTGGTCAAACACTGGAACAGGCTTCCTAGAGAGGTGGTTGATGGCCCGAGCCTGTCAGGTGTTTAAGAGGCATTTGGACAATGCCATTAATACCACACTTCAACTTTTGGTCAGGCAGCCCTGAAGTGGTCAGGCAGTTGGACTAGATGATCATTGTAGGTCCCTTCCAACCAAACTATTCTATTCCAAATAGAAAAAAAAAAGTTAGTAGGGAAGACCCAACTGTATTAACAGAGGAGCATAAACAACTTCTGCCTGCCTAGTTTGCCCCTGCATACAGGTCACTGCTTCAAAGTTTGGTTTTACAAAGATCAATTACTTTTTGACTGATTGCAGCTCTAAGCGCTCAGAAAGTTCTGTCTTCACTGAGGCCTCAATGGCTGCACCAGGTTCCTTTCAGAAGCTTCTACCTGAGCTGTAGCCTCCCACTTGCATGTTATTTCCAAGTTACTGCTACACCACAGTACAATCTTCCCACCTTTCACTGCTCCCAAGCTCAGTAGCAAGGAAAGGAACCATCCATTCCTTCCCAGTCTGTCCAGCCCAGTCCCAACTCAGCCATTCCTAAGAGAAAATAACTGTGAACAAATATTGCCTATCAAAGATGGTTTTCAGGAAATAACTATACATTCTAAAAAAGCTAGGAGAGCACAGTCAGTTTTGTTACTAGTCTTGTTTAAGATTCACATCAGGGAAGCCAGTGAAGAAACATGCAGCAGAACATTTATTACCGTGATTTTACTCAGATCAGATTGAAAATTAATTCAGTTACAAATCAGGTGTCTGAAGTTAGAGAATAGATGAGAACCAACTTTTGTATAACTGAGTCCAGACAAGACCAAAAGCTTGGAAATAAACTAGTGTGACTCTTGTGAGCACTCTATCGTTTGTGACTCCCATTTGCAACACTTTGATGTTACTAAATCTAGGATTGGAAATCTGCAAAAACCACAGCCGCTACAGCCTCAGTGTTTCTATGCATACTCAGATACTACATTTCTCTATTTCTGTGCCTTCTACTTCATGTAGAGACTAGTGTGCTTTAAAGTATCAGCGATTATTCAATGGGAGTGAACTAAGGGCAAAAACTTGAGTACAAACAAATCATCCATTTGTTGAGAAGCTATATGGAAAGAACCAACAGCAATTTCCTAAACACAAACAAGCCTGCAGGAATTCAAGCCACTGACTTAAACAATGAAGACATAGTTATACAACAGTAGTACAGAGAAAAATCTTTTCAAACTAACAGACCTGGCGCCACCTCCTCCCTCCTATAAAATCTGGTACTCTCTTCCTTTCATACTTTACTCTGGATTAACAAATATGCTGGCTCTGCTACAAACTTCTTCTTATCACCATATAAACATCATGTCAAATTATCACCTTGCAGCCATAAACAAGCCAGGATGTTGAAGATGATGAAAAATGGTATCACAGAATATAGCTGAAAGGAATAACTGTAATTCCTGTAAAAGTCCGGTAATCATTAGAATGAAATACAAAGCATAGATCTTTAAAATTAGGTTATATCAGACTTATTTTTTTTTTAAATAAGATCTGCACATCTACCTTCTGCTATCAGTTCTACTGATTCAATGCCAACCTACACTTTACCACCACCAAATTTTTGCAGCCATGGAATTTTCTGAGGTTTTTAGATGCTCATTCATGATTAAATAAACAATATAGGCCAATTTATTTATGTATTTATTTCAAACCCCACATTGTCTCAAAACCAAATTAGTATATGACTTTTTTCTTTGGTGCTAAGGCACAAAAATTTGACTGCTTAAATAAAATAATACAGAGATGTTTCAACAGTTATTACTGACATTTCCCCGACACTGTCATCTTGGTAGCTTTTATCTAGAAAATACAAGTAGTTTGACCTGGAATTCATAATAACGTCTAGAAAAGTCTCACTAATGAAAAAGTCATATTCATATTCTGAAAGTTAAGATATTATATAAACAAACTCTTTATTTCATTCATTCCAGTTTCTAAAATACAGGCTTGAAGGTACACACTATGATGTGTGTCAGATACAAATATTAGGAAGCAAAGACAGATTCTTGCCTGAACTCTTTTGTTTAGGTCCATTTAATTTGTATCCCCGAGATAAAGTTCCCAAAAATCTGAATTTGGATCTAAATTTCCTGCCTCTGCCCATTTGTAGGGAAAAAGGAGCCATAATACTTTCTACTGTTATTTTTTGGGAGTGCGTGGGAAATCTTCTGGACAGAAAACACTTGGAGTTTTGTATAAAGTTCTATTCACATAGATTAAAAAGCATCTTATATATTCTACTAACGATAAACTTGGTTGAATATTTGTCTTACATATGATCTGGGGACCCAGGGGGCTCTGAGTTGATCTTGACCCAGATTCAGAATTTCATGTTAGTTGGTTAACAATGATATTTCAAGCTAATATGAATATAAAGTAAAAGATAAACTACCACAGAGAATCCAAATATTTTCACACTGATGTTTCTTGACTTTTAGTCAACTGACCTACAGCAAGAAATATGAGTTGCCACTCAGAGAGCCAATGCAAAGGGCAGCTCCTGTAGTTACCAAATTCACTAGAAGTTACAAAATTTGTTTTACATCATGTCCCACGGAAAACAAAAGGTAAACATTTACTGCACCTAACACAAGCACTTCAGAGAACTGCTCTGTATATTTCTTTCTAATGTTGAGTGTTTTGGCTGATAGCCAAAAAGCTAGTCAGACAGAAGTTGCTAAATGTCAACAGTACCTTCAGAAAAGCACATCTCCTTCATATTTAACAAAATGTGCATTAGACTATTCAACTATTACTTACAATACAGAGGACATTACAAAAGATTCACCAGCAACAGGCAGGAAATACTTGGCAAGTGGCAATAGCCCTGCCATTCTTGACATCCAAAATTATAACCATGACTCAGCAATGGCTGGGTATTTAAAATGATAAAAAACTAAACAAAACAAAACCCCTGAAAAACCACACACCCCACAAAATTGTTCTTCCTTGTCTGCAGTCAATAATGCACTCTGCCTTACAAAATATTTTATCAATATCCACCATAAACTGTTTTAAAGCCACAATAAAAGGACAGAATTGAACCTATTTGTCTTCATGTAAATTCTAGATACATTTTATATGTATACTAGATATAGGAATATAAGGAAGAAGTTTTTTACAATAAGGGTGGTGAAACACTGGAACAGGTTTCCCAGAGAGGTGGTAGACGCCCCATCCCTGGAATTCAAGGTCAGGTTCGATGGGGCTCTGAGCAACCTGATCTAGTTGAAGATAGAATCATAGAATAGAATCATAGAATCATTAAGGTTCGAAAAGACCTCTAAGATCATCAAGTCCAACCGTCAACCCAACACCACCATGGCCACTAAACCACGTCCCTAAGCGCCTCATCTACATGTCTTTTAAATACTTCCAGGGATGGTGAC